>CAIGQQ010003610.1:1351269-1435050 GCA_903798035.1 Danio albolineatus | reverse complement strand
ATATATATATATTTAACATGTTTCTTCACATTAACATTTGTTTGACTTTTTTCAGCATTTAAGAATCCTTTTGAAGATTTTTTTAAAGGAAAATTTAAGCTATAACGTCTGGTGACAATTTTGTCCCCAAAGGACAGTACAGATAAGTAAACCCACACACACAAACAATGGCTGAAGCGTGTACTCTGCTGCAGTACGTCCACCATTATCTAACCACGTCAAGTGTGTGGGCTTGGGTTTGTCAAGCCACACGTTCTGCTTATCTTCAGAGATTGTACGCCGCTAACATTTTTCTGTGATGCCAGTGGGTCTGAGAGCATTTGGGGGCCCTCAAAGCCCACTACGCTGCTAGGTCCTTGCCCTGCATTTCCTTGAAATTGAAAGTAGATAAATGGGTCAGTGAAAAAAGCTTCCTCCAGTGAGCTGATATGCAGATGAATCATGAGGCCGGAGGACCAATGCCGGAGAGCACAGTGGGTAATTACAGATAAATCTCTCCACAACACAGCATGAGATCACTACCATTTAGGGCAACGTCGGATGAAAGCAAATACTTAACCATAAAAAGAGAGGATGATGATGATGATGATGATGAAAGCTTTGTGTCGCATTGCTTCTCATACTTCTCATACCTGACTAAACTGATCTTTAAATCAGCGGCTCCAAACTGATGGGTTGCAACCCAAAACTGGAAACAGGTCACTGTTAACACAGAAGCGGGATGTTTGTGAACGGTTCACAAACTGTGAAACTACTTTTCAAAGTGGAATCTAATATTTAAATAAATAAATAAATGTGAACAACTAAATGAAAAAATAAACCAAATTGAGCACTACAAGGCAATGCTCATTTTGAGACATTTCCTATTTTATATTCTTGTTTATTCACTTAGGGACTGTATTATTAATGAATTGACAGCACTGATGCTGTTAAGCGACAGGACAACTCATACTGAATTGTGTCCAATACAGTGATAGATGATGTACACAAATCAAGATACCTTAAATCTATTGGTCGCATATAGTTGATAGTCACAGCCGTTATATCGGCCGATATTCGGATTTATTTAAATATATATTTTTTTAAATACATATATTTATTGTTATTAATATGCCGATAACCAAGCATATACCCCTCAGGCTTGTTAATTTTTTAAGAAACTGAAATTTTTATTATTAACAAATACTACCACTATTAACAAATAACATATACTACAATAAAAAAAGTACTATGTATTGTAAAACTATGTATTACACATAAAATACACGGAATTATACATACAGTTTTGACATTATTTTATGAACACTGATATGACTATTACTTAATAAATATTATATTGCATTCATGTCATCCAATTGGATTCTGCAGATGAAACAAAAGTTACACAATCAATCATTTAATGAGTAAGTGATGATGGAAATGTTGTTTTTGAGAGAACTATCCCTTTCTGATTCAGCCAAATAGAACAAGCAGTAAATATCATCTTCATTCAATCATTAATTTTTCTTCAGCTTAGTCTCTGATTTATCAGGAGTTGCCACAGTGGAACCACCAGCTATTACAGCGTATGTTTTACGCAGCAAATGCCCTTCCAGCCACAACCCAGTACTGGGAAACACCCATACACTAAGGCCCATTCTGTTTCACCTATAACACATGTCTTTGGTCAAATCAGGGTGAATCCACCTTCAGCTACTGCACACCCCGCTGCTGGAATTAGCTTCCAAAAATGATCAGATGTGCTCCAACATTAGGCACGTTCAAATCAAGTCTTAAAACACATCTGTTTAGCTGTGCCTTTACTGAATGAGCACTGTGCTACGTCCGACAGATCGCACTATTATGTCTTTCTTTTCTTTTTCATTCTTTTATCACCTGTTTTTATCTATTTTAATCATTTTTAATTATTTTAATCATTTTTATTTTCTTGTTTCTTTATTCCTGTTTATGTAAACCATTTTTAATTACCACTGTGTATGAAATGTGCTATAGAAATAAAACTCTGGACTGTGGGGGAAACCGGATCACCCAGAGGAAACCCATGCGAACACGGGGAGAACATGCAAACTCCACACAGAAATGCCAATTCGAACCAGCGACCTTCTTGCTGTGAGTTGACAGTGCTAACCACTAAGCCACCATGCCACCCCTCAATATTATCCTTTCTTCTCAAAAACAGCTTAAAACTATACTGAAAAACACTTTAATTGCAGTATGGCTATCAGCTAGGTTAAATCATGCACAGCAGTTTTATTTTTAAATCAATTCCAAATACAGAATAACACAGCACATTTAGTTCACACAATTAGGCTAAACATAGTGGAGCACCATCACTGTCATAAATATAAAAATCAGGATACGTGAAACAATTATAGGCAACGAATAGTGCCCGATTGAACCCTCCATTACTTTTAATATTCATAAGCTGTAAGGGAAGAGGAGAAAAGGAGGCAGACACAATTAGACCACAAGGCTATATTAAGATCATCAGAGGCCACAAGATCTGAGCTACTTTGTCATTATTTCATTCTTACGACATCAATTTCATGATATTTCTGCACCATATCATTTCTGAAAAAAAAAACTTGCTGCAATTGTCCTCCACACAAATTAAACTGCCTCTCTCAACTTTTCAGAGCAGAGATGACATACTTTGTAAATGAAGACACAGATTGGGTGGGCAATGGATGGATGGACACCGCTCAGTTTTAAGTCGCTTTGGTCAAAAGCGTCTGCTAAATGACTAAATGTAAATATAAATGAAAATGTAATGTATGAATGGATGGATGGATGGATAGATGCCCCACTATTTTAAGTCGCTTTGGACAAAATCTGAAAAATAGGCGGACGGACGAACGGACGGGTGGATGGACGGATGGATGGATACCCCTCAATTTTAAGTCGCTTTGGACAAAAGCTAAAAAATTGGCAGATGGATGGACGGACGTGTGGATGGACGAATGGATGTATGGATGGATGGATGGATAGATGGATGGACGGATGGATGGATACCCCTCAATTTTAAGTCACTTTGGACAAAAGCGTCTGAAAACTGATTAAATGTAAATGTAATTAATTAATGAATGGATGGATTCATGGATGGATGGATGAATGCCCCTCAATTGTAAGTCTCTTTGGGCAAAGGCGTCTGCTAAATGACTAAATGTAATGGATGGATGGTTGGATGGATGGATGGCCCTGAATTGTAAGTTGCTTTCGACAAAAGCGTCTGCTAAATGACTAAATCTAAATTAGATGGATGAATGGATGGACAGATCGATGGATGGATAGATGGATGGATAGATGGATGGATGGATAGATGGATGGATGGATGGATGGATGGATGGATGGATGGATAGATGGATGGATGGATGGATGGATAGATGGATGGATAGATGGATGGATAGATGGTGAGATAGATGTAGAGGTGTTAGTACTTGCATCCACACTATTAAGCTTTATGAAATAATAAAATATTAAAACATCTTAGGTTAAACTAATACACAGTTAACTCATGATTCTGAACTGGAATCAGCTTCCATCACAAAATTAAAATGATGTCATCATTACTCACCCCCTGTTAAATATAAAAGTTATATTTGAGAAATGCTTAAACTGAAGTCAACAGATTCATACAGTATTGATCGTCTCCCAGGATCTTCAAAATATAATTTTAGTTCAGTGGTTTTTGAGATTAAACAAATTGTACAATTGTTGTACTTTTCAGAGCAAAACACCAAGATTTTCAACACGAAAATAATATCATTCATTCATTTTTTTCCTTAGGCTTAGTCCCTTGTTAACAGGGGTCGCCACAATGGAATAAACGGCCAACTATTCCAGCATATGTTTTACAGCAGATGCCCTGCCAGCCACAACCTAGTGCTGGGAAACACCCATACACTCTCGCATTCACACACACACACATACTATGGCCAATATCGTTTATTCCTTTCCCCTATAGTGCATGTCTTTGGACTGTGGGGAAAACAGGAGCAAACCCACGGCAACACGGGTGGAACATGCAAACTCCACACAGAAATGCCAACTGGCCCAGCCAGGACTCAAACCAACAATCTTCTTGCTACAAGGCGACAGTGCTAACCACTGAGCCACCGTGCCGTTGACAAATAATATAATATGTTTTGAAAAAATTATGAAAAAGTTATGTAGGTTTGCAGTGACATGTGAAAGCAAATGATGGCAGAAACTAAATTTCTGGGTAAACTATTCTGTTAAGGATACAATTACTATATAAAAAATTGTCAAAGCTACTATGGAGTATATCCTTCATTCATTCATTTTCTTTTTTCTCTAAGTCCCTTTATTAATCTGAGGTTGCCCCAGTGGAATGAACCAACTTAGCCAACTTATCCAGCATATATGTTTTACACAGCAGATGCCCTTCAAGCTGCAAACCATCTATGGGAAACATCCATACACACTCATTTACACATATACACTACGGACAATTTAGCTTACCCAATTCACCTATAGCACATGTCTTTGGACTTGTGGGGGAAACCGGAGCACGCGGAGGAAACCCACACGACCACAGGGAGAACATGCAAACTCCACACAGAAATGCCAACTGACCCAGCCGGGGCTCGAACCAATGACCTTCTTGCTGTGAGGCGAACGTGCTACCCACTATGTCACAGTGGTACCCATGGAGTATATCATACTTGTTTCCAAAGAACTTAGTGGAATGGAGAAACTTGTGAAGAAAGTGAAGAATATCCAATCCTGTCAGTCAGCTTACTGCTAAAGGGATTAAGCATCATCTGTCATCTATAGGAAAACAACTGGTCAACAAAAAAAAGAAGAAGAAAAAAAAGAAAAGAAAAAAGGAAAAGGATATGTTGAAACTTGTGATTGGTTAATTAAAGAGACTGTCCTTGACTTGGCTGTTACCTACACCAACATCAATGGCGAACATTAATTTTTACTTCCACAAAACTGTCTTATCTAATAGCACTAATTAAACAAGCCCTGCATTACAAGCAGAACCAGCATTTCAAAGAGCAACAGGAGCATCTCCTGTGTAAAGTGTTGAAACTTGTGCGACTGGTTAATTAAAGAGACAGTCCTTGACGTATCTGTAACCTGCACTAACGTAAATGGCTTCATAATACTTCCACCAAACTCATTCATGCCTTATCTAATAATGCTAATTAAAAACAATCCCCTGCATCAAGCAGAAACAAAGTGCCACTTCAAACAAGAATTTCTCCTTAGAGGAACTGCAAACCCACAAAATCAACAACACATGCAAAACGACATGAAGTAAACCAGTGGGCACTAGTGTGGCATTATTAGCGACAGCTCAATGATACGGAATAACAGGCTAACAGCTGACTGACTGGCTGTCTCTTCCACAGAAACAGAGAGCACGCTTTGGAGAAAGAGTGGAGGTGACACTCAAACGAAACCCATACACATGCATACACACATACAGATCTTCTCCCCTCCCCCCAAAAACACTATCTAAAAGCATGCCGAATTCCTCCAGCCATCCTTATGTGAGCATGCAGTCATTGAAGATGAGCATACTCACCGCCTCCGAGTCTTCAAAGCCATGCAGGTACAGATTGTCATACATGGAGGTCTGATATTCCCAAACGATCAAAAGCAAATGTGTAAGAGAGTGTACGTCTCTCTTACAATCACCCCAACAGGACTATCAAGGAGACGGCAGTCGCTCCTGAAGCCGGCGTCTTGTATTAATGAGGATAAAGCGTGATCGATCACATCATAGAGAAGTGGGGCTCTCCCCAGAGGCTGCAGAGACCTGGCATTTTATCAAGCTTCCACAAACAGAAAAAGGAAAACAGAGCCTTCCTCAATCAGAGGCTGATGACAAAGCAGCAAAGCAGCCTCGTGATTGGCTGAGTGGAGCTCCAGTCAGAAAAGCTTGTTCGCTCTCTTCTGCTGAAGGAGGAGGAGGAGAAGGGGTCTGCAGGGGGCTGACAGCTTTCCACTCCTTGACCACTGGGTTTCCTGCGATTTTTTTTTCTTTGCCGTTTCTATTTTTGTCCATCTTGGTGCTGCATCTCACCTCTTTGTCTTTCTTTGAGCCAATTGAGTGATTTGTGTATTTCAGAAATTAGGTTTTCGCTAAATCAAAAGGTGACCATTTAGATGGCTTTTTAATTAAATTACTTTACTTGACTGGATAGACTTTTTTTTTAGATTATTAAGGAATATACATGTAATTATGGCTGCACAACGTGTTTCAGCATCGATATCGCAATGTGTACAAATACAGAATCTCAAGTAATTTCAGGCAACAGTGCTAGCCACCGTGTCGCCCTAGAGTGAAGAAGACTATACAGTGTTATTTTACATTAGATTATTGAATTTCCTCAATACTGTTAGACTCCAGTGGAAACCATAAAGTGCTGCTTATCTCATTTATTATCTTTGTTCTTTTCATCTGTGCTATATATAATATATATTCTGCTATCTTTGAAAGGTGAGTTTTTTGTTTGTTTATTTTAACATCCTGATTCCCTCGTCTTTTTTTCCCCTTTTGTCATTTTAGGGTCTCTTTGAAAGATTTCCATTGTGTTCTGAGCTATTTGAAAGTGTTGTGAGAAAATGCAGCACGTTTTCATGAATTGTTTGGTTGTGAGAAAATGCAGTTCGTTTTATTAATTTGTTTGCGCTGTGAGAAAACGCAGTGCATTTTTAAAAAAGTTGTTAGTGTTGTGAGGATTTGCAGCACGTGTGCTGTGAAACGGATGAAGATCTTTTCTCAATTTGCTGGTGTTTTTCGTTATTGCATGTGTCTTAAATTGTTACACTCTCTCTGCCACTGTACATCTTAGACTCATTCCTAATACCATCAGTCATAGAATCTGAAATTATATTCATATCCCAATATATATCACAGATGGAGAGATGTCATAGACTAAATTGAAGAGCTGTGCGGGGTGTGTGTGTGTGTGTGTCGCAGATAAAAGTGGGGAGTCGCACATGGGAGGGGGGTGGCTGAGGAGGGGGATCGGTAAAATGATGTGTCAGATCAGATTTCACAGGTACCGGATCCAGATCCGACGTATTCTGGCACAAATTAAGCCCTGACTGTAGGGATGTAATGATTCACAGAACTCACAAATTGATTCATAATTTTGATTTCACTATTGAATTTTCCAAAAAAAATGTAAAATGAGTAAGGAAAATGTGTCCTTTTATTAGGCTGTTGCTGCATGCTTACTTCTGATATTTAAGAGAAGTTTTACTTACTAATTTCGAGAGGAGCACGTGATACGATTAATCACGGTTGGCCTCTCATCCGTCAGATCGATTCAAGCATACAATAAATACACAGAATTTGTCTTACTTCCTTATCTTCGTTTTGGAAGAATGACCCATTCCAACCCATCTCCTCCTTTTCTTCCCTTTACCAGGGGGAGCTCTCGAGGCCTACCTGATCTCCGACCGCCTTATATTCTTATTGACCTGGCGGGAGCCCTGGGCTCAATTATCTCCGAGCTCAGGGTTCTCTCCTTGGAGAGCATGGCAAACCTGCTACTAGCATCAAGCATAATCAAGTGTCTAACTCTTGAAATGAAATAAAATTAAATATGAATCAAAAATAATTCCAAATCAACAGAGCTTCACAAATCAAAGTAATCTCTTCATATATCAAAGAAAGATGCTGCATTAGCAGTTTTAAATCTATATTGGAGTGTATCACTTCAAAATTTAAAGGAAAAACAGAACAAAGGTCTGACTTTAGTTTTGTGAAACTATTGGCCTGTTACATAGAATATCTGAAGAAAACAGCAGACGAGCTGAATGACACACAAATCCAATCTCTGCCAGCCGGTGGCACTTATGAACATAATTCATTCATTCATTTTCTTTTCGGCTTAGTCCCTTTATTAATCTGGGCTCACCACAGCGGAATGAACCGCCAACTAACATACACTACGGACAATTTAGTTCACCCAATTCACCTGTACCACATGTCTTTGGACTTGTGGGGGTAACCGGAGCACCTGGAGGAAACCCACGCGACCACGGGGAGAACATACAAACTTTGCACAGAAATACCAACTGGCCCAGCCGAGGGGCTAACCAGCAACCTTTTTGCTGTGAGGCAATCAAGCTACCCACTACACCACCGTGGAGCATTTTGAAGGGTACAACTGATGGACACTTCAGGCACCCATGATCCTTTGTGCAGGGAAGTTTTTAAAAAACCTTTGAAAGAGATTAGGGCATAAGAATGGGCCCTTTTTAAACACAGTGTATATGTGCACTTTTTTTTTAAAGGTGCTGTATGTTGACTCTTCTAAGGCATAAAAATATGTTTGCAGACAATGCTAAAGTCAGTTATTCTGCATTGAAAATGTGAGTTACGTGAACAGTGTGAAAAACTTTAAAAAGCTTATAAAAAGGGCAGGTTCTGTTGTGGGCTGTCCCACTATAGAGGAGATTGCACATGATCGAATGATGGACAAATTTGTCAGTATGATGAACCATGATAATCACCCTCTTTTTGATATAGTCCAAGCGTGTGCAAGCTCTTTTAGTGCAACAATAATTCAACCCCGGTGTTACAGAGAAAGATACAGGAAGTCATTTTTACCAACAGTGATCAGATTATATAACCAAAATCCTACTAGATGAATTGTGCTGAATTGTAATAGTTATTAGACATGGACAAGTGTTTACTCATTGTTTTTGGAACTAAAGTGTGCAGTATGTATGTAATTTTATTATTGTTTTTATATTTATGTAACCTATTTGATCTATTTTTAGTATGGAAAGCTCTGCATCCATCCAATCCATTCATCTTTGCTCCATAATAACAAATGATGTCCCAGGACAAGCAAAATATACTTATTTCCTCATGATTAAATAAGATATTCATGCTAATTTTATTGATCCATATTTCCCTTAATGTCACTCCAGCTGCTGAAATAATAAGAAAAGCAGGACCAATCAGGTCTTGTCAAGTAATTACATGAAAAGGAACCGACAGTGCTGCTGTTAATTAATCAAAGCTCTCTCGAGTATAAAACTCTGGCACACATTGCCCCCTGTAGTTTGCAAGTAGAGCTACAAGTCTACTTTTCTTCTTGCTGAAATAGATTACACAGTAAAATCTGACACAATACACTCATATTTTTATCCTATGCTAACAATTCCGACTTAAACCCACGATTATAGAGTCTACAAATATGGAAAGCAACAGCTATGATATCTTTTCTCTCCATTTCAACAAATATTTAATATATTGCTAAAAATATAATTAGTATATACATCCACAAAGAATAATTTAGATTGTTTTAGTTAAATCTACACACATACCTGCTTTAGTAAAGTTCCTGAAACCCTACAGATATTTTAGATTTAAATTTAACAAGCATCTATTTTTTTCCTTTTAATAACGGATCAGACATAAAAATAAAAATGAAAGAAAATATACAATTAAAAAAGATATACACATGAAAACAGAAAGATATAAAAATAAACAGAATAAATGGCATCTAATAGTGTGGCTTACTCTTTAGCATCAACATGTAAAAATGGTTTCTTTATTCCACTATTTAGTCTATTTAGGAATCTCTCAAACACATCATATGTCAACATTTGATCATAAAAGCAAGTCATGCTACTTTTGTCCACTGTTCTAGATCTTTTTTGGGGTGGTCTATGGTCAATAAACACAGCAGGGAAGCAACAAAATAAATGAATTACTAAAGAGTTTAGCCATGTGACCTATACCAGAGAGATTAATAATTCATACAAGCTCTCAATGATCAGGAATTTTAAATGTGCTATTTTTATGGATAGCTAAAAACGGCAACAACTTCCAATGTCTTGCGCTAACAATTTCTCAGCATAAAAATTAAATATGTGTCAAGATCAACTATGGATTTATATATTGTACATGTCTAACATCTTCAGTCTTGGATTTACCTTGAACTCAGCAGGTTTTAACCACCCCTGGATTTTCTCTTCTCAGAGATGTTTAGAGCCAAGATGTTTCCTCTCAGCTTGACTACATAAAAATCTTCCATATAAATCTGGAGATGCATAGTTTCATGAAAGTATGCTTTAACCTCAATGAAAAAAGCAAACAAGTACAAGTTCTACCATTTAAATCTTTGGTTCTCACAAACAATTATCTGATTTGGTGTTAGAGTGAGGAAATGTGTAATCTAAATCATGATTTAAACATTTATTCATTTTCCTTCGGCTTGTTCTCTTATTTATCAGGGGTCCCCACAGTGGAATGAACCACTAACTATTCCGGAATATGTTTCACAAAACAGATGCTCTTTCAGCCACAACCCAGTACAGGGAAACACCCATACACACTCACATTCAGGAAACCCAACGCAAACACAGGGAGAACATGCAAACTCCACACAGAAAAGTCCTAGCTTGGACTTGAACCAGCTGTGAGGTGACAGTGCTAACCGCTGTACTGCCTAAGATATATTCATAAAAATATAAATGTACTGTATATGCAATCTCTGTAAAGTAGGTTGTCCTCAATGAAGGGTCTTGGCTGTAAAAGCACCTCTAACACCATAAATAGAGTGTCCTGGAAGAGAGTCAAAAAGCTGAAATCCCAAGGTTGTTTGTGGACCTAGATTCCACAATTATGGTGACATATGATGCAGAATATGGGGAGAGTGCATGAAGCTACTGGACTCATTAATCAGTTACAGCGGCTTTAAATCTCGGATTTATGGCTCATTACACAAAACGCAAAAAAGGAGACTGTATGAAAAAGAAAATGACAGCAGTAATAAAAGCACAGCAGCCTTGACCTCCTGAATAGTGAAATAGTGAGTAATAAAAATGTTTTGGTGAAATTGAAAAAAATGTTGGTCACTTTAATAGAAAACTAAATGGATTTATGTAACCAATGTACAGTGACCTGGTCATTGTGCTGCTTAGAAGAAAATCACATTTGCCTACCAGAACCAGAACCATAAGTACAATAATCAAGCTTTAAATTAACAATAAAAAACATTCATCATTTACTTGTATCACTAACATATCAATCTTAGTCGTGTCACAATAATCAATATATCAACATATCACACAACACAAGACCTCAATCATTTTTGGTGATGCTATACATATGGCCCATACATAAAAACCAATATAGCAACATTTTAGCTCATTGTGCAATATCAATATCTCTATTGGAGGTGTTAGTATGGTTATAAAAACACTATAAAATTTACTATCTTTTACTTTAGTATATTTTCATGTGGGTGCACGCCTGATGAACGAAAACAGATCTGATACCAGATATCGCAGCTTTTTTGATAACGTTTATTTATATTTATTCAGGATGTGTGTTCTCACATTCTGATTCCAATGCCTAATTATTAAAATGACTATAATTAAATTAAAATATTCTTAAGAATAAAATATTATGTGTTCTTAGGAAGATGAGTTGTACAATGTGTACAACGTACAATGAGTTGCTTAAAATGACAATAATATTGTTTATCGCAATTTATTTTGGTGCAATATATCATACAAAAAAAAAAACAGATATTGTGACAGGCCTAATCAATCTATTGACCCACTAATATCTGCACCACTGGGTTTGACTTTGGCATGATACAATCCAATGTTAGTGGTTATTCACAATGTGGTTATTCCCTTTTGTGACACATGAAACACATTTATGCAATGGCTAAATCCAAACTTGCATACTTCCTTAATATTTAATAGTCCATATAGTATGTCCAGCAGAGACTGTACTTCCTTCGTCAGCTGAGGAAGTTTAACCTGCCACAGGAGCTGCTTGTACAGTTCTACTCAGCAGTCATCCAATCCATCCTCTGCACTTCAATCACCGTCTGGTTCGACTCAGCTGCCAAAACCGGCCTCCGTAGACTACAGCGAATAGTCCGGACTGCTGAACGAATAACTGGCAATACCCTTCCTACACTTCAACAACTGTACTCTTCCACAGTGAGTAAAAGGGCTCGCAAAATCACCCTGGACGCCTCGCACCCAACACACTTCCTGTTTGAACTGTTACCGTCTGGCCGGCGCTACAGAGCACTGTGCACAAAAACAGCCAGACACAGGAAAAGTTTCTTTCCTCAGGCCATCTACCTCATGAACAGTTAATATTTCTCCTATTGTGGAATAAACGAGCAATACTTTCTCACACGCACTTGTACACAGCACCTTATAACCTGTATATTTATAACAAATCTGTACATACATTTCAACATCCAGATCGTTGGACTGACTGCATCTCTGTTTCATGTCTATCGTCTTTTTTCATATTTATTCTGTTTTGTCACTTGTCACTTTATGTACACTGGAAGCTTCTGTAGCCAAAGCAAATTCCTTGTGTGCAAAGAACACTTGGCAATAAAACTGATTCTGATTCTGATATAGCTATAATGATATGCTTTCTCAACTGTTCTTGCTATACAACTGATTTTATACTTCAAAACATTTACAATATTAATAAAAAATTAGGTTAGATCTAATACTGTTGTTTACTGTATATAGTACACAATAACATTTGTACAGTCACATGCATTTACAATTGTGATAATTCTTTTTCAGCGTGGTTTAGTTACTTAACAAAGCCACTCATAATTAGACTATATTTAAAAAGACATTTAAATATACTGCAAATTTGTAGAATCACGTATATAATTTTAATTACATTTTAATTAATAAAAACTAAACCTATGCAAATATAAATATGTTTATGTAAATACACATATATTTCTTGGTAAAATACAGTTAAAATACTCTATTGATGAACTACTGAGTATTAATTAATATCAAAAGAGGCATTTCCTGTGAAAATCATTACATCAAACACACTCATCATATGTGATGCTTTTTTAAATGAAGATTTTTAAATTATTAATATCTATATGCTTATAGATTGATTATAAACCAGTTTAGCCTCCCATAACATCTGTAACTTTTTACAGGTTTTAAACAACTTTACAAGATTCAGTTCTGTCCTCATTCTGATGTAACATTTAAAGGCAAAAATATGTGCTTTTACAGCAGCACAAAAACTCTGTGGGGAATACAGTACAGCCCTCAAACGTACAAGGCTAGACTCACGGAGAGCTAGAAATGCCACATTGCAAGCACCAAGGTCATTGGTCTCCCCTGGGATACTTTCTTCTTCTGTGCAAACTCATAGATCTAGATGCATCTGACAACAGGGATTACATCACATTTCCGTTTTCCCATTATGAAATTCCCTAATTTCACATTGCAAAACTAAGCAAAATTTTTCAGCAACATTATGAAGATCCATGCGAGCTCTATTCAGCTAAATGTCAAACAAGTTCAGCTGGAAAGGTAGCCACGAGCAATTCATATTCATCTGATGACAGTGAGGATTTGTCTGTTGCTTGGAAACCAAATGACCCATTCAAAAAGCTACACAGATGTATGATTCTTTGAAAATCACATTGAACTACATATATTTACCGAGCACTGTACAACCTGTACATTTCGAAAGGTACATCTGTATTGAGGCTAAATTCAAAGGCAGCGTTTGTACTGCAGTAAAAGAAATGAAATCTCTATAGTTAAACAGATGACTTATTAGGCAAAGTTTCAAATGAGTCATTTACAGTGAGTAAAGCCCCTCCAGTTGGGTAGAATGTTGTCACTGCTGGCAGATTTGAAAGAAATATGTGTCTTGGGCATAAATGCTAACTTGTTGTCTTCTATAAAAAAAAATGTTACATAACCCAGCTTTGCACATTATAGCCACATGGAAAGTGGATAAACAATTATCCACCGAGAATATTAGTCACTGTTTAAAACTCTCGAAAATGTCCTACGCAGAGTGAGCTACAGTCTCGAACAAAAGAGTGTCTAATTCATTGCAAAATAAATTGTCAGAGCTCTTCAGAGAGTCATTTAAGGCATAATGTACATCCAGCCAATTGTTTTTGCAGAATAAAGCCTGACAGGGCTAGACTTTTTACTATAAATTACTATTGTATAGTATTTCTTTTGCATGTTTCTTGCAACTCCCAAATGATTTTTTATTGTGGCATTAATGGTAATTTTAACATGAGCTGTTCACAAACCTCATGACAGGATGTTCAAATAAATGAAAAATGCCTTATGAAAAGTGTTCAATAGATTCGCCTTAATAGATCATTGGGAGACATTCACTTTATAGCTTATTTTAGCTTTTGCTCTTCAGTTGCAGACATATTACTCTTTTTACTGAGTTTGGAAATTACCCTCAAACTGTTTAATGCTGAATGAGTAGGCCTAGCTAAGCTATTTAAAATGCAAGACATAAAGCTGCAGAATTTTTTTTTTCCCCCTCTGATGCCATCTCTGTTTTAAAAACTGCAATGGGGTATATGCACACAGACTTTTAATTTTCCTTAAAAATAAGTGATCTTCACTGCCTAGTAGGTATTTGATATACAGTGGGTCTCGGACCGAACAAGAAGAACTGCATTAAATTCCATTTTTCCCTGCCATCTCTTTAAAATATCAACATTTATTTTACCTCATTATTTGAATGATCCAGACTAGGCTAGCGGTTACATGGTTTATCATCTCGTTTTATGGTTAAACAACTAAATGAACGCCTAAATTTATTTAACTGGTTGTATTATAATTACATTACGATATCGATGCTGTAAAAGAAACCTTATGAAACTTAAAATAGTCACATAAACCTTTCACCGGAAATTTACCATTGGCTGAAAAAACATAGCTGTGCATACAGCCCATTGCACTTAAATGCGAAATGATCATTTATGTGCGTTATGCATCTTTGTGCCTCGTCAATGCAGATAAATTATCATTGCATTCTGTATAATCTGTATATTGATATTAAATAAACTGGTTGATATCTGGGAATAACACACCTTGAAATGCCATGTTAGGCCAATCAGAATCAAGTATTCCAGAAAGCCGTGTAATAAGACAAATTATTATATCATTATTATATATACAATCTTTATAATCAATAAGATTTTTTAAAATGATAATTTTTTAAATAGTAAACAATCAAAAGTCAGTAAGACAAGCACCTTCCCAGAAGGCATAGGATGTCAACATGACGTCAAAATGACATTGTACACCATTTTGTTTGGAAATGAAAATTGGGATGACGTCAGAACCCAAAGTCAGGCCAACGTCAATGTTCAATGTCAGACAGATGTTACATTTTGGTTACTTTCCAACGCAACCTAAAAACAACAAAATATCAACGTCTAATGATGTTACAGTGTGGCGTTGTGTGGACATTACCAATATGACCTTTATCAGACCTTGGATTTTGGTTGCCATACCTGACAAATAAATGTCAGTATTTGATGTCAATATAACATTGTTTAAGATGTTGGCTCAATGCTGGATTTTGGTCACTTTCCAACCCAACCTAAAATCAACCAAACATCAACGTCATTCCATGTCATTTTTGGATGTCAAAATAACTTTGTCCTTAGACACTGCCAACCTAAATCTTACCTAATATTAATGTCTTAATATTTTGTTGCGTGTCTGTTCTGTTCTATCTTCAGCTTTAGGACTTATTTGTTCTCAAAGGCATTTGGCTGTTAGGAGGTATGATTGTTATTTTTAGTCTGTTTGTGGTTGTCTGTCTGCCTTCTGTTGATTTGTTGGAAAGCACTTTGGCCAACGAAACTGTGCTATATAAATAAGATGTTCATTGTCATTGAAATGCAGGGCTTTACGGGTTTAAACCATTCAGTCCTGTCTATATTCCGTTTAACACCCAAATGTAAAAAAGTTATGTTTCCATTTTGTTACCTACCTGGCGGAGGATGAAGCTGGTGGATGTTGTGCTGCCATCAGATCTCTTAAGTCGACTGCGGCGTGAGTAGGTGCCTCTATTCACCTGCAGCAAAAGAACAAGCTATTAATCCATTTCTCTCTTTCCGGCAGAACAGGGGCACCTTGATGTGCACACACACCCACATATCCCACCACAACACCGTCAGAGGGGTCTCAGTGGGGGCCGTTAATAATCGTCTGAGTCAAATGAGGTGTTAAAGCATTTCAGCTATTCAACACTTGCATTAATCATCCCTGCTTTGTGAATCCTACAGCTAAATACAGAGGACATGATGATCTCTGACCTGTCTAAGGTGTTACGAGACTAAAAGCCTGGCGGAGAAGACGGGTCTATTTGAGATGTCAAAGCGCATCACTACAAGAAAGCTGAACTCTGCAGCGCTACACAAACATCGATGCAAAGTGTTGAGCAGGCGAAACTGCCCTTCAGTATGGCTGGCCGCAATGCAGTCCTACATCAAACCCCTTCTGGGTAGATCATGCGGTTAGAATATATGGCTCCAGAGAGTTTAATGTTGTGAAAATGGTAAAAAAAAAGTAAATGTTACAGACATCTGCTCCATAAAAACGCTGATGCTCAGAAACTGGGTCAGGTCATGCGTCCTTTACAAGGAAATCAATGAGAACATGAATTATTTAGCAGGCTAATTAAAGACCAATGGATCAAACTGACATCCATTAATCTTTAGCACGTCTGGAATTTGTATTTAATGAGACGGTAATGTAAAATCAGTAAAAAAAGATATAGTTCACCCTAAGATTCTTCATTTTATAATATTATATGATTTTTGTGCATCCACAGAAAAAAAGATAATCTAATGTCTATTTACTTACATGGGGGGTGGGGGGATTCAATGAGGATAAACATGACTGAGGATGTCGGTTCCTAACATTTCTTTATTTCATAGGGGAAAAAATGGAGTTTGGGTTTAATAAATAACATTTTCGAAAATGATTTTCAGTCTCTTTGCATTGGATTATTGGTCAATATGGACCATATATATGCAACAATATTATTTTATATTATGTTATGTTATGTTATGTTATGTTATGTTATGTTATATTATATTATATTATATTATATTATATTATAATATAATATATATCATTCAGAACAATATTTATACAACAACAAGAAAAACCATGGTACTAAATTACATGTAAATACCTTGTTTCTTAACCATACTAACAAATTTATTTGGACATACACCATGGTAATACCCTATAATTCTACGCCTTACCATACAAATACAGTGATGATATATGAAAATACCATCTGTACAAAAATAAATAACATCAAGTCATCTACAGTATAATTGGCCAAATGAAGATATTACAAGAGCACTCAGAGGTTGTCTTCTAAAAATATATCATTAATATTACAATAAATTTAATTAATCAAAAATATCCGATTCAACATTGAAGTTTTGGACACATTAATTAGCCTGACTCAAAAGACTCATCTACAGTGAGTAAAGGACATCCGAGTGGGAATGTGTTTTCAGTGTTATCAGTTTTAAAAGAAATATCTTCATAATAGCCACTCAGTAAGTAACACAAACAGAACAACTGGAGTGTTTGGTGCAGATTCACATCGCTCCATCACCTTCTCTCGCAGCGTCCCTACCTGAAAAATGGGCTTCTGGACTCCGTCGCCTATCCCGTGTCGGGTGTAGATGTGCCGGGACATTTCTGCGAGTTCATCCGTCCACGGTGGAGGCTGCCGCTCGGTCCCGGTCCACTGGCTCGGCGGAGGAGGATACTGAACTGTTTGCTCCAGTTTCGCTGCGCTGCGGTGTCCGCGGTCGACTGAAGGCTGCAGTGCGCGCGCGGTGTGTTTGTGCAGCTGTAGCGGAGAGTAGATGCAGCGCGAGCGGTCACCACTAGAGCACCATCACGAGTGCTGCATCCTATCTGAAATCGCCCTTTATATCCTCATTAACTATGCCCTAGTCTTCTTAAAGAGTGAATGAAAACGAGTGAGTGAATTCGAGAACTGAGTACACCGGATGGGATGCCGTTTTTTATGCTTTAGTTGATAAATCCCTCAGGCGAAGTACAGTTTAACTTGGACCCTGTGGTGGATATTCAACACTTAGAGCTGTATATTTTTAACATGTACACAAATGTTACTAAAATATGAATTATATTTTGAAACTTAAACCAACTCATAGTAACTCGTATTGTTACTAGCTGTCGAGAGTACGTCGATTGTTTTGGACCTTTCGAACACCAATAGAAATGGCTGCTCTCATAGTGCAGGACTAGGCCTTAGGGACTAATATCGCTTTTGAACTAGCTACTACGTTTTAAAAAATAATTGTGTAGGCCAGTGGCTCTCAAGCTTCTTTCACCAAGTACCACCTCAGAAAAACATTGTCTCTCCAAGTACCACCAGTATAACACCCGGTATTGAAGTACAGTAGGCCTAATTAAGCAGCTAAAGCACTGTACAGCAGGGACAGGCGATACCAATATTTATGTTTCCGATCCGCTACCAAGTATTTTAAGACAAGTATCATCGATATCGATACTTAAGTCGATACTTATCAATACTTATCAAATAGTGATTATAGTGATTTGTTAATAGTGATTTATAGAGAAAAAAATGTATTACCTTTATTATTATTATTATTAAATAAAGCACAATTCTTTTTTACATTTATTAAAATTACAGAACTATAATTGTCTAAACAGCGCCATATATAATGAAAAATAATACACTGCACGACAAAATTTCTTCACCTTATTTAAAAGTCAAAGCAGCAGAACTTTGGACTGAATCTTAAAGTTAAGTTGCAATATTCATTTGTGCTTCCTGGTTTTAATCAGTTTCCAGGTTTTTGTGAAGGAACAACAGACTGTTGATTTTTTTTCCCTTTAGCCGATTACTTTTACGATAACTCCAGATTATACTTCGTTTACGTTCAGTCATGATGTCGACAGTTCCGCTCTCGAGTTTTATAACGCGGGCTGGTGTCTGAGATAACACTGACCAGCAGAGTTACAGCAGAAGAATATTATACTTCCCATTCCTGTTCCTATATAAGTAAATATTTATATAATATGCGGCGCTATAATTATTTAGATATTCTAAAATCTCTGATCACTCAGTAATGACCCCCCCCCCCCCCCCCCCCCCCCAAAAAATCGATACTTTGAATTCGGGATCGATCCTTTTGATCCATTCCCAGTATCGAAAATATCGATACTTCAGGATCGATCCGCCCATCCCTACTGCACAGTTCAAAAACAAGGCTGATTAATTCTTCTAATTAACAATATTTATTATTGTTCGTCTCTTAAATAAAAGGTTTAGCCTATTAAAAATAATTTTCTGATCACACTGGTGTTATTGTACATGTCAAAGAGTTAAAAGTGTGTTAATTTTTTAACTTTAATTATTCAGAGATTCCTCCGCGTACCACTAGAAGGAAGCTTGTGTACCACTAGTGGTACGCGTACCACAGTTTGAGAACCACTGGTGTAGGCTATATCTATTGTGGTGATGTTGTTGTTGTTGTGCTTACTGTAGCATTAAAAACAAATAAGCCACTGCCTCGTTCTACAACTACAGTGTGCTGCTTTATGTTACAAGAAGCTTTTGAAAGATACATTACAGCTCGATTCATGTGCAGAATGAGTGAGTTAAGAAAGTCATACGCATGTCTTTCAGCATCGTTCTTCTTTTAAAGTCAGCATAATAACACAATTCAAGATTGTCCTTTAACATATCGTGATGTACATCCAACTGAAATGGTTCTGAAATTATTTTAAAACTAAGGGTGGTGCATGATTGATTTCATCCTTTAGGAACCAATTAGATCACTGGATTATGGACGTTGCTACCAAAATTGAGGAAGCTTGAGAAATGGACAAGTGCCCAGACACCCTCATAGCCCCGCACTAAATGACTGATAGCCCCGCCCTACAGGCATTCCATGTGACCAGAAGTGAAAAGTCATTTTGAGGTGGAAGGGAAGGTTTTGATATTTGATAAATGATTATGGAGGCTAAATAATTTTTTACAAAATAATGAAGTGCAAACATCGCTTATTAAAAGCACAACTATACAGTAGTCAACATTTGAAGTGAAACATAAAGGATGGGATGGTTGCTGTTGGACAGTTTTAGGACAATTTTGTTGAAAGTTTTTGATCCACTTTCCATGTTCAGAGAGCTATAAAAATAAAAAGAGTACATTTTGATTTCATGTTCTGAGGACCCTCAGGGAAACACTTGAGGCCGGTAGTGGGACCGGCTATCATGGGTTATTGTAGGTGGGAGCAGCATGACTGGTTTTCTATTAGGGTTTTTTTCAGCAGGGATGTCAAGTAAAGCAGACTTTTTTCAACTGTGAATTAAACTGTGGTCAAACAGCCGCACGTCAGAATGCTTAAGTCAACCGTGATTATTTGTGAGCACATATACAGTATTATGATGCTTTTCTGTGTTTTCTATTAATATTTTCTGTAAGTTTGTGTTTCAGATCATTGTTTTCAGATGGGTTTACAGGTGAAACAAAATAAAATATACTCTTTCTAAACATCTGAATTGCATTTTTATTTGTTATATAACCTACTCTAGTAGGCTCTCACATTGACTATTGGATGCATTTGACAATAGTAAATAAAGCAGTCCAAACAAATAATTGCATTACAAATATACCTTTACATCACTGCTGAGTATTAATTAAAACTGCGTTTCTTTATAGGACATCGTGATATACTGCATTCTAGTCCCAGGACTGATGTTCCAGGATCAACATAGATGTTCATCCAGGATTGCATCCAATTGGCTCAATCACACTCACTTGAGATTCATATTGCATACAAAACATACATATTTATTTATTCCTCTTTCTATCAGCTTATTGCCTGATTCATCAGGGGTCACCACAGCGGAATGACCCGCCAACTATTATGGCATATGTTTTACGCAGTACTGGGAAAAACATGCTCCTTAAGAGTCAAAAATTAAACACTTTTTCTTACTATTTGCTAGTGAAATCTACATGATGCTATATATTATGACACTACCTCACTATTGGGGAGAGAAATGTTACTAAAGCAGACTTTTCTACTAACAACTTGCAACAGAATAATGACAGAACAGAAGATCTAATTTTATTCCCTTTATAAATAGCATCCCTGGCAGTCCTATTCATCTGCTATTTTAGTGTTTCACAGGCAAAAGCAGCATGTGAAGCCACTACAACTGTGTCTGGTGAACTGAACTAGCAGTATTTTATAGATTGTCCAACAAATTATAGGAGGCTTATTATTCTGTTTTTGGTACCTAAAAAGGACCTATGCCCCCTGTAACAAGATGTAAACTAAGCAACCTATGCTCATTCTGAAAACATGCTGCAATATACATTTCTGGAGAGCGTCAAATACGTCCCAGGAATGACATTTTTTGCAGTTTTTTGTTTTTGCGAATCCACCAGAGGCTGCTGTATACACTTTTTGAGATCTCAGATTTCTTTTGCGAGTGCCAATTGCACCTGCTGTTTTTATGTAAATCCACCAGAGGCCGCCGTCGACTGACTGACCAAGCGACTGAACCACTGTCCTCCTTCCCTAAACCCAACTAATAGTGTTTTCAAAAACACAGATTGACCCATCCACCCACTTCCCTGAAACCAACCTAAAAAGAAAAAACCCTAGCTTGACTTTTACGTTTTCAGATTTTACCACATTCTCACCCTGTTATTTACTCGTTTATTTTATTTTTTGGCTTCTGTTTTTTTCTTACTCGCTTTATGGAACCGTTCTTCGCCGGACTCAAACCCCATCATCATGGTCAACTCCTCTCTGCATCTCATATCTGCTGATATACGCGACGAGCTACAGGACAAACTGGTAACAGCGGGAAAGCCGTCCACACTGAGGTAAGCAGTCAGCTGGTAAGGGCAAAAAGGAATGCCATCATACCGCCCCATAGCATTCGTTTTAAAGACGAAATGCAGCCATATGTATTTCTGGCTACACAATTCTCGACCTCCAGAAATGTATATAGGGCTACTTTTCAGAATGCCCCTATGTTGAAAACTTCTGATGTCCCTAGAGTGTGTATGTGAAGTTTTAGCTCAAAATACCCCAAAACTGCCCCTTTTAGGTTTTGATCTAAATTGTGCTGTTTTGATCGCTTTAAATTCATTTGAGATTGTGCTCTCTTTTCAGATGAGGGTGGAGCTACAAATGCCCGTCATGAAATGTGTCTGTCAGCACAATGGCAGATTTAAAACAGGACTAACATTAGCTCTGTGGAAAAACTGAAAATGTTAAAAGAAGCGTCTCAGAGAAGGCGGTTTATGGAGACTGTGGTGTTCATTTGTGCTTCCTAAAATCCACATCTATAATGCCTCTTAGTTGCTGACATTATCTTCAGCAGGTATGGTGTGAAAACTCTAACGGCTGACGGCTGCTTCTCACTCAAGGCTGTTTATGCTAATGAGGGAGAGATCATCACTAATGGCCAGGGTTTCTCCCCTCTGATGACATGTACAAAGGGAGAATGTCAATCAAAGTGTTTCTACAGAGATTTATCAAGTGTGATTATAAAAAATAAAAGTTATACATTTTACCACTAGAAGCTGGCCCATTTCACACGCTGTTGCCACACAACTGTGTTTAAAGGTTCAAGACAACAACAGATTTGTGTGTGCTGAGCATTAGTTATGACAGCGTTAGCACCTGTCAGCTTTAATTGTGGGGAAAACTGAACTATTTTGAGCATTTGTCAGCTAATTTCATCTTCCGGGAGGATCAAAATCGGTTGAAGTAGTTTGAATCTGCTAGTGGAGTGATGACACGTCGGTTTCTCATTATTATTCATAGTTTTCTTATTCTATGAGAAGACCCTGCTTCTTAATTATTCATGAGAGCACATGCTTCCGAAGGCAAGGCACACCTGCCAAGCTGTGAGACCCAATGACTAGGTGAGATCACGTCTGCGCATGGCACAGGTTGTATGTGTTTGTTTCCATGATCCACAGGATTTGATGCATGTTTTTCCCCGCGATGCTGTCAGGGCAGATACAGCAAAGCTGTTTGTTTGCAGCAAGCATTTTTGTCGAGAGAGCTGTATATGAGAATTGGCTAATGGCAGACTTTGTCTTTTATCAGTTGAGTTTGTTACCATTCAGACACATCACCTATATCTGTGCTGCTGTGTTCACCTATGTTTAAAATTATCCAGATTAATGGCAGCGTTAATGGTTGGAGGGCAAGAGACCTGCTGCATTGCTATCCACATTCAGTGTCTACATTCAGATCCAGCGATTGAGAAGTCCTCCTCATTTATAGAGTTTATATGAACATGATTATCTTTATAATGAATAAATTGTGGTTATATATTATATGAAATTGTGAATAACAAATATAGCAGGTCATTAAATTACATACTGTTTATTTATTTGCATTTTAACTTTGTAAACTATAAAATCATGAGTCTCCTCACGGTTTGTGTCTCATTTTGTGAGCCAACTGCAACAGTTGTTTACTCCCCTCTTTTTCACCTGCTCGGCCGGCCATGCCCACTCCTCCCTCTGCTCAGAGCTCCACGCCCATCTCTTGAACCAAAAGACATGGGTTTCATGGCCATTTAAACCTCTAAAAATGTGGTTTTTGCATAAAAGGTGCCCATTTAAAAGATTATAAAATATGGACTATGACAATAACACTGTTTTAGTTACAACATACTCTGATTCATCCAATCTAAACTGCTAAAATGCTAAACAGCAATGGGAACTGTATCTCACACAGCAGCAACCGCATTTCTTACAGATCCCGAGCATTCACCCATGAGACTGATAATTAGTAGGACATCAGCTTTGCAGAAGTTAGCAATTAGATTTGACGGAACATAACCCGATTTCATATAGAACAGAAATGCATAATCAACACTCAGCATCTCCAATCCAATCACTACAAAAAGCAACCTCTGAAACACAGGTAGTTTTTATTTTCTGAAGACTATAAGAGATCACTGTGTTACAAAAGGAGTTTGAGAAAAAAAAAAAAGAGCAGGCAGGATATAAAGAAATCTTGATGTTACAAAACATTGAGTCCATGAGTACAATACAGTTTCCCTCTAAATCTCTTAAACATACAGGTTTACAAATATACAGCAGCTTCTGAAATTATTTTTCTGTATTGGTTTTTACATTTATTTTGTTTCGTGAAAGAACAAGGCATCTGGTGGTAAATAAATGTTTATAAAGTTAAGGTGCGGTACAGCCAGATATTTAACATCTAATATACAACATCTGTTTATGAAAAAAAAGACTGTTTTTATTTATATTTTATTTCATTAATCCAAATTTAACGAGAATGAAAGCTGACTATATGGACTATAAAAGGATCATACGTTTTCCCATTTCAGGCAAGAAGAAATGGGTGAGAAAGCACATACGTAAGAAGCAGAAAATGACAATTCATTCATTTCCAGGCTGAAAAAAAATCGTAGACCAGATGAATTACACCGTATGCAGTTTTACACGCTTAAATTAAGTCAAACAACAGCAAACACCCACAATGCAAACACAAGCAGTACTTGCATATCATAAATATCATTATACAGCGAAACATATGGATTGACCATAAAGGGATTGCGCATTTGTGACCACCGTCAGTTCTAAAGGATTTTATGAAATATTATATGAACCATCTTCCTCTAAAACTGTCGCTCTGATTGTAGCAGTTTACACAAGTGCTCTGTGTATTGGCACAGAAATTCATTCCAGATTTGGTGATCATGTATAATCTTCTTCACACATTTGTCCTCTCCATAATGCATGGTGATATTCATAAAAAAAACAACTCACATTTGCTATCGAAAAGCAAGAAATTAAAGTTTAGCATTGGCTGACCCAGAAACAAATGAAAAATGGCAACAATTAATCAAAGGTCTTAAAGATTTATCTCTTCAAATGAAGAAGTATACACATTTTATCACTTTATCTTAATTCACAATCAGAGAAAGAGTCACATATGCTGGTGTTTATCACAAGATGGTGAAAATGTCATTTATGATTAGTGTGACCGATTCCATCAACAGCCCTAAACCGCTTCATGAGTTAGTAAATGGGAGGGGGAAAAAAATAAATGCATTTTCGAGAGGATTACGTGTCTGTCCGAACGCCAGTAAATCTTTGCATACCCCTTGACATCAATAGGCATGACAGAGGAAAAATACCCTTGGCCTCATTTCACCGTTTGGAATTTAAACTTGGAAATTCATGGCTGTGTAGTCGAACAGGTAGCCTTATAGAAGGGGCTGCTGGTAGAAAGCCGCTTGTTGCTGCTGAGGTGCAGGTTGGGCTGGAGCTGACATTGGATAGGAGGTGGGAGGCAGACCAGGATTAGCGTTCTGATAGGCTGACATGTCCATAGCCACACCCATCTGTTGCGGGTAAGGGGCAGGGCCTCCAGGGGCTTGGTTTACATATGGTGCATTCATGGGGCCACTGTAATAAATGAATAATAAGTAGTTATTTAGGTTTTACCATATTCAGAATCATATTGACTAGTTCTCTTGTGTTTTTTTAAAGGAACACCCCACTGTTTTGAAAATAGGTTTAAATAGAGCTAAACAGTTGAGTTTTACCATTTTTTAATCCAATTAGTTGATATCTGGATCTGGCGAGAAAACTTTTAGCTTAGCTTAGCATAATTCATGGAATTGGATTAGACCATTAGCATCTTGCTTATAAATTTGAAAAAATGCTTGAATTTTGATCATTTTCCTATTTAAAACTTGACTCTTCTGTAGTTAATTTGTGTATAAAGACAGACAGAAAATGAAAAGTTGTTATTTTCAAGGTCGATATGATTAGGAACTATACTCTCACTCTGGCATAATAATCAAGGAACTTTGCAGCAGGTACAATGATATTACACAGCACTTGAAAATAGTCTCCAACTAGGTAACAGTGATGCGTAATATCATTGTGCCTGCTGCAGCCTTGGTACTGCAGCAAATTCCTTGATTATTATGCCAGATTGAGAGTGTAATTCCTAGCCATAACTTCCCAAATGCAGGTGAAAACTGACCACGGTGGATCAAGGAAATCAACACAGCCAAAGTCAAGTTGGTGGGTTATGATTAGGCCCACACGGAATCTGCGCACGTTTTTTCAGCCCATCATTGATTCTGTTTATTTACTTGTGTAAATGTGTGTAAATCTATATTTATTAAGTTTTTTAATTAATTTCAGTAATAATTTTGACTAATATGAAAATATTCTCATGATTTATTTACAACACAGTTTGTAAAGTACTATTTTCTGTCTTTTAGTAGAGATTTTATACGAGATACTTGCTTTGTTTACCAAATAAAGAAGATCTATTTGGATTCGCATTGTAAACATTAAATAAAAGTTAAAAAGGCACTACTTTTTATTTCATATATTATTTTTTTGCTATGATACTCCTAAAATCATTCCGCATAAATCCGCAGATTTTTAACAAAATACTCAGCAGAAATAGCAAAAAAATGCCCGCAGATTCCGTCTGGCCCTAGTAATGATTCATAATTTTCTTTTACAACTGAGCAGGTAACACTTATCAGAGCGTTTACAGCCTTTAGTGTGATTAAACAAAGCATAAAGTGGGTTACACACTAAAATGCCACATCTTTAAAACTCAAACATGATGAATTCTATTTCCCTATACATTCTTTTCTGAGTCATACTTGTGTAAATGTGTGTAGTGGTGAATAATGGTTCCAATAATTCATTTGTATCTGTTCAGGTCAGGGAACAGAACCAACCCTGTAAAGTCAGACACAGCGACATTCTAAGATGCCGCTACCCTTGCGCTAAATGCTATAGTAAAACATGCCGTTTTTTTCTAATAATGTAAACTTGACTGAGTGCTTCACTTCCCCTTTAAGCTGTGCCTTTGGTGATGTAGGTATTTCTAATATATATTTTTTTTAATTTGGCCAGTAGAAGTTCTGAATGGCTTCTAACATTAAATAAAAATGTAGTATTCGGTCTGAGTGAGTGAAAAAGTTACTTTCAAACCCTGATTACAAGTAAACCACCAATATAAATTTCCTTATTCACCATCGGTCTTTAAAAGGGTTCATTTTATTTTAATTTGAGGTCAGAAAAAGCACTTTCAGAGATAACCTTATGGCTGTTTGAAAATCAGAGCGCTACTAGCAGGATTACCTGATGTAAGAAGGTTGTGCAGGCTGGCTTGGAGCCACTGAATTGATTGAAGGAGGCATGGAGCAGAGCGGGCCAGCTTGGTCTGTGAGACTATAGCCCTGTGGAACACCAGCAGACATGTAGGCTCCAGATGGCTGATAGCCCTGAGAGAGACACAAAAGAAAGAAATTGCAAGGTCAGGTTAAAGCTTTGGGAATGAAAAAAAAATAATTCATGGAATGAATCAGCACTAATTCTGCCTTTAAATGGCCAACCTGCATAGGGAGATGAGGAGGGGCTGCTGGGTAAGTGCCTTGGAGAGACTGCATTTTGGAATATGCATTGTACAGTGGAGCCTCATTCATTAGCTGGTTATACAGCTCAAGAGCTTCTAGGACTTTCACATTCAGTTCGGACAACTCTGAGTGCTTCCTGCAGGAGTTACAGAAAGAGATTTTATTTTTTTCACAAATGCAGAGACTGGAAGTTTTGGGTGAAGTTTTGATTTCAACAAACCTGTCAATCTCTTGTAGTTTCTCGTCAATCAGTGGGTTCATCTTCTGACAAGCATCTTGAAAATAAGCAGAACACAGTTTTAACACCTTGCAACAGGGTCTATCATTTATCCAGCGGAACTGTCAGTTTCAATGATGTTCTGTACAATATCATATATGAGAATAGTAAATTTTTGTATGTTTTAGTCTGGCGGTTATTATGCAGCATTTTTAGAATTAAGTATTCTAGAGGCCAATGTAACAAAACTGACTACTTCCAGATTGTTCAGATGTTTTCAGAAGCAGCAGTCATCATACTTGTGTAAATATGTATCGTGGTGAATAATTATTTTAAATGGCTGATTCATTCAGAAATTGTGCAAGACTTGATGAATATATCCTCGTAGCCCTGAATCAAACGACTAATTTAAAAACAAAATATTGCACAGTGTTGCTCTGAGAGACTAAAATGTTTCACTATGGCTTTTTTCAACTATATACTTGGGGAAAACAGAAAAAAAAACTAATATTATGTTACTATATATTGTTGATATACACTATCATTCAAAGTTTTGGGGTAAGTAGGATGTTTAAATGTTTTAAAATAAGCTTCCCCTGCACACCAAGCAGCCTTTATTTAATCAAAAATACAGTACAATTTGTAAATTTGCGAAATGTTACTGCACTAAAAAATAACTGTTCAAAAGTGGTTTATAATTATTTAATAATTTATTGCAGTAATTTTAAAGATGAATTTTCAGCTTCATTACTCTAGTCTTCAGAGTCTCAAGATCCTTCAGAAATCACTCTAATATTAATTATTAATGTTATTAATGAATATTACTATTAATTTATTATGAATAATATGATTATTATTATTATTAATGGTGAAAATAATAAAAACAATAATGACTGGAGAAATAATTTTATTTAAAACTACATAAAATAAGAAAGCAGTTACTTATAATTGTAATAAATATTTTTGCGGTGGTGCAGTCGGTAGCACAATCGCCTCACAGCAAGAAGGTCGCTGGTTCGAGCCTCGGCTGGGTCAGTTTGCAGTTCTGTATTGAGTTTGCATGTTCTCTCCATGTTGCCGTGGGTTTCCTCCGGGTGCTCCGGTTTCCCCCACAAGTCTAAAGACATGAACTATACTGTAGGTGAATTGGGTAAATCGGCCCTAGTGTATGCGTGTGAGTGAGTGTGTGTCTGTTTCCCAGTGATGAGTTGCAGCTGGAAGAGCATCCGCTGCGTAAAACACATGCTGGATAATTTGGCGGTTCATTCCTGCGGTGGTGCCCGATTAATAAAGGGACTAAGCCGACAAGAAAATGAATGAATGCCTAGGCAAACAGAATAATTGTCTTTTTTTTTTTTTTAAACTGACCTTAAACTTTTGACTGGTAGTGTATGTTCTATATCATATTTCGTAAAAATGATCAATTTTAATGATCAAACAAAAGCCTATATTTTATTCTTAGTTTGAACTTACTTTTAAAAGAGATCAAATTACATTGAATACTGCTGCTTTTGCTTTTTATTCTTGCAGAGTAGCAAATTTAATAATGCAAGCTCATACACAAATAAAACAACATTTATTATATTATCTTAGACGATGAATATCAAACTCCCTTTGCTGAATTCCAAAAAACTCAGTATCATAATTTATTCATATCGTTCACCCCTACACAAAATCCCTATAGATTTCTGCTGCAAAGACATCAAAGACATCCTGGTACCTTCTAACGTGAGCAGCTCTGGACCGTCGGGTGTGGCATCAGCAGGGTCTGTGTTCTGGAGAAGGTATAAAGTTTTGTCCATCTTCTCCTGATAAGAACAAAGACAACAATTAACACAAGACCCAAAGAGACATTCACTAAGAGCATTTTATACAATCAAGCGATTTTATATCAATTATTTAGACACATTTGCAGTTTAATGATCAAATTAGTAAAAAGATACCTCATCTATATACACAGGCTCAGGCTCAGCTTTGACTTCAACGATTGGCTCCTCTGGGACTACTGTCTTCTCAACATACATCACTACAGGAACGAGAATTTAAAAGATCAGCTCATTCAATCGAAGAAGAAAAATGATTATTTCTGCACCAGGTTACAAAGTATTACCAGGATCCGGTTCAGCATTCAGGTTGGTTGTGACAAAGTTTGACGGGAAGAGACCTACTCCTCTATGGTTCTCGCCCTTCCACCAGTTTGGATCACTGTTGAATAACAGAACATTGTGTTATGGGATATTTAAATAACAGCCTAAACAATATTTAAAATATTTAAATATTTAAAGTGCCCCTTTTATGTGTTTTCATACCTTCCCTTTCATGTTGAATGCAAAAATGCATAGTCATGATGTATATTTATTTTTATTATTATTTAATAAGACATATATTTAATTAAAATTGGCTAAAAACGGCGTGAAATCAAAATATACAATGATCATTTTGCTAGTGCACATTTTTATTTTTAAGGTGAACAATTAATTTGTGGAAGTTAATCCACAAAAAAAAATGTGTTTTGGTAATCTTCAATCAAATCTGAACACTTGTTTCCACGTTAGGACTGTTGGAACTACTAGTAGGACTACTTCTCGGATGATTTAAGTTTGACAACTTCAATAACAATATTCTTAACCATGCACCTCTTACTGTTGGTTTGCTATAAAAGAATAATGTGCAAAAAGAAAGCCCTGCCCCATACTTTATATTCTGTTTCAGTTAAAAGTACATCAACACACTGAAATAAAAATCTTAGCAAAAAAAAAAAAAATCTTCTGGTTCACACAGTCATAATCTCAGATCATCAGTTTACCTGTCGTCTAGGATGATCACCAGCTCTCCAGCCTTGAAAGTGAGCTCATTGTCTTCAGCCGCCTCAAAATCGTAGAGTGCACGTACTTTACGTGACTCTTTCCCTCCATTGGTGTTGTAGGGCGGATCGGCGATCACTGTGAGGGGTCGTGTCTCTGTCTGCTGTTTCTGCTCCTGTAAGGACAGCTCAATGGCTGCACACAACAAAATACAAACAGCTTGCTTCGTAATCGAAGACTTCACTCCACTGATATGGTCCTGAATATCTTTAATGAGGCCCCAAAATTATTTGTCAGACAAGACTTAATGTCTTACACTAAAAAATATTTAACCATGAATAGCATTTCTCACCTTTGGCCAGATCATCATCAGCAGAAGCTCTGCTGGTGGCAGGAGTGCTGCTGGGCTTTGTGCTGGAGCTCTGCAAGTTCAGATCACATGATAACAGATCAGCATTGATTACAAAAAAATCTCAGATATTTATATGTATAAATAATACAAAACAGGCAAAAGCCTGTGGTGAGACGATATTTTCATTGTTTCTTAAAGTTTTTAAGCTCATCTAGACTACATTTACTTGATGAATAGGGATATTCACAATAACAAGTAACTATTAACCAAAAGGATGCATTTTTAACCAATTAATGGTATCAGTTAAATGATAAATATATATAACTTTATTTTATTATTTTTTTTTTTTTTCAGAGTTTGGCTGCATAAATGTGCAACATATTTGTCAACTCGCAGGACAGTAAGACAGTAAGCAAAATTAAAGAAAGATATTGCTGGACACAGTTTGACACAGACAGGTTGATGCCAAACCATTTAGTGTCCAACCAAAATTTAGTGTACAACCAACAATCAACCTTTTTTCAGTTTGAAAAATTACAGTTATTAATAGTTCTTGTAAAATATCCATTTTAAAATATCCCACAGAGCATAATCTATGAATCAAACAAATCAAATGATTTTTGCATAATGATAACTCCACACCAAACTGAGGCTTTCATTTTATAGCTTATAAAATGTGTATGCAAATTAATGCATAATCATATGTAAACAACTAAATTGTTTTATGCTTTAGTAGCCTATACTTTACATAAAGTCAACATATGAGCCTTGTTCATTGTCTTTCATCAAGCACAGCACGTGCATAAACCACGAGTGAGACAGAGAAAATAGAAGCTCCAAGGTAAAATCAGATGCTCAAGACATCATCTTTAAACTAATGACTTCTTTTAAAAACGCTGACAGAGGTTTGTTAACTGCATATTTTCCATGGAGTGATCGATCTGAGGTAGCCACTTGGAGGAAAAAAAACATGACTCGAAAAAAAAACCTATGCCAGTTCTTAAAAAGGATTAAGTCAGCGTTTTCGTTTTGCATCTACATTTGTCATTTTAAGTGGAAAAAGAAATCTAGGGCTGGACTATTTACTTTATTCCTTATTATTATTTTATGCTTTTTTTTAATCTGTTGGAAACACTGCAGGTGTGTGAAGATGTTCTGTTGTAATTATACTGTTGTACGAATGTTAAAATAAATCAGTAGTTTAAAATGCAATATTTAATGTTCATTCATTCATTCATTTTCTTTTCGGCTTAGTCCCTTTATTAATCCGGGGTCGCCACAGCGGAATGAACCGCCAACTTATCCGGCATTTGTTTTACGCAGCGGATGCCCTTCCAGCCACAACCCATCTCTGGGAAACAATATTTAATGTGTCAGACACAAAATAGACACAATTCATTTTTTTAAAATTAAATAATAATTTAATATTAATCTGTCCAGTTAACGGTTAATATTCGATTAACCAGCGGCAGCTGTCGGTTGGCAAAATTAACCGAAATAAGCATTTCTAATGAAAAGCATTTTTTATTTTTAAAATATACTTCAGAACGTCTGTTTTCTGTAACCTCTAAGCTGAATTTTTTAAACTTTAGGATCAGTATGACATGACCATTCAAAAATCAAACTAGCGTGCTGATTTGTTGTTCCTTTCATTAGCACTATTGAAAACAGATTTGATGCTTGATATGTTTGTGGAAATAATATTTATTTTAATATACATGATGAATATATAGACCAAAAGAACATAGCTTTTTAAAATTGAAATATAAACATTTTGTAACATTTTAAATGTCCCAATATCAATCAATAATTTATTTAATAATTTTAATAATCACTTAATTTAATTTATTTAATAATTTATTTAAATAACAGTCTCTTCAGAACTTTGCAGTGCCTTATTAAAAATAAATTTACAGCCTAAAATGACTGATTTTTGTAATGATTTTTCTCAAAACTGGTCTTATTTGCTTCAATTCTGGTGTTTTGCTGTGAAAATACAGACATATTGTAAAAAAAAAGAAAGAAAAAAAAAGAAGAAGCTTTTTTTTAATCTCAAGATCCACTGGACTAAGAAAGGAGCTGAAATAAATCTTACTGAACCCAAATCTTTAAATTGTTGTGTAGAAAAAAATTGCTTTGTAATTTATATCACAACAGCTATACAGTATATATGAACAAAGAATGATAATGCCCTCTATAGGCGTACTATAGTAATTTCTGAAAAAACAAAACTAGTATCAAAAACATACTGCATACTGATCAGATAAGCTTACCAATAACTCATTCCCACAAACCATTTACGCAAGTAGTTTTTTTTTTTAGATAACATACATACAATGACCTTTGAGTGACACAGTAAAGTCAGTGACCTATTTTACAGAGCCGCCACTTATTAACAGCTGCACAAAAGTAGTCTCACAGCCAAACATATTGGTCCAAGTCTATCATAAATAAAGGAAGAAGAGGACAATGAATACATCTCAAATGGGGCTGTGAGGGCAGTACTGCAAATATGTGGCAGGAAATTCCATTCTAGCCGTTGGTTCTCTTGTCTCAAGTTTACACACAAGCTTCAGCATTCCAGACACACTCAGCTGATTCACACGCCACTAATCTAAATCGCTAAAGCGTTAGCAGATACGTCATGTGAGAAACAGTGTTTGGTCACATGATTTATTTATAATCAATCTTACACAATTCGCTATTGGTTATTGACTTTAAGCATGTTCTTTTTCAAAGACCGACTAAAAGGTTTGAATGAAGACAGTAAGAAAAACAAAAAACAAAAAAGCTTCTCATGAATTGCATAAAGCAGGTCCACACATTGTTAGGGCGTACTCACACTATGTACAGTTGCCTTGAACCTGGACGAAGCATGCTTGTCCCCCTCCCGTCTCCCCCGATGGCCCGCACTCACATTGCATTCGGGCTTGAGCTCGCTTTCGTCATCAATGATACGCCGTTCAGTTTAAGAGAAGCGCTCTCGCTCAGCACAGTGGAGATTTTATATTGTTATATCTTTTTAGTCATTTCAGATGCAGTGACACATGGTCAAATATTTCGCCGAACAGATTAGCCACTTTTGACGCTCATAAACAATCATAAAATCCTTGTGCTGCAGGAATTAGGAGATTTGCTGACAGTGCAGCTGTCGTGCGGTGGGGGGTTTGCTTCTTTAATAATCTACGACAGTTTACGTTCATTAAACAGTAAGAATGATTAATAATTCCATATGAAACAGTCCCTTAAAAGTCACGTCTCGTCTTCAGTTTCGGGCGCTTTGCACTCACACTATAAGCGCACCGCGCCTGAGCCCAAGTGAACCGTGCTCAGCACACCTCTTCCAACTGAACCGCGTCTGAGCTCGATTCAGAGCACTCACACTTCTCAAACGATCCGGGAAACGGGCCTGGGCACGGTGAGTGTGAGTGCGCCCTTAATTAGTTATTATGGGTGGCACATAAAAGCATACTATAGACCAGTGTTTCTCAACTGGTGGGTCGTGACCCAAAAGTGGGTCGCGGGAACATTTTTTGTGGGTCGCGGAGTGTGTGGTCAAAAAAAATTATAATAATAATTATTATTATTTATTTTGCTTATACCGGACTTTTATTTTGAAATGCGCAGGCGACAACAGTTCAGTTTAGTTCGGTAACTGAACATTTCTCTACCCTAACCGCTGTTTACAGTATTTATCGTTTTTACTTTGTAATATTTCTATAATTTGATACATTTTGTTAAATGCAACAATAAAATATTGGGTCGCGGCTTGATGACCATGTAAAAATGTGGGTACCGTGGCCAAACCAGTTGAGAACCACTGCTATAGACCATGTCAATGTAGTGATGTTATTGACCAATGAACGTTTTATACTTGTTGTCAAACTATGTCATTGCTATAATAAGAGGTAATGCAATCATTACTGTTACTGTTACTGTTAATGTTAAAACAGATATCGTAACATCATCTATCAATATGTGGACCTTTTAGAATTTCTGGAAGCTATTTCTGTTGTTTACATGCGTCAAAATGGTCTATACAAAACAAATAAATTAGCTTAGTGCAGTATATTATAACAGTGAATGCTTAATAAAGGTTTTAATAAACTATAATATATTTTACACATTTCTTTGATGAAAATGAAGTTCAAAAAACATTTAGTTAAAATTTCCCAATCCCAATATTCAATTTTGGATTATTAATGTTGCTGCAACTACTTTGTGCTATATATTTACCATAAATTAATTCTAGCGCTCTATTTAGAAATAATTTTATTTCTAAATATGAATAAACATTTTCTTAAATTTATGCATGCATGTGTATATTTTTATACAAATAATAAATATAAACCGTAAAGACACATATATTATGTCAAATCAAAGTTTTGTTTTGGATGCGATTAATCGTGTTTAATTTTGGCCCAGCACTTACTAATTCATTAATTCATAAATCCAAAAAACAACTGCTACAAACATACACATAAAAACAACGCTTCCCATCAATTTTAAATTCCAACAATTCATCTACAAAAACTTCAAAACAACCTTGTAGCGACCTACATTGCTGACGTGGCAAGACAACAAAGAGATACATCTGTCACCAATTTCTGTGACCCACCAGAACAGCGCACACAAGCTGAATAACTAATGAAGTATGCAGATCAGGGGTGCAAAAGGCCACTTTGGATCTAAAACCAGCCAAAGGTCATTTATCTAGGCCAAAAAGCAGCATCTGTTTATCTGGATAGCTGACTTCAAAGTGAGATCCAGCAGGATGTTAGTCGACAGTAGGAATACCTGTGGGTTTGCGGTGGGAAAGGTCACTCCTTCTTCTTTCAGGGACTTGATGGTGGCACCGATGAGACTCAGTTGCGGGTCTTTCTGGAAATCTTCAGCCCACTCCGCCATCAGGGCCTTCAGTTTCTCATTAACCTTCGGGTGGGCCTGAGGAGAAGATGATGAGGATGGTAAAAATGGTCAACAGAAAAGCATGATTATTATTTTTTAATAACAGAATTTGCCTTAAATGTGTATTATATACAGAGTGCAAATTACAGTGGGCTTTGACACCCCTAATTAATGCTAGAAAAAAAAAAAGATGTGTAGAGAGGATTTGGAAAATAACTTTATAATGTTCTGTATCTGAAATAATTATAATAATATAAAAATAATAATTCATATAAGTTTGACCCCTCCAATGGTACAGACCATTACCAATGCATGATAAGGGGTAATAAATAAATATAAAAGAAAATAAATAAATGTAAAAATTAAATAAATAAAATCACTTTCCATAAAAAAAACATTGAAAAAAAGTTTAATTAATAAATAAGATGTAACTGTATTAAATATATAAATTTCGTTCACTGGATATGTATGACACAAACTGCTCAAAACATTTGACACCTCCGATAGTCAATGTATAAATCACACACTGGTTATACATATATAATAATTATAAAGTCAGCTGAATATCCTTACCCTGTTCAACACACCACGAACTTCACTTGCAAACTCCCGTGAGCAGATTTCTAGGTGAAAGATTTTTCCACTGTTTGAAACGCAGGCACCTAGCAACTAAAAGGAAAATTACAGCATTATTTGTTTTTTTTTATAATTAATAAATTCACAAGACTTTTCTTGTTATTTGCAAACATGAGATATGGACTGTTTTTATTTTTATTTTATTTTTGGATTACAACAATGTACACATTTATAAACAGGTTTGACTGAATCTTTGAACAGACTCAACTCATAAAGCAACGAAATATAGTAGAGCAGAGAACACCCACCAAAACATATATTCACTAAATACATTTCTCTGGAACACTATTTAAACATACCCTGGATTAATCTAAGATCTCCATGACAATTGATCCAGGGTATTTTTAAAGAATTCTGTACAAACAGTACTTCCACACTTTTAACACCTTTTTCTACTTTTAAAATACTATGAAAAGTGAATAAAGATTTATAATAATTTTAAACATTTGGGTAATTATTTCATATTACTGCATTAAATTACATTTGACTAAATAATAATTATTATAATAATATTTTTAAATCAAGAAGTCCATTCACTTGTAATACATTTCTGTAAAGCTACATCCTGCTGAGAAAGAATCACTCCTACTTACATATGACACAAAGTTTTTCATCAGAACAATATGCTTGTATAGTATGTGCACTGTGCATTGTGATATTTGGTGTTTTTCAAATTTGTCTACAAGTATGTAGTAAGGCTGTGCGATTATCGAATCGCAATTGCAACAGGAAACGTTGTGATTAGCTAATCGCAAGGGGCCGCGATATGAAATATACATGTATTTTTTAATTCCCCCCGTCCAGAGCAAATGCGTGACTGCCGTTTGTGTGTGACAGTCTTACTAGCAAATTGATTGAGCACATTCGTTCTGTCCAATCAGAATTGTGCAACTGAACTATGGTGACCACCCACAATAAAAAAAACAAAAACAAACAGTGGCATGATGGCGTCTGCCGCTTCAGAAGCATTGATAGATTAATTAATATCAAATAAAAACAAGACATTAATAATATGGGAATATTTTGGTTTCAAAAAATCAATTTTCCTGATCAAAAACAGGAAATCTGTAAGAATTGTTGCCACTGCATGAGGAAATACAACAACCAGCACCTAAAAAAGCACCACAGGTGGCTACATGAAGAGTGTTTTGCTAAAAAGTCAACTGAAAATCTCGTAGTAAGCAACAGCAAAGTACAATTTCAACTTCAGTCGTTTCAGCCATGTTAGTTTGCTAAGTGTTCTGTATTTTTATAATTATTATTTTTTTGTTTTTATAATAAGCCAAATAATCTCCCTAATTTGAGTTCAACTTGTTTACAGAAAGGTACGGCCATTTTATTTGTGGCTCTAGAGAAAACGGAGCGTTTAACTTCTGACTATTTAAAACAAATTTGAATGAATGTTTATGCAAGTTAATATTTCTTCAGTTACTTTTTTAACTAACACTCACTGCAGTTTAACAGTAAGAAGCTACAATCCAGATTATTAAGCTGAAGCTTGACTACAAAATTAAATCGCAAATCAAATCGAAATATGTCAAGAAAAAAAAAAACTAAATTAGATATTTTACCCAAATCGCACAGCCCGAGTATGTAGTATATATTTTTTAAACCCGGTACATAAAAAAAGCACTGTTTCTATAAAAGGTTGTGTCATGTCCAAGTGCTCTGTTGTGACAGTTTTTAAAGCTCAGTGTCTTATATTTCAGTTTAGAGTTGAATAGCTATATAAGGTGTATACATCTTATTTTCCCTCAAGAACGTAAACACTGTGACAAATGATTGTTTTGAACACTGAAGACACCGTTTTGACAGCACTATTGCTTGACAATGGGAACTGAGAAGCTCACCGTTAATGCTTGCATAGCGACATGAGGGACCTTGTGGTTTACTCGCTTCATTATTGACCTCAGACAATCCTTTGCACTATGAGGGAAAAAGAAAAACAAAGAGTGGCAAAAAAATATTTATATTTCGCACTTTAAAGATGCCAAACTTGAAAAACAACATAAACATGCAATGTATGTCAGACTTATTATAGAAGATTTTTTATTTTTGTTTTTGTTCTGTTTTTTTTTCAAAATTATTTCTAGTTTATTTCAAGCACCTTTAATGACCTGTTTGTTTTAAAGCACTTTTTCTAGGCCTTGAATCCATTTGTCTGAAATTCAAGTACTTGCAAGAAGTGTGGAAGTCCCTGAGCATAATAAAGATATTCAAATAAAACGCACCAATATCAAACAACAGTGTGTACAAGTGACATTTAGGTAACTACCTAGTATTAAAATAGGAATTTAGAAAATTTGTATTCATATCTTGCTTGCATGTTGATTTTTCAGCTCACCCATTTGGAGCTGTCCCGACACGGTCACAGATATCCATAATGAGGCCCCAGTCCTCCGCGGTGTTCGTTTCACTAGTTGCTTTCTCTGAAAATACAAATGAGCATTCAAATAAGACTCTTAACGCAAGGTCATTTTAGAACCATATCAAAAAAACTGATAAGTCTCTGACACACGTCTAGAGCAGCAGGAGGAAATGTTTTCTCCTTTACCATAAAGGCTATTAACAAACTAAAACCAATAAAAACAACAGTTTTAAAAAGAAAATCTTTACAAGTTTCAGTTATCAGCTTTGCATCCAGAAGTTTATAAGTTTATTGAAATAAGATATGCATCCCGTTAAGCAGTGAAAGCAACCTGTTTTGCCTGTTATTTTGCATGTATAGCTTGTCACAACAGGCACAACAATTTCTGTCATAATCCACTAGTAGAGATTATTTGTCCCCTCCTTAAAGAACAAAGCGACTAGGCACATTTTCATGACTAACTCCTACTTGTGACAATGACATCTTGAATTGCAACATCTAGGAAAGTAACATTTAACAAAAAATAAATACATAAAATGAACAATAATTAAATGCCTTAATCTCCCTCCATAAAGGAACATATAGTTTCACACGTTCATATAAACTGAATTCTAGAAGGACAAAGCTATGAAAATAAAGCCAAAGTACAGGCTATTGTGTGCTGCTGAGTTCCCACGCCTTTTGACAACTGAGCTCTTATTAATCATACAGTCATTCATGCTTACCATAAATAATAAATATAATAAAACGTAAAATAAAACGTTTCGTTTAGACATTTTAGAACAGAACATTTTGATCTTAAGTATCAGCATACATTACTATTAGAAATACATGCTTATCTGTTAGTTACAATTTTTATTATACTATTTTAACAACATTAATTTATTATTTTGTACTACATAATATTATATAATATCATAGTATAAGACAGAATAAAATCAAGGCGAAAAAAATGTATTACTTACACATAGTTGATTATTACTTTTACATATTAATTATTTGAGCATTGATGCATATTCATATTTCGTAGAGAATACTCTCACACAAAAATAACAATAAACGTAAAATATTTATCAGTAATTAACAAATAAAATAATTGTAAAAATTATTTCAATATTTGCTGTTCATCTAAAAAGTTCTTGAAATTAAGAACAACATTCTAAAGACATTGTCAGTTATCTTATTTACATTTGACAGCTTTAATAGTTATGTTTTAAAAAAGTATCTATAAGTAACCAATAAACAAAACAATAACAGAGATCTTGAGGATCTTCCAGTAAGGGGAGCGCTGCTGGATCGGCCCTTAGTTACTTGTCAAGACCACATCACTTCGACAAAAACAACACCGCCAAACTCACCCACATCCTGATCGAACGGGTTTTGGCCAAACAAAGGCATTTTGTGACCTTTTCCTATCTGTCAAAGAAGAAACTAAAGCGTATTATCTACGTAGATCGACGATTTATCCTTCTCTCATCCATTAAATTGCGTTCACTTCCACCAGTTGCTCTTCCGTAAACTTAGTAGACGAGCGCAATGCCTGTCAGAAAATACATCCAGGCAACTGTCAACGCAGTCTACATTTTAACCAGCATATTCACAAATTATATAAATACTACAGTGTTAACCAGTAAATTATTATATTTCTGTATATGTGTAAAAATATAGATATTTTTCAGACAGGCGTTTAGGTTGAGTCAGAAGTGCGCTCTGACTTCGAGACCCGCACTGCCATCTAGCGACAAGTTTAGATGTCTCAAAAACATCAGAATTCACTTTAAATAACGTCAATATTTTCACATATATTATTGTATTCATGTTGTTTTGGTTTTCTTTGATGTAAACGCTCGCGTAAAGGCGACGCTAATCTGTAACTGTGTAAAAACAAAGCATTGTTTACACTCTGTCCTCGCCAGAGGGCGCTGGATTCATAAGCAGCTTTTTACATGTCAGCAAGGCCACACGCCTTTATCCACCGGGACCATTGGATGATCCAGTCTTTCTAATGATAGTTCAGTCATGTCGGCACCTGCCATGGGGACCAGCAAAACAGCGCACAGTGAGTCCGGTCACAAGAAGAAAAAGGGCCCCGGAACACTGGCCACAGCATATCTGGTCATTTACAACGTGATTATGACAGCAGGGTATGATGAAAATCATTGCGCTTCCGTGCTTCTCTGTTCAAGCGTGTGTGTGGTGTGTGTGACAGCAGAAATAAATGGTTGCATTTCTTCAGCGTGCTTGACAGAATCGCGGTTACCTCCCCCTTTGAGTCTATATCGTATTATTTAACAAGGTTTGATTTCAAACCTGAAACATTTCAAAGTTATTCTGCATATATCTGCCGTGCAATCCAAATGCAGTGTAACGTAAAGCCTATTATCGCCTATTTAACTCGTCGAAGGGTTGGTGGTGGGTGACAGCGATCATTGGTTGTCGTTGCATGAATGCATTGTTCTTGTTTTACAGTAGCTGGTTTGTTTGGGCAGCGTTACAACAATGCATTTAGTGAATTTAGTGTCTTCGTTAGTTTGAATGTAGCCTTGAACAGTTTGTAGACATCAGGCTAGGCAGTGAATTAAGCGCACCTTATACCTAGTAACCCAGAAACTGTTGCACAATAATGTCCGTTTCAGAAGCTAATCGATTCGATTCGATACAACCGATTCGTTTCTAAATCACTCATCGTTTTTTTTAGGAGCATAACTAGGTGTATATAAATAAATGTAAGTATTGATAAAACTTTACATGTTGGGTAAATTAATGGCGAATGTGAAGTTTAAAACAAACTCGGCTTCGTATGCTTTGGCTTAAATTAATCGAAAAAGATGATTTCTAACAATAAAAGTATACAAATCATTTGTCACAATCACTTGTTTTAGTTTTTATTTTACCAGAAGCTGTTGCACAATGTCAGTTTCAGGAACTAATCTATTTGATTTGATACAGCCGATTCGTTTCTAAATCACTCATCGGGCAAGATTGTTTTTGACAAGATTACAATGTAAATATTAATAAACCTTACATATTGAGTACATTTATTGCAAACTTGAAGCATAAAACATACTTCCTCATTATATTTGGCCTTAAAGTAGTCGGGAAAAAAACAGGATTTCTATTAATAAAAGTGTCACTTCTTTTAGTTTTTATTTTTAGTCAGTGTGCTAGGGAAGATTTCTTACACAATGTAATGTTATATTGAAATATAATCTACTTTTTATCTCTCAGTTCAGTATTTTTGCATTTTATGTTTACATAAAACCAGGATATCTTTGAAAAAAAGTATCCGAATCATTTGTTATAATCACTTCTTTTTAGTTTTCATTTTTAGTCAATGTGCTAGGGAGGATTTCTTACACAGTGGAATGTTATATTTAAGAGTTAATTTACTTTTTATCTCTCAGTTTGGTATTTTTGTATTTTATATTTATATATTTGATTGTTTTGTTGCAATTGCGTTTTTTTTCACCTTAGAATTGTGACTTATAATTAGGGCAAGACGGAATCTGCGGACATTTTTTGCTATTTCTGCACAGAATTTTGTTAAAAATCTGCGGATTTATGCGGAATGATTCTGGGAGTGTCATAACTAAAACCTTAATATATGAAATAAAAAGTAATACTTTTTAAACTCTTATTTAATGTTTATAATGTGAATTCAATTACATGCACTTTATTTGGTAAACAAAGTGAGTCTCTCATATAAAATATCTACTGAAAGACAGAAAATATTACTTTACATACTGTATTGTAAACAAATCATATGAATATTTTAATATTAGTCAGTAATATTAATGAAATTAATTTAAAAGCTGAATAAATATAAATGTACACTTATTTACTCAAGTAAATAAACAAAATCAATGATGGGTTAAAAATCTGTGGAAATCTGCGGAATTCTGCGCGCGCAGATTTCGTGAGGGCCTACTTATAATTAAGTAATTGTGTTATTCTGAGCAAAAATGTTTGTATAGCAAATAAACCAAAAGACTCAAAATAAAGCCGAGAATTTCGAGAAAGCCTATAAACTTACAATTTCAAGAAATAAAGGATGCTTCTTATTCTGAAGTTTTGTTCAGAACTGTGAGAAGCAAACTCATTTCTGACTAAAATGTCTGTAGTGCAAGATATGAAGTTATTAATATAATTCTGAATTGTTAGATAAGTTTTTATTCCATTATGGAAAGTGGCTTTCACATTGCACTCAAGAGTGAATTTACAGATTAGATATGTTTTTGTTCATGTCTGATGGAAAAAAAAATATAATATCTATATATTGTAGTATTTCCTATGACTTTTAAGATCTTCTATACTTCCCTCATCCAAATCGTTTTTTTTTCTGCAGTACTTTTAAGCAATATAATTGAACCAAATAATTTAGAAATGACTCAACTGTAATGGAGGAGCTTGTTTTAACTGCTTACTGAAAATAAACTGATTCACTTACTGTAGATGGATTGAACTTTCCAATGCAGTTTGAGCAGAACTAACCAAACCAGGTTTGCTACATTCTCACATCGCCTGTTTTAATCCAGAAGGCAGTCAAAATGGTCACCAGTTCATGCTATCTACTTAACTAATACACCATAATAATACCTCCATTATCTAAATACTGATGTACTGTTCGTTGTTGTACTCTAAATCTGACTTTGAAATACTTGATTTGTTTATGTTTATGGTCGTATGATGTGTTCTTGCTAGTATTATGATTTTGCATTTAACCTCTTCATCATTTTATGCCAATTTGATCTAGTGTAAATCAAAGGTCAGAACAGAATTTAATAAATCTTTTATTCACAATCTCTACAGTGTAGAGAATGTGCTGGATGTATTTAAATGGCACTGTTGCTTGCCACTGCTGGCCGTTAGCTGCTTTGCTGGAGATTTGCATGCAGTTCCATGTTTGTGTGCATTGCGGAAATGTCCTTCTCAAAGCAAGGGCAAGTGGCACTACAGATTTACTCTATGATTTTTTTCTTATTTAGGTGGCTGGTGATTGCTGTTGGTCTTGTTCGAGCATACCTCGCCAGAGGAAGTTATCATGGGCTTTATTACTCCATAGAGAAACCCCTGAAATTCTTTCAGACTGGTGCATTGCTTGAGGTGAGTAGTGTGTGAGCTGTAGTTATTCAGTTCAATTTAGCATTAATATATGTGTGTGTGTGTGTGTGTGTGTGTGTAAAAAAAATCATTAATAAAAATTAAAAAAATATATAAATTAAATTATAAAAAAAATATTAATTGCATCCAAAATAAAATTTGTTTTGACAAAATAGGTGTACACCATACACACACATATTATGTGTATATAAATGCATACAGACATGCATATTTTTAAGAAAATATTTATTTATATTTAGATATAAAATATATATGTGTGGATGTGATACAACTTACATTTATCTACGTATGTAGCAAAATTAATCTGTACAGTTTTGTTTTTATATATGTGTGTGTGTGTATCACATATGTATAATAAACGTATGAAACACACGCACATATATTATGTAAAAACACACTATTTTGGATGCGATTAATCACGATTGATCTTTGCCCAGCACTAAAACATATTTGATATATAATTTATTAAATATAATAATGAATTACAATTGTGAATGTATTTATAAAGAACTTTTCTAATAATAATAATAATAATAATAATAATAATGATAATAATAACAATATTAATAATAAAAGTAATAATAATATAATAATAATCAAAAGTATTTAATAATAATGTTAAACGCTAGTTGTAATGTGACATTTGCAGTAAAAATATAAAACATAAATTCACGTTCAAAGTACATGTTCACAATATTTTGAAACATCTGTTTATATTTTCCAAAACAACTAACCACAGAGTTATGGGATCAGAAAAATCAATTTGTAAACATTTTTTTTTATGTATTAAATGAGGAAAATAAACATGCGTTATGGATTTGGCCTAAAAAGTCTGTGAGTTTACAGTATACAACATACAAATTCTGTGAATTAAACTACACAACCCAAAAGAAACAATGCTAATCAAAAGTATAAGAGTTGTTCAACTACAGAACAAAAATGATTGATTTTTATTATATATGATGTTTTTGCATCTATGAGGAAAAAGCTTCGTTATGGATGGGACAGATGTGTAATTGGCACTTGTGTGACTTTGGTAAATCAAATAAAATTGTTTGAAAACATTGACAGAGACATTTTGAAGTATTTCTACAGTACTGTAAAATACAAGCCTACATTAAAAAATGTACTGTTGAAAGGTTAGCCCTATTCATCAAAACAATAAATTACATTTTGAAATTAATGATAAAACTAGATAAAGCTACATTTTGAACAGCTGTTTTAAGCTGTAGTGTTATTTTACGGTGTTCTTGTTTTTATATTATCTCTAATTAAATAAAAGCTAACATGATACTTATTAAATATTACCAACCTAGTTTGTTACAGAACTACCAATAGTAGAGTAAAAAATACTTTTATTTCATTATTATATTTTTGCTCTCAGTCTAATTCCAAATATACATTTCTAAATTATCTTATTGCACAAATATTGGATTAGGGGGTTATGTTTGATTAATTTTATGCTCAAAAATGATAATTCCTTGAGGCTGAGTACACTTTATAATGTTTGTTCTTTTCTCTCTTCACAGATATTGCATTGTGCCGTGGGTAAGTGCACCAGTTGCTATATCAGTATCTTATTAAGTTTGACTATAAATATGCTCTCGGTGAAGTATAAAGATCAGCTTGTCTATACAAGGGAAGCTTTTTTTAACCCAGCAGTGCCACCGTCAGCGAGGCTGCTGCTTTCTCTGCCAGTCTGACAGTAATAATGTGATAAAGAGTCTCACTGCACCCGTGGAGCGCAGGGTTCACAGTCCACACCTCATTATCTGAGACTTAAAGCTTAATGTGACCTTTTCCAGTGCAAACAACAAGTCCTGCAGCACCCTCTGTTAAATCCTATATGCCTAAATGATTTTATTATATTTATTTATTTATTTATGTCTTTTTATGTCTATCTCTTAATATGCAATATAATGCATTTTTTATTTCACATTTTCTCTGTGTATTATTGCTCTGAGTAAATCTATGTGTTATTGATTTTGTGACGTTGACTTAACCTAACATTTGACATTTTATGTAGGAATCGTTCCCTCTTCTGTGGTCCTGACTGGATTTCAGGTGATGTCACGGGTGTTCCTTACTTGGGCAGTGACACACAGTGTTAGAGAAGTAAGTTTGTGTTTATCTTCAGTGTTTTATAGAGTTGTTTTAGAGTTATTTATGTATTTTTATAGTATTTAGTATTTTAAAGCTTCAGTAATTAATAAAAATGTAAAAGTTATATTTCAAATGCATGCATTTATTTATTTATTTGTATTTTTACGTATTAGTAGAAATAGTATTTAGTAGTATTTAATATTTTCTTCAGCTATCAACTTTATTTTATTTCTTTATTTTTATTTAAGGTTTTTAAAAAGATTACTCTTGAAAATTGACTTGTAATTCAGGTCATCCAATATGTGGGTGACTTTTAAATTTGTTTCATTAAAGATTTTTAGCTGAAACCTTGGTCCTTTGAGATTCATAAATTGCAAGTCAACAGTTACTGGTTTTCACTTTGTTTTCCCAGCATAAGTTTATTTGGCTCTCAAAGTGCCTGTAGCAGTTTACTTGTACTTTATGTATCACCAAAGACCAGGTTTCACTTAGAAATCTTTCCTAATGTTCTAGCAAAGAAACAACATCAGCTACATCTTGGCTGGCATAAATAAATGGACCACAAATTGCCTTTTTGGGTGAACTAAATTATAATTATTAAGTATGTATTTTATGTTACACTTATTTTTGTATATATGTATATATTTTTTTTACAAATAGTTTTCAGTTTCAGGTAATAAAACAGATGTAATAGCACAAAATAACTTTTGATGATTTGTTATGATTGTATAAAGATGTTGGTACGAAGTCTAATAATAATTCTCATACTTAAAAATAAGTCTGGATATTAAAAATAAAGTCATTCATTTGCCACAAAAACTCAACTATTTTATCATTAACGTCCCTGTTCTATGATGAGCAATCGTATTTGTCTTATTAGCTCTTGTTCACTGCCATCTTGTGGATGTAGCAAATTTCAACAGGAGATATACATTTTACAGTGCTCAACAGTGTTATTTATTGTAATCCCTTTCTGCAAAGTTCTTTGAAACTAAGAATCAAGTTCTGATTGTCTATCCCAGAGGAAGAAGTCTGAGCTGAAGTGTATAGCTCTGTAAGTTGTTCCTACAAGAAACCTGCCTGAATCCAAACTGGAGAGTAATACTATTAAACAAAGTGTCCGTGTGTGCCTGTGTATGTTTTTGTTGCTAAAACAATTAAACTACTTTTTAAGCCTGTACATGTGTAGAGATACTATTGAAACCGTTTTTTGGCTGGGCCTTAATGCATTTATAGTCCTTCCGTTGCCGATGCTCTCAGTTGTCCATCTTTGTGTGCCGAGTGGCTTCAGTGAATGGTGATCAAACAGTAGCTGACATAACCGCATGGTCCTCCACTACATTTTCTGGCATGCACAAGAGCTCTATGTAGTCTCTGCCTTACTTAAATCTCTCATTTTAGGTCCAGAGTGAAGACAGTGTTCTCCTCTTTGTGGTAGCCTGGACGGTCACTGAGATCATCCGATACTCTTTCTACACCTTCAGCCTGCTTAACCACCTGCCTTACCTCATCAAATGGGCAAGGTGACTGGCTTTTTGCCCATAACATTCACATTTATACATGAATCCAAAGCAATATAGAAAAAAAAGACAAGAGAATAATTTCAAATCAACATGCTTTATTATGCTTTTGTGATATTTGTTTATTTATTTCCACAGGTACACGTTTTTTATTGTGCTGTATCCAATGGGAGTGATGGGGGAACTTTTGACAATCTACGCCGCGCTGCCGTATGTGCAGAAAGCAGGGCTTTACTCCATCACCTTGCCGAACAAGTACAACTTCTCATTCGACTACCATACGTTCCTCATCTTCGTCATGATCTCCTACATACCATGTACGTATTAACTCGTGCACTAAGACATCACGGGCCAGATTTACTACTAAGGGCAAAGTAGTGTGAGGTAACAATATGAGAATTTAAATTCAGAAACAGGGTATTAGCGATCAGCGTTAGAGATTAAGTGAATTGCAGTAAGCATCTTTTTGTTCACGATTGAACTAGTACACTTGTCACGTACAACTAAACTTTGTTTGATGACCTGATACTGATAACAAGCATTCAAACAGCATCCATGCTGCTGAAAGTGAAGTTTAGATGTGTGTACAGTGGCTGAGAGAGCTCAAACATGCTGTAATATAAGAAAACACATGCAAATATAAAAAAACGGTAACAAATTAAGAAACGTCTTGCTTTTTTGATAACACATGTATATGTAAATCCGCCTAACACATGCTAATACAAAAACACGCTGCAAATAGTGCAGACCAAAACAGAAATGTGTCAGGGATTTTAAAAAGTGATGAACGCGGCTGGTTCCTGTTTAGAGTCAGCGTTGTTGGCAGAGATCTGAGAAGTTTTTTTGTTAATTTTAACATCCTGGTGGTACAGTTTCTTGTTGTTTGTATTTTTAGCCTAATAATCTGAAGTTGCACAGTTGACATTAAATGAATCACTCATTCTAAACGAAAAAAGTTTGTCACGTTTTGGACCCCCCCCCCATTTTTGGTGTGGTCAATATTACTTATAGGACATTTCTGTATTTGCATGTGTTCAGAGAATTTGTGTGTGCATTTGTTGTCAGGCCGATGTTTTCTTAACTTGCAGCATGTTTAAGCTTTCTCGCCCACTGTTTGTATGCATGTATAAATATGTGCTGCTCTCGTTTCTCTCATTAACAAAAACTCACAATAAAAATGAGAGTAGTGGAAAAATATGATGAGAGGTATAGATCTGTTTGTGCAAGCTCTGCAATTCTCCTGCTTCATGCGGCAGAGTAATTACAATGTTATCGTAGTATGATTATAAAGTATATTTGAGAGCATAGGCTTTAAATTACATATGCATCCCAAATCAGGCTACAGGCTTTATTAGACAACCTAAGATGTGAATGAAAGTTTTGTTTTGTTGGCAAAAAAAATTTGAATCCCTGACAACTCATTTCCACAATGACCAAAATATTAAACCAGGAAAAGCACAAATTAAAAATATTGTCATGTAAATATATATAGTTGAAGACAAGATTATTGAATAAAAGATTAATAGATTATTAGAAATTTTAAAGTCTTTTAAAAATATTTCCCAAGTGCTGTTTAACAAATAGATTTTTTTTCCATAACATTATTAAACATAATAGTTTTAATCACTAAGCCTTTTCTCTTTGTCATGATAACAGTAAATACTATTTTACTAGTTACTTGTTAAAGATTTTAGTATTTAGCTTAAAGTGCGATTTAAAAGCTTAACTATGCTAATTAGGTTAGTTAGACGAGTAAGGGTAATTAAGCAAGTCATTGGAAAACAGTGGTTTGTTCTGTAGCCAATCAAAAAAATAATAATTTCTTAAAGGAGGGATAATAATATTGATCATAGCAGTTTTTAAATTCTTTTTATATACATATTTTATTAATTCCAGCCAGACTAAAAGAAAAAAAAAGACTTTCTCCAGAAGAAAAATATAATGGGAAATACTAAATATGTCCTTACTCTACTAAACATCACTTTTGAAATATTCATTCATTCATTTTCCTTCAGCTTAGTGCCTTTATTAATCAGGGGTCACCACAGGGAAATGAACCGCCAACTTATCCAGCATATGTTTTACGCGGCGGATGCCCTTCCAGCTGCAACCCATCACTGGGAAACATCCATACACACTCATTCACACACATACACTGAGGCCAATTTAGCTTATTCAGTTACCTATAGCGCATGTCTTTGAACTATGGGGGAAACCGGAGCACCCAGAGGAAACCCACACAAACACAGGGAGAACATGCAAACTCCTCACAGAAAAGCCAATAAACCCAGCCGAGGCTCAAACCAGTAACCTTCTTGCTTTAAGGCGACACTGCTAACCACTGAGCCAGTGCCACCCACTTGTGAAATATTTGAAATAAATTTAAATCTCACAGGAGGACTATTCATTTTTTTTCTTCAAATCTATATTTGGATAACGTGGTCTTTGGGTATTTTAAGTAAATCTCTTTCTTCTACCATACTCTTTGTGTTTTTGCTTATTTCTCCTCACAGCAGCTATTTTAACATGATAGGGTGAAAATAGATTACCAGTAAATAGACCAGTAAACTGACTGAGCAAACTTAAGTTAACATAATTGATTTAAATACTGTTTATGTGAAACTTTTCCATCTGAAAATAAATTGCCTCTAAAAAATTATGTAAAAAGTCAGATGCAAAAATAATCACGTGTCTCTTGACTGTATTGTCTTTCAGAATTGTTTTTAACACCAAAAGCTGATTTGCGCTTATAGTAAATCTGGCCCTGCACATCATATTTTCCCAAAATGCTTTATGATATCTTCCATCTGTAAATAATCAGATTCCTCAGTTGATCATGTACAGCTACAAAACCTCTCGAAGCTCATTCTTGTCCAGTGAATGAAGCGCTCTGTTCGTGTTAATGAGCGTCTTTGTCCGTGTTCTTCAGTATTCCCTCAGCTCTACTTCCACATGATGCGCCAGAGGAAGAAAGTTCTGGGTCACGTGGAGGAGTACAGCAAAGTGGAATAACCAAGCGGACTGATCGCACTGAGAGCAGAAACAAGCGGACAACCTTTAAAAGCCACACTACACAGATTCTGAAAAAAAGAAGAAGAAATGGCCTTCTTGGCGATTTAAACAGGCCAGTTATGCAGAACGATTGTTAACAATACTACTTTGGTCAAGAACTGTAGCAGTTGGTGAATTATTAATATTTTTTTTAGGGATCATGTAACTTACACAAATGGCTTTGCCTCAATTTAGAGGAAGAGGAATGTCGTTATCATATTAATAGATCAGCTACCATGTGACTTTTTAAAAATAATTAATTCTAAATGGAGAATTACTGACCAAATATTGTAGCAAGTATCATTCAGAAAAAGGGCAAAATACAATTAGCTGCATCTGCTGGGTTTAACCAGAAGAAACATCCCATGATTCTCATATCTAGTGCGTTCTTCACACCGTATTGAATCTAAATTGATTTCAATATCTCACTCAGTTCATTCCTTTTACTTTATACTTTGAGTGTTTCATGACTCAAGCCGTACTTGACTTTCACACTACTTGCGTGTCTACTGATTCCCATTATGATTACTGTTAGTGTTTTTCTTTTGTTTTGTGCTGTGCTTCTTAAAAGATCAATGTTAATCGGTTGTTTTATTCAGTATTGGATATATATTGTTGGTTTGTGGCCGTTTGCGCAGAAAAAGAGGTGAATAACCCAAAGAAATCATCCGAGTTGCTGGGTCGGATCTACAGTCAATGCTACTAATGTACTAGATGTGCATTTCTGTCATAAAAAAATACAAAAAACAAAAAAAGAGGAAACTCCTGACACTTTTGGAACTTGTGAGGAGGGCTATGGGAGCCAATTGGATTCGAGTGCCTCCAGTCATGCTTTTCCAATGAGTCAAATCTAATAATGTGGACAAATAACCTGGGACTTGAGATTTTTAATGCTTCATTGCGCATCTGCCTAATTGTGAACCGCCAACTTCATCCCCCCCCTCAATGCAAATGAATCTCGTATATATTGAAGTGCGAGCCACACTATTGCACAGATAGAGTGTTTTGGTAAGCCTGTTCTCCTGTTCATGATGAGATTAGCATGGGATGCCGAATGAATGCTTGTGAAAAGCTGGAGTGCAACTTTAAATAACACTGCATGTCCAAGTGCTGTGGCTAGACCTTGGTTTATTGAAGCATGACCCTTAACTCGATCTAAAAACGCCAACATTGTCAAGCTTTTGATATTAAAGATCTGCATGGGACCAGCAAACTTTGTATGAATAGTAATACAATGATTTATATTTACAATAAACCATAATATGGGAAACAAAATCCATTCTGTGTTGATATATTTGTGCTTCAAATACACAGATATTTCACTTTAGATTGGTGTCTTGGCTTATTATGCTTCCTCTAGTGGACACCAGGTTACTAAGTTCATAATTCCTTCACATGATGGCAGCAGAGGTCTGTTCTTGACACCCAACAGGTTATAGCACGGCAGATAAACATTTTTAAGGGCTAGTAAATGATTTTTGGTGTTCATTTATTTTTAGCCATTATTAAAAAATGTCACTATATCTAAATTGCAAAGCATATTTTTTCTTGCAGAGAGATACAATTCACATACGTAGACATACGTCAGTAGACATACTTCACTTTTATAGCTTTTACAGTTTAAATTCCCCAATTAGGGGCCAAATAGAAAACAAATTTCTTCATAACAGCGACCGAACATATTCCTTTGCCTTATTTTACATCATCCTTATACAGACAATAAGACAGAATAAAGTCAAATACAAAAAAGGGGGGTGTGGGGTGTGGATGGGGTATGGGGTGAAACCAATATGACCAGTAAAACTCAATCTTTAAATTCTATAGAAGAAAAACATTAGGTTGAGTGGGAGTAATGTACTCAATCCATTTAAACCATAAGTCAACAAATATATCTATTTGATTGTGCACACTAAATGTGATTTTCTCCATAATAAATATATTTTTCAAAACATCAATCAAATCTTGCATTTGTGGTGGATTGGGTTTATACCAGCATCTAGTAATGGCTTTTTTACTTAAAGCAAGGATGACTCTTTACATGTATTTGTTTTTTCTTTCCAAGGAATCCATTGACAGCATACCCAAGTAAAGTACCTCAAAGCTGAAATCAATTGAAATATTAAAAATATTTTCTAAAATGCTATGTATCCCTTTCCAAAAACTTTTAATATTAGGACATCCCCAAAATATGTGAAAATGATTAGCGTCCGTAAGTCTTTTTTTGTTGAATGAATTTCATTTGTTCAATGAACTTATAAGCTTCCATTATTTATTGTGCTATATTTGTAATTTAGAAAGGTTGTAAAGCAGAACACTATTGGATAAAAAAGGCTTGTTATATAAAACAATTATATGATATCAGCTCCCTAATCTAATACATATGCACAGTTTGACATCAGTTTGTTCAAATTTCAGAATTATAGGTTTAAATTTGTGTCAGAAATTAACAGGTTTTATTTTTTTCCCTACAGGCTAATGCATTCTTCTTTTTATTTTAAATTACCATGATCCCAATTGTTGGGAAAAGATCAACTCCTGTCCAAAACACTGTCATTTTTTGTGTCAACTAACAAATATTCAACTTATTTCTTTAAATTAGTTGTCCTTTTTATTAAGAACAAATATACCCAGTACTGTGTGTTAGTCTTAGGCCACCACGAGTTTTGGAAGATTTTTCCACAAAAAGGTATGAAGCATGTGCAGGGTCATTACTTTTGGGTGAACTATACACCTTAATATACAAAACAGAAAATATGGGTAATATGCACATAATATATTTAGAACAAAGTTACTTTTGGAATCAAAAGACTAAGTGTGTTTAACGTGACCTATTTAGCTCCAAGCAACAGCTTGAACTGTTTTTATTTTTTTTATTTTTTAGTTTAAGCATGTTCTATCTTTCTTTTTCTCTCCAGATGAATCTCATACTGCCTATAATATTGCCTATATACTTTATGTAGACTTGAGTTCTGGACTCTGTGGAGGCCATTTCATGACTATCTTTATTTCATCAGCTGTTTTTCTCTCCAAATATAATTGCATTACAGTAGCAGTGTGTTTGGGATCATTATCACACTGAAAAATAAAACTTTTATAAATTAGGTGCTTTCTAGGATGAATTACATGACAAATTAAGACCTGTCTGTACTTTCAGTATTCACAATCCCATCGATTCAGGCAATATTGACAACAGCTCAGACTAAAATGCAGATCAAACCAAGACAGAAACTGTTTTTCTCAGAAACTATTTTTCATTCATTTTTCCATCTTTCTCTAACTCTTTCTTTCATATGTCTTAAACAATTAGACACAAAATATCCAACTAGGACCAGCATTTTCTGGTTGTATTTTAATAAAGAGAATTAGAAGTAGTATATAATGTCATTATACCCTCACTAAAACAACAAATGTAACTGGGGGCCTGACTTGCACAGTACTGTATACTCTATAAAAAAGCATAAAAGTAAAGCAAATATATATTTTTCTTTGTTGGTTGCAAAAGTCATACAAACACAATTTTCTGAAATAAGCTGTCTAAAGCATTTTTTGAAATCAGTAATTATATAAATTCTGCAATGTTTTTAGGTTTAAGAATTATTTCAGAAATTCATTTATGGAATATAGCAAGTATCATTCAGAAAGAGGGCAAAATACAATTAGCTGCATCTATTTATTAATTGTGTCAGAAATTATTTTAAATCATTATTAATATATAAATTTTTTAAATTTTTACATTAAGAGCTGATGTACAGTATGTTTCCTTGTTAATGTACTTAATGGCGAATAGGCTAATACATTTGCAAAAACTACAGCTCAGCCATATGAAAATACTGTCACCCTCATGTGTCAAATACATTCAAGTTTTTTCATAAAATAACTTATTACTTTAGATTAAAAACAAATATAAACTTGTAAAAAAAAAAGTCATAGAATACGTTATTGTTATTGGAACTATACAATTCTTTGCGGTTTTATTTGTTATTTAGAAAGTTGGTTAAGCCGAAATAAAATAAGCTTTCTATTGTAAAACAGTTGTATAAAGTCAGCCCTCTTATTTACAGTATATCCCTACATTGAAATGACATTGTTAAATCCTAAAATTTAAAGACAGATCATTTGAGCCTGAAAAAAACAAGAAGATTCTGTAGAGTGTTAAGAAAGTGTGAAAAAAAAAATAGCCTGAAAGCAAATTTCCTTAGGGTTGTTTCTCAGCATTTCATCTGTTTTAAGCAGGGAGTCATGAGACCTATGATGAAAAAAAGCAGAGGAGGCATGACTCTGTTGACTGCAAACAGCGAGATCTTTTGTCCTTTCAGACTGTGACAGAAAAGTTAAATTCTCTTCACACAGCTATCGGCTTGATAGGATCCTGCTTGAAAAAAAAAAAAAGTGTCAACAGGATGATAAACAACTGCAAAGGCTCTCAGTCTTGTCAATACACGCATATATACTACATTTCTTAGTCAATCATAAAGGATATGTGTAAATCACGTTTTGCAGCCATTACTGTAGGATTCCTATAATAGGACAATCCATTCTACAGGATTTTATTTTGGGTTCCTGTTTGGGTCCGAAATTAATTGTGACAATATTCAAAATCCTTAACATGATTATATAAATATGTTTAATTCATCATTCATTCATGTTCCCAGCTGCAACCCTGGGAAACATCCATACACACTCATTTACGAACATACACTACGGACAATTTAGCTTACCCAATTCACCTTGAATTAGACTTGTGGGGGAAACCGGAGCACCCGGAGGAAACCCACATGAACACGGGGAGAACATGCAAACTCCACACAGAAATGCCAACTGACCTAGCTGAGACTCGAACCAGCGACTTTCTTGCTGTGAGGCGATCGTGCTGCCTACTGTGCCACTGTGACGTCCGTTTACTTTATTCATTCACTCATTTTCTTCTCGGCTTAGTCCCTTTATTAATCCGGGGTCGCCACAGCGGATTGAACCGCCAACTTATCCAGCATTTGTTTTATGCAGCGGATGCCCTTCCAGCCACAACCCATCTCTGGGAAACACATTCATACATTCTCATTCACACACATACACTATGGACAATTTAGCTTACCCAATTCACCTGTACCGCATGTCTTTGGACTGTGGGGGAAACCGGAGCACCCGGAGGAAACCCACGCAACCACGGGGAGAACATGCAAATTCCACACAGAAATGCCAACTGGCCTAGCCGGGGATCGAACCAGCGACCTTCTTGCTGTGAGGCGAACGTGCTACTCACTACGCCACCGTGGCGCCCCCGTTTACTTTATCTTGTGCTAATATTTCATCACAACTGTGCTGAATCAACCTTTAACAATACAAATTTTGATGTTTGCAGGATTTCTTTAATTATTATTATTGATCTCTCTTTATACCCTGTAAATTAGATTAAGCAAGATTGTAACTCATTTATTATCTTGTAGGAAAATAAATAGATTAAATTATTATTTAAAAAAAAACATCACAGTGTTCAATAGGATTCTATAAATTAAATAAGATCCCACTTGATTGAGAGATAATTAAAAAATAATCATAACCCTCATGAAAAAAATTCTACAGTAATATTTTATAGTAAATAGTATAGTGTTTTGGAACCATACGGTATTTGATTTAATGTGCTGTGATAATTCTATAGTTGCTACTGTACCACAACAACTACATATACAAACAACAAATATGCATATTTTCTACAATTAGGGTGTTTTATAATCAAAGACTAGAATATTATTAATATATCAAAGGGACTTTGTTAAACTACAGAACACTATAGTAACCATAATAGAGTAGTTAATACTACAATATGCTGTAGAATTCAATAATAGAGTGTTGTAAATACCATATTATTAATTCATTTTCCTTTGGCTTAGTCCCTTCATTCATTAGGGGTCAACACAGCGGAATGAACCCCCAAATACTATAGTATATACACAGCATAATACACTTTACTATAGTATGGTTGAAAAACACTACAGTATTTACAATACATTACTACATCTTTTTTTATGTGAGAATGTCCACAAGGATTCCAAGAATCCAATATAGGAAAACAAACTTCCAGCAGGATTTTAATGTTAGCAGTGCAAAGCTAACTGCAGTTTTTAGGTATTATTATCCAGTTAAAGTAATTCCAGACAAAAGACAATTACTATAACATGCAGGATTTTATAATACTTTGATTTTATACACTGCCAAAATGTCAAGTAAGACCTTTTATTATTCATGAAATGATTTTTAACAAAGTAAATGTTATTTAGAACATTTATTTACTTATTTTTAAATTAATTTATCATTTTTATTCCGAGAATAGAAAAACAAACAAACAAACAGTTTTCCTTCAGGCTCCCCTTACATACAGCTGTGTGGGTTGACCCGCCCACTTATCCAAATCACCACGTACTGACATTCACGTTGACCAATAGAGCACTTGATTGGCAACTTGTGTAGCCTATAGAATCGCGCATAAGGCGGGGTCTAAAGATCATACTTGGTTGAATGGCAATACAAAGACAAGAAGCACCAAAACGGATGATAACGCTTAATCAATTCTGTGGGTTTGGGTGTTGAGAATCCGCAGAGGAAGGACGTGCAGCCCGTCCTGCACTTCCAGCACGCGTCTCTGACCGAACAGGACGGATTTGACGCTCCCGTGGCGTGAAGATTCAGCCCTCATCCAGACGCCAGCGCTGATGTGATGATGATGGTGTTGCTGCTACTGCATCAGGAGCACTGGAGATCCCTATCTGCACAGCACGAATGAAGACTCCTTCACCAAAGGACACTTTGTGAGGTCATCTCGGGGTGACGCAACTTGCCATGCAGGAGCGTCGGAAAGCTGAGGTCTTTACAGCAATCGTGATCATGTAATCATCATCTAGTGGGCTGCGACCACATATTCACAGGTGTACATCTTGCGTGGATCAATGCATCAATGCGCGCGCACCATGGAGTCGTGCTCCGCGCTCTCAGCTCTGGCCAAACCACACTTTCGCGGACACTATTTGCTCCTGTCACGAAAACGCGGAGATCTGGCGAGATGGGCAAAGGGTCAGTTCACGATGATTTGGTCGAAATAAGGCTATCTTAAGCAGTGTGCGAATTATACAGTGACTTCGAGAGTGGGTGGAGTATTTTAAAACGATTTAAGGGGTGTTTGTTTTGAATTAATTTAGTTAAATTTTTCAGTCTTTTGAAGTTCGTCTCAATTGGTCAGGGCTTAAGTTTTAAAACACGAGTTTTTGTAACACATTCGTTGTAAATAATAAAGTGACAATGTTTTGTGGACCTAACGCTCGCGGGTCGCGTGTTGTTATGGTTTCCTCATCTGGCGACCGCGACTGTTGACGTCTGTTTGGCGACAGGTAAAAATATGCGCTGAATTATTGAGCTTTTATTAGCTAGTGCTGAAACGTTAGAAACATATACAGGCCTTCGTGATTAAAATACTGTACTTCATAACCGTTTTAATTTCCTCTGGGTTATTCAGCCTTAATTAGGGACTTCAAGGCCCCCCCTTAACCCCCACGAAATGTGTATCCAGAGGTTTGTGTTTTTAAATCTATGAATTGAAATGTGGCGCACAATTACTCCCTCTGCCGTCCTCTGATGCTTTAGCCACCTGAGGATGCATCCCAAATGATTACTTTGTATATTTAATTACTTATTTAAAGCCATCCTTGTGTATTTAATGATGTAAATATGAACGGTTTGATTTGCAAAACGTGTTTCTGTATCTCCGAGGGCTTGACTACCATAATCTTACCCACTTTACATCGCTCCTAAAAAAAAAGCAGAATGCAAAGTAAAAACTCATCTGGGCCACTTTTATTATCACAGCCCTTAACTTATAGATAACTTTACTTTTCATCTTTTAAATCACCAGCTGACCTCAAATGGCAACTGGCTTTAATATAGCCTGCTCCACAAATTAGGCTAATATCAGTTTATTTATGAGGGTACTTGACTGACAAGCTTGACTTTTCTATTTATACCGCGCGCAAGTAATTTATTGTCTTCAACAGAGCCAGTATTTGAAAATTATCAGATATGTTTGTATAGTAATGACACGAAGTTTAACACAAACCGTTATTAAAGCAAGCGAAGAGGATTTAGTGCACCCTAACTTTTGTGGCTACTTTATTTGAATACAGTGCTTCTCTATTGAACTCGTAAGACCCCCTACCCCTTGCTATCCTGTTTTCTTTGCGTGTTAAAATCTTCATTAGGAAGTGAAACCCTGCGTAATTCGCACCCTGTGTTTATTTGCTGTATGTGATAATCGAGATCATGTCCAGATCTAACAGCGTGAGCCCACCCGGCGCTGGCGCTCCTGGACTGAGGGGAGGGACGGAGCACAGATCCGCTTGGGGCGAGTCTGAGTCCGTGGCGAACGGATGTCCATACTCGGCCAGATCCTCCTGCAAAAAGCTCATACGGTCCAACAGTCGCTGGAGAGAGGACGATGACTTCGAGCGACAACCGGGCCGAGCCACGACCACCGTCAGCCGGGTTAGCTTCAGATCCAAGTCCGCCTGGCAGGAACAAGGCGAGGAGAGCCGCAACAACAACCGATCGTCTCCGAGGTACCGAGATGGAGAAGTGAGACCCAAATCCGTGGAGCTGGGTCTGGAGGACAGGAGAACCAAGTCCAAGCCAGAGGAGGAGCTCATGCCCGAAGTGAACTTTTCCATGAGCGCGTGCTGCAACAGCGTGATGCAGATTTTCAGGTCCAAAAAGTTCCAGTCGGAGAAGTTGGAGAGGCTCTACCAGCGCTACTTCTTCCGCCTGAACCAGAGCAGCCTGACGATGCTGATGGCCGTGCTGGTGCTGGTGTGCGCGGTGATGCTGGGCTTCCACTGCGCCGGAGGGATGTGCCAGCTCACCTTCGTGCTGGTTTTTACCGCGGCGATCGTGCTCATCCTCACGCTGATGGTGGTGTGCAACAGGAACGGCTTCCATCAGGATCACATGTGGATAGTTTGTTATTTGCTGATTTTGGTGGTGCTGGCCGTGCAGGTGGTCGGCGTGCTGTTCGTCAAGCCGCGGAGCGCGTCTGAAGGCATCTGGTGGACCGTGTTTTTCATCCACGTCATTTACACGCTTCTGCCGGTGCGGATGAGAGCGGCGGTGATCACTGGGATTATATTGTCTGCCATACATGTGCTCATCTCTTGGAGGTTGAACGGCATGGACGTCTTTTTGTGGAAACAGGTGAGTGAAGTGCTTTTATTGCTTTATTGCTTGGGTTAAGATCTTTTGTTCTTTTAGTTGCATTGCCATGTGGTGCTTACTGTTTACACATGCACGACAGTTGTGTAAAGAAGAAATTAATCACGAGAAAAGTCAGACAGGTTATACTTGCCAACGAGAATTACTAGAACAGATCCAACAGTGTGTGACAGTTCGTCTGGACCAAATAATGTAGGTGGAGAGGAGCAACTTTCACTTACCTTCACCTGCGTGTTCTGTAATTTCTCTCATGCAACTCCACTCAGAGTTTTACTTTTTTATTGTAGAGTGTAGTAGATTTGCTTAAATGGTAGTTTACCTCAACATCAAAATTAACAGCAAATTTACTGGGATCATCTAAGATGCAAGTGAAATGTATAGGAAGCGCTTTGAGAGTCAACAAAACAGACAAAACTAAATCAATCCATTAGGCTCCTAACAAGACATTGGAGTTTTTAATAAAACAAAGGTAAGAAAGTAAATATTATAATTACAAGAACATTAATAATTCACTGTCTCGGCAAAACCTGGCTTTAATGCATAATTAGATTAATTTGAGCTGATTCTAATGGTTTATATCAGAGAGGGATAAATTTGCTTGTTTATTAGGTCAAGCTTATCCTGCATTTAGCAACCTATAAATAAAATTGTAAGCAAATGTTGTCAGCTCAAAGACTGCATGAAATTTCACTATATACATCATGAAGTGACAGGGAGCTCATGTTTAAGACTTTGGAGAACACAGCTGACTGTTTGCTGAGGCTGAGAATTACATATTAATGTTGTATAGGTTTCAGTTTTTTGAATGTTAGTCGGTCTACTATATCTCAAAGTCAAACTCCAAAGGGAGATATTTAAAAAAAAATCGAGCAATTGGCTTGTTTTGACAAGCATTTTTTTTCCCTGGGGTTTATGATTTTACAAAGCACCCCAAATCCCACCTATGGAATGTTTGAGGGAAACAAAACAACAGCAATAATGGAGAGATTAGAGTTTGTGTCCACAGAACAGCTGAAAACGCCAGCACTCTTCTAAAAACACTCACCTGTGAGTAGGCATGGGCCAGTATAAGATGCTAACAGATAACCTTGGATAAATATATCATGGTTTCACGGTATTGTGATTACTGCTCTAAACAAACTCCCCCCCCCCCCCCCCTTTGAACACAATATATTGTATATTAAGAAATATTTTAATATATTTTGGAGCAGTAAACATGTCAGGCTAAATAATTCAAATAAATTTACTTCTGCTTTCTTGATTAGTTTCAAAAACACAGATTTCTTAACAATTTAAAATGGCATATTTGGATATCTTTTCTGATGGAAATACTGTTGTCTTAACAAAAAAAAAAAGTTAAAACAAAATCTTGCGTATGACAAAGGAACGGTATAGCAGAAAATTTGAGCAGTTTTTCTAAACCGCGGTATGCCTTGAAAACGGTTATAGTCCCATGCCTACTAGTAAGTGCTGTCTGAGCCTTTAAGTGTAAAATGCATGATTGCCACATTGCAACACTGCCGCCATTAAAAACAAACAAACAAACAAACAAAAAAACCTACACTTACGTTGACAACCACAGGAAAAAAAATGCTCAGCTCAGGCAAAATGCTTTCCATTTTGTTTTTTTGGAAAGCAGCGTTTATCAAACTTGGAACTAATTGAGCTGTTTGTTTCAGGCTGGAGAGAAAGGTAATGTAATAATGCAAATTATGTGGCAAAAAACGTGTTTTTTTTTTTTTTTTTTTTAAATCACCAAGCAAGAGCATTTTCTAGAACACCCCCAAACATATCAATACTTTGTAAAGGACATAACAGGACCCCTTTAAAAGGTTTGTTCATCCAAAAATGAAAATTAACCCATCATTTACTCACCCTCAAGCTCTTAGGTGTGTGTGATTTATTCTTCGTTCAGTAGAATCCACTAAGTTGTATTAAAACGTCTCCTTGCTCTTTCAGCTCTACAATAGCAACGCAAGCGTTTATCTTCAACAGTCCAATAAAGGGCATTCACCCAATAAAAAGTGCCTCACTTGGCTCTGGAGCATGAAAAAAAGGTCTCTTTTAGTGAAAATCTGAATTTTCTTTTTCTTTTTTATTTTGTCAGAATAATGTCTACATTTTAAAATCTTTTATAAACCATTAAAACATTTTGTATTACTTCTGTTAATCGACAATTTCATCCTCAGCTAAAATGAAGTCTGCCGTAGAAAAAAATTAACTGTTGGATGACCTTAGGATGAGTTAATAATAAAAAAAGATGTATTGGGTAATACAAACTAAAACATGTATCACTCAGATTTTTATTTTTGTTACACAAAAAAAAAACTTAAGAGCAATTTCATGCAAATGTCATGAAAATAATTAAGTTTTCACCAAGTTTTTTTTTTTGGTATAAGCAAGTATGTACAGTACTTTGAAAGCATTGACTGACATTTTTGAGTATTTTTAAACAATTATATTTGATTTACCAAAGTCACACAAGTAGCATAATGCAGAAATGTCAAAAAAAATTAAATCAGTAATTTTTGTTTTATAGTGAGCCGACTCTTATTCTTTTGATTAGCGGAACAATATGTTTACAGATTGATATTTTTCAGATCCCATAACTCTGTGGTTAGTAGTTTTGGAAAGTATAAACAGATATTTCAATATAATGTTAACGTATAATTTGTTTGTGAATTTATGTTTTGAATTTTTACTGCAAATGTCGCATCCATAATGTTGGAATTGCTCTTAAGTAGTGTTGACAAATACTGTTAAAATAAAAGTCCTTTAAGTTAATGTTATTATAGGCTAGTTTAAGTAATGCAATGACGAAGATGCTCATAATGTGCCACTGGTCACGTTTTTATCAATGAAGCACACTTTTTACCTTGCTGTTCAAGAACTACTGTAGTATCTTTATAGTTTTCTGAGAATTTCAGTTCTGTAGGTCTTTAGAAGAATTGCCAATCCATTGTTATTTCAACTTTAGCCCTTCCAGCTAAAGCTGAAAAGTGTGTTTGTACATCAACAATGGAATCTTAGTCTCAAATAATGTTTATCAGTCAGATCTATAGGTTTGTTTTTCAAGAGGTCTTTCATGATCTTTCAGTTCTGAAAGCGACAAAAGTTGATGGTGATTCTTTGTAAAGCTGCTGGATTTAGAGGAGCACACTTTTCATGTTTGGTTTTATTAAATTCTGACTGTGTATGGATTTTCTTTTTTTTGGTAAATGTTGTATGCTTTTGATTCTTCTCTTTACAATGAGCTTTAAATGAAGTTGTTGTAGTGAACTTTGGTTTTAATTTTTGAAATTTTTATTGTTGAATTTAAAAAATGCACTTAAATACAATACAGACTTTAAAAGAAGCCCTTCATGCAAATCCAAAAAACTGAAGAAGAATAGTAACCACTTTTTGCCATGAGTTTATAATATATCATGCAGTCTTGATCATAATATTATTGGTTATCAATATTCAATTAATAATTGCTATTTTATTAAAAAGAGTTACATAAAGTGTAACAATATTCAATTTATTTTATTATTATTATTTTTTATTTATTTAGTCTTCTAATCAGTCATTAAAACATATGAGCTGTATATTTCAGGCTTGTGGATTTTCTAGCCCTTTTAAACATGCAAAGTGAATTATTTTCACAATGTTGGATGCTTAAGTGCTTTGCTTTCCCAGCTAATATAACCTTAAATGTGTTTTAAGCTCCTTTTGTCTCCATATATTCTGTAATTATGTTCTCAACGCAAACACAGACTCTTTGAATGGTGTGTGTGTGTGGGAACGGGCTGCTGTGTTTGTTGCTCTTTCCACACAATGCTGTTGTCTTTAGCATAGCAGATCTCTCTCTGTTTACACGGACCTAGCAGGACTCTCCAATAGTTTGCTGTTGTTTTATAAAGATTCTGGTAGGAAGGATACATCAGGAACAGTCTCATAGATGACTAGATTTCATTAGGCTGTGATGGTCGGCGCTGTTTTTAAGTGGTCTGAGATTTTGGGGCAGGCAGTAAGTGATTGCTTATAAACGGGTCATTTTTAGCGCATTCCAAATGTGTTCAATACAAGTTGGTTACATTGCCTATTTAATATCCCTCGTACACATTTAATACACTTCTTGAGGGTTCTTTCATTAAAAGGTTAGTTCATCCCAAAATTAAAAAAAAGTTTTATTTCTGGTCCTCACGTATATCCAAAACCTTAAGAAATGTATCTATCGTTGGAACATAAATGCAAATATTGTTCATGAAATCAGAGAAATTTTTCTTTACCTCCACTGAAAGTCTGTTCACTCAATTTACAATGTTCATAAAAAGATCATAATAAATGTGTATGAATTGAGCTATTCATTCTTGGTCTTTTGAAGAGACACAATCTCTAAGATAGCTGATTGTTTTTAGGGCTTTTTAGGCAGTATTTACAGCATTCAGAGTTTGTCACAGAAGCTCAAGGCGCTTTCTTGGTGCTTGATAGCCAAAGACATTCATTCTTGTTTGTCACACCAGCAAGTTTTTATTAACCATACCCTGCTCTCACTTTATTACAGTTTATCAGTTTAAAATTAAAATTATGCAACCAGATTCATTAGATGCATGTACCAACACTGGCCTCACGGTTCGGTTACGGTTTTCATGCCATCGAATCGGTTCAGTTTGATATCCCAGTGCATCACGGTGCAGTGATGATGCTTTCCATACACAATTTTATATTTTACTTTACAGCGCAATAATTCTTGTATTAAAATATATCATTAATTAATTAGTTTTTTTAGGGTCTATTACTGAACCGATACCAAACTGTCTGCGTTGCACCAAAGAAACAATTAATTTTGATGCCCCTAAGATACCCCTGAGATATAAATACACTACTTTAAAATTAGACTTTTATATAGCCTATGGTACAGTAAATTGCATCGACATAGGACTGAGGTGCTTACAGTATGTTGACTTGAGTTTGATTCCTGGCTCTTTTCCTGAGTTTGATTCCTGGCTCTCTTTTCTCTGCATGTATTCCTGTCTGAACTCCACTGTTCCATATAAAAAAGGAGAAAAGTCCCTAAAAATATAATTATAAAAAATAAAATTGCTATTGTATTTTTTTTTTCAAGTGGGTTTCATCTATTACTATTTTTTTTGCACTCAGAAACCCTTAATCTCCTAATGAAAATAAATTGCAGTTTCAGAAGAATGTCGCTCTCAAGAGACATTAGAGTCGGATGACAACACACTCATGACAGATCATGGCTAAGGCCAGTTTTGCAAATGATTGCATTTGTTTGCGGACCGTGTGAGAAATAAGTGGAGAGCGTTCACTTGAAATACTGTCTTTTCTAACAGTATCTTGTCATTCATTTATTCAGTTAGAACATCTTAAATTCATCAAGAAGGAACACTGTTAAATCTTTACAATTTATTTATTTATTTTAATTATGATTTTTTTATTAACTTTTTTTATTTGACTTATTTTACTGAGACAATAACTTTGTTGGACACTGGCCACATATCAGTTAATCAAACTATAGTTTTTAAATGGATAATGAATAACAAACAAAACACTTCAACTAAAATGGTACAGAACTTTGTAAGAATATGTGAAAACAAGAACTTCAAATTACAATGAAAAATCTAAATCTTCATTTTATGTTTTTCACATCACTCTAAAACATAATATATTTTTAAACATTATTTTTTAAGCTTAATGGGTACAGCTTATCATTTAATCTCCTGATTAATTAACAATTATGATGCTTTGCAATTATTGCTTTATTAGCTTTTAACTCCAGCAGTTGTCATACCATTCATTCAATACATCATGAGCAGGCTACAGGGTAAAGGGATAGTTCACCTAAAAATGTTCTTTTCCAGATGTTTAAGTTTCTTTTTTTTTGTCCTGTTTACAAAAAGGCAGTGGTTCGAAGAATGTTGGAAACCAATTACTATTGACTAAGTAGAAAGAAAAATCATACGGAAGTCAATGATTATTGATTTTCAGTTTTCTTCTTTTGCGTTCAACTGAAATAGAAAACTGGAGGGTGTGCAATGACAGAACATTTTAGGTGAACTGTCACTTTAAGGATAAGAACAAACCTTTTTTAGGATAGTCTTCCAGATCATCGCCAGTTCACAATCTCCAGCTCCATTTCCCCTGTGTGCTTCATTAAAGGTGCAGGTGGGAGCCGTTTAGAGGAGTGAACATGGACTCGTCCCCAGGGGGAAAACAGAGGAGGTGGACACAGTCCTGCCTGGCACATCTCCAGCTCTAACATGGTTTGTGGCTGCTTTAATTGAATTGCCCCACTCTGTACCATACAGACCCGCTGGAATTCAAAACAGATGTCCTCCCTGTCCTTCTTGAAAGATCTGCTATTAATTTGCCTTTGAGAGTCAACCCCTATGGAAGCATTAACCTTCCCTCAGGCCAGGCTGAGTACGTGCTCTGTTGAGCGGCCGGCAGAGAAAAAAAAAAACAACAGAAAACAACACCTCTTGGGACTAATGCAGAGCTCACACACAGATCATCTTTTGATGCTCTGTCAACTTTTGCTTAACTTGTACAGCACACATGCATTGTCTGGCTAGTCAGATCACATTTTATAGGATACAGACAGATGTGAAGTGATATTTTTGCCACTAATAGAAATTGAAGTGATAATTTAATCGCTACTGATGAATCATTCTGTTAGAAGTCTATTAAGTGTCACTTTTAATATTGATAACAATGATTTTTTAAAACTTAAAAAAAAACTATTAGCATTAAGAGAGAGTGAATGGGTGTATCCCAGTTATGGATTGTAGCTGGAAGGACATGTGCTGCATAAAACATATGCTGGATAAGTTGGCGGTTCATTCCACTGTGGTGACCCCTGATTAATAAAGGGACTGAGCCAAAAAGAAAATGAATAAATTAATAATTATAATAATGTGCTTATATAATTTGTTATAATTTGTGCTTAATATTTGTTGTTGATGATACTACTACTAACTCTAATATTTTAAACTTTTATTGAAACCTATATAAAAATTATTATTATTATCATTATTATCATTATTATCATCATTACTACTACTATTAATGCATGAATGTAAATTTTCAGCTTTTTTTAAAGGTATTAATTTTCTAATGTAAAATTGTAATGTAATTGTACTGTATTGATTTTACTTTTCATTCCTCAAACCATAATTGTGTTCTAAAATGCTATTATTATTATTGTTATTATTATTATTATACATTTGGAGCTGTCAGTTATTTTATCCAATTAATGTGAAAGGTTCAGTATTATGCTTTGCATCAACTTCACAAAAAGTGACTAGAAAGTCAATATTTCACCATTATGGACTTTTCATAATTAGTTTGATCTTGTTTTCCTTTGTTCTGTTTTCGTCCACTCTTCTGTTGCCATGTCAACGCATTTAATTATTTCAGGTGTTCCTTTTCAGTTAATTATCATCAGTTCCAAGGCTCCCTTTGTGTTTAGTTCATTGTGCAGTGTAGTCCATGTTTATGGAATTACACGCAATTCCCTTCTTTAATGGATTTACCATTACTACGCTTTGTTTAAAACCTTCAAATAATATCTATCTTTCTCATGGTTGTGTGTCTATACACACGTATCCATGATAGATGCTTTTTAAAATATTCATCTTTTTTTTTTAGAATAAATAAATAAATTAAATGTACTGAATCAACAATACAAAAAATACATTTGTATATTCATTTAGTTTATTTCTCAAATTATGATTCTATTAAAAACTAACTAATAAAAATCCCTTTTTTTTTTAGCCTTGTATGTTCATAATTAACAATAAAATGGCCTTTTATTTAGGGCTGCCTGATATTGGGGGGAAAAAAAACACAATATATGACTTCTGTCTGTCTATCCATCTGCCTACCTGCCTACCTATCTATTGTTTACATTTTTATATATACATTTAATGGTGTGCACCAAATGTCTTGAATGGCTCAATTTGTAATTAATTTTGCACAAATATAGCTTTTGTAGAGAAGTGCATCTGCGTTAAAATCTAATAAACTATTTGCAAGCATAGTTAAATCCAATAGAACACATACATATAAAATAAGCAGTGCTTTTAGGGTTTTCTTGGCTGTCTGATAGTATTCAAGTACACAAATTGAATAATGACATGTAAAATAACGCCATAATCTACACCGTATGAATAATTAGGCAATTAATAATTGTAAAAGTTATTTTGCCATATATTTATATTTGTATTGAAATGTTGATGCAAAAACAATACATTGTAACCAACCAATCTTAATTCAGATATACTTTGGTTACTTAGACATTGCACATTTCAAACAGGGTCTTACAACCACGTGTATAAGCTCTGGGAGGTTTTTGTTTTTTCCCCTCTTTTAAAATGCAGCTGTAGGTGTGAGTTTGTGTTGCCTCTCAAAATGTGACTCTGACATGTCTCTTATGAGTGCAGACCCTCAATTGTGCTTCCTGTAGCTTAGCAACCAAGGCCTGTTCTGACAAACAGCATCCAGAAGCACTCAGGGCTTCCCTGTGCAAAGACCTGCTTTTCATCTCCCAAACACCTCTAGCAAATGTGCCGTCTTCCCATTAGAGGTTCAAATTGAGATAATTAAGGCACAACTGGCCCTGAGTCTTTGCTCTCTCTTCTTCACTCTCTCTTTTGCTTTTTTTTTTTTTTTTGCTGTTGTCAGGGTAGACGTGCGGTAATCAGTATGTGTGTGGGTGGCTGCCTACACCTCTCTTAAACAATTGCTGGAATCTGTGCTTTGTATTAGACCACTTATTAGTAGACATGTCTTGGGGGATGTCATGAAGCGATTTACCTATGATGATGATGATAAACATTTTAATATTATTATTATTATTATTATTATTATTATTATTATTATTATTATTTTATTTTTTAGTTTAGGTTTTTATTTTTTACAAACAATTACTTGAGTTTAACGTAAACAATTATATTGAGCAGAAGATAAAAAAAGATTTTTTGTGGAAGTTTTATACAATTATTTTACATTTTATAATACTCTTTTGATCTTGGTTATTTAATAAAGCAGTAAACCCCAGTAAACCGTGGTTTACAGTAAATTTATAACAGAAAAGGAATGTCAACATGAATACTACTACTACCACTACTACTATTAATATTGTTAATAAGTTATGTGCTCAAAATCAGCCTAATCAATAGATTTCTCAGTGATCATGTGAAAGAAGATGAAAGGAATTGCTGACTATTTTTCACCAGAAAATGAAGAATACCCTTTTTTTTTTTAATGAATCTTATGGCAAATTACAGGAAAAAGAGACAAAATCATATATATATATAAAAAAAAAGTATAGATAGTATCATCTTAAGCACATACAATGGAAAAAAACATACCAACAAATAAAAAGGTAAATATTAATGTGGCTTAACAAAATATATAATTGTGCAACACAATACACTCTGCGTTGAACATAGGAAAGGAGAAGAATCATTTTGGACTAGGACTATCGGACAAGGACTATCGGACAATAAAACATGTTCTTGGATGTATGTCCTAAATGGGTCCTAAAAATAAATTGTATTTTAAAAATATTAAAAACCTTTTATAAACTGTTACTGTATTTTGAGCAAATAAATCTGATCAGCCTCATTAATATGGTTAGTATAAGATGCTTCTTTAAAAAATTTTTCTAACACATTAACTTTTGAATGGCAGTTATTAACCTGTAAAATAGTTTAGAAAACCTGTTTGCTTAGAATTTTACTTCTATTAAAGAAATAATGACTGCTTTCATTCTTTTCCATAGGGAAATTAGGTTGATCAGTTATTGAACAGTATTGAAGACCTGCTGTGAGCTCTGAGTTTTCTCTGCTGTGTTCCACATATAAAACAACAACTTGTATTTAATAGAGGAACTTATGCAGGAAAAACTACATTAACCGCGATGTTGTACAGACGTCCCACCAATTCATTGAGATGCAATTAGCAAAACCTAATAGCAGTTTTGTAAATGAGATAATTAATGAATTCAGTCATGTGTTCATCAGATGGTTGTAAAGCGGAAGTGTGTTTTTTTTAGAGAGTTTGAACCATATCTTATTACTTTAGTATATTTCATGCAGAGTAATTTCTTTAAAAAAACAACACTCAGCTCACCTCCAAACTTCTGATGAATTGCATAAAATTCACCAGGGATTTGAATTAATATTGGATTAATGGAGCTTGTTTTCATTCTTGATGTGTTGTCAATATTTAGCAACCGCTATCTCCTTACTCGTGAGGTTTGTCGCGCGTGGAGCTGATTATTTCTGTAGAGACTCTGGAATGCATCCTGATTGAAACCAAACTCAGCATGTTATTTTTATTGCAGAACCACCCTCTGTTTCTCCTTCATTTGTCACACATCTTTCTTCTTTGCTTGCAGATATGGGCCTCGTTGCCGCCTACAAACTTGGTGTAGTCATTTAGACCAACAGAGTGTCAAATCATGTGTACACGCTAATTTTATAATTGAACGTGGCAGGCAGAAAATGCAATAGTCAACATGTTTTTCATGTAATTTTAGTGTTGGCATGCTGTGCGAGTGAGTGGCCTGCAAAAGCTGCATGCAAGATCTGGCATGCGCCGGTATAAGATTTTGACGGTATGATAACCTTGGATAAAAATCTCACGGTTTCACAGTTTGACAGTATTGTGATTTTTGCTCTAAAATATATTCTTTTTGAATGTCTTGGTACAAAAACAAGAACTTTTCCCCCCTTGAACACAATAGATTTTATTTTGAGAAACATTTCAAGAGTTCGCACTTAGATAATGTGACCACAATGATAGCAGGTTTGGCATGCTGTCCTGGGAGAGAACCCTGAGCTCGGAGATAGATGAGCCCAAGGTTCCCGCCTGGTCAATGAGCATTAGGAGGGATGCGAAATCAGGTGTTTCTCGAGTGCCCCCGTTTGTACTTTGGCTAATATGGTGGTTCTGACTGATTCAATAAGTATGTGTTAAGTGCTTGTGACTGTTATTATGATTTATTTATGTGTTAGACTGTGGGAGGAAACCGGAAGACCCGGGGAAAACCCACGCGAACAAAGGGAGAACATTCAAACTCTGCCCAGGGAGTGCCGACTGGCTCAAATATAACTTGAACCTATGGCCCTCTTTCGGCCAGGCAGCAGCGCTAGCCGCTGAGCCACCATGTTGCCCGATCATAGAATGAAGAGAAGGGAGAAGGGAAGGATAAAGGGGAGGGGGAGGGGGAGGGGGTGGTTTCCAAAAACTAAGATATGGAATGAAGTTTACGCTGGATATTTATAGTTGTTAGAATGATCTGACAGACTAGCTAATGATTAGCGATAAGGATCAGCTGTAGTTGATCATATCACAAGCTCCTCTCGAAATTAGTTTGAAACTTCTCTTAAAATATTTTGGAACTGTAAACATGTCAGGCTAAATAATACAAGTGAATTATTGACTTCTGCTGTCTTCATTTGTTTTGAATTTGAAAAAAATAGGAAATGGCTGCATTAGGTGTATTTGTATATTATATACTATGGGAGGAGTATTTAGAAAACCTGTTTGAAAACATGCATTATCGTGTTTGAATTCATTTATTGTATTTATTTATTTCAAATGAATATCAGGAGCAGGTATCTTATAAAAATATTTTGTACTTTTGTATTTAAATCAATTAAGAAAATCATTATATTACATATTTGTACATTTATATACAGTATTATATTGGTTTTAGCATTTAGGCAACATTTATTTATTTATTTATTTATTTATTTATTTAACCACACTGAACTAAACTAAATTGAACTTTAACTATGAAAACTGGACTGACACAGTTTCAATTCCAGTTTACTAGAACCTCTGTGTTAAACTGTTTGACACAATCCACAATCTGAAAGCACTATAGAAATAAAGATTAATTGAATCGAATTGAATATTTTATTTATTTATTCTAGATAAATGTACTGTATTCGAACTCTAAATGTAAGTTTATTGGACTAGATGGACAGTGAGTGGTATTCGTATTAAATAGAAAAAGCAAAGTACAATTATTACTATTATTATTAGCATATAATGTAATATAATATAATATAATATAATATAATATAATATAGTGTTTTTTGTGTGTGTGTGTGTGTGTGTGTATAGGTGTGTGTGTATAGGTGTGTGCATGTTTATGTCAAATAAATATTACGCGAAAAATTTGATTTTAAAACAGATTTTGGATATTTATTTGCTAAAATATGAAATCATTGCGTTATGTGTGTTTAAACATTATAAACCATAGAAGATTAGCAAAAGTGTTTAGGAAACCTGTTTTGAAAACATGTGTTGTTTATCATGTTTGTATTTTATTTATTTATTTATTTATTTGTTAGTTTTAAAATGAATATCAGGGGATTATCAGTTTACTTTACTGGTCCTAAATAAATGTATTTGGACTTTTAAATGTAAAAGTCTATTGGATTAGACCAGTGTCAGGCAAGTTACTTTAAAGTAATAGTTACAAATTACTGACTACTAAGGGAAAATCTGATTACATTACTGGTTACTTATTGTAAAAGGTAATCAGATTACTAATTACTTTACTTTGAAGTTACTTAAAAAAAATCAATCTATAAAACTACTAAATAAACTGCAGCTCTTTCAATTAAATATTTACGCTCCCAATATGCGCGCATAAGCCACACGCCTTCATTGGAAATAACTTGAGTGCAAAAAAGACATGATATTGTGAACTGCCCCATAAACAGCTACGCTTCTCTTCACATTCAGAAGATATCTTCACTCCCATTCCTGCACAAAAATCTGAGTTTGACCGTGTGTTTTGGGGTGCCGTTGTCCTCCTTGGCGACCAGTATTGTTGTATAATGCTTTCTATTCAAGTGCTTGAATAAGTTGCTGGTCAAGTTAAAAACAGTTGAAAGTTCTTTAGAGACTGGACATAAACTGCATTTCACAGCAATGTTTCAGTTTTTACACTCAATAAAATCAAAGTAATGTCTCTCTCTATCTCCACTTGAAGAAGCAACGGCTCTTGACAGCAACCGTTTCAGCTCACATTCTCCAGCAATTTAAAAGCGCATGCTTATTAACTGCCGTAGCAGCAGAAAACATGATTTAAAAGAAGCTTCTTTTTTTTTTGTCTCTAGTAACTGTAATCCAATTAAACAAATTTAAAATGTAATTGGTTACATTACTGCATTCCCCAAAAATGTAATTAGAATACAGTAACCTGTTACTGTGAAAGGCGTTTACACCCTCTGTATTAGATGGACAATAAGTGATATTTGTTAGAAATAGATATACAAAAGTACAACTTGCAGGCAAACATTTAACATTAGAATAATTGTCAAAGAAGAAATTGATATGCTCAAATTATTTAAATTTGACTTGAGTGAAACTGACTTTATTTTTAGTAAATTGTCTAAGACTACAGGTATTTTTGAGAGAGGTTCTTGCATTATTTGTTTGCAGTTTTTTTTCTTTTTTCTGGTTAATCAGTGCATCTAAATCCATAATGGTTAGATTAGAGATAAAAAGCTCTGTTCCATCTTTCTACACTTTAGTTGGATCCTCAACATTTTTCTTGTTGACAAACGTAGTCGATGAACCCAAACAGTTTAGTTTCTCATTACTAAGGCATTCAGTGTGATCAGAAGCAGACGCCCTCTTCTCGCTGGAAATAAATCTTGGTTCCCTATGCCAGTTCCAATGTTTGCATCATTGCTCATTTTCATCGTCAGCTTCCTGACTGGCCTTCAAACAGTTATCCGAGCCCTTTCCACAGCGCTGTCACTTATAAAAGGACACTGGAGTGAAGCCAACCGGCCATGTTTTCATATTCATTTTTCTGCATGCTAATCAGAAATCACCAGAATGTTATACAGCTGGGGTGTGAAGAACATTCACACTCTTGTACTGTAGCTTAAATATGTTTCGCAAACCCTTAGTGAATTGATGTTATTGAAAGAATTTAGTTCTGTAGCACAGCTGAAAGTGCACAGACGCAGGCACTGATCCAGGGTCTGCATGACACCCAGTCAAGAGGAACATATGGCCAGTCAGTGAAACACTCAGATGTGATAACCACGTTCTTATCGGCTGCCTCGCTAATGCAGAACTAAAGAAAAGTGTGATTCGAGTTATTCCAGGTCATTAAGCTTTACTTGAGAGATTTAGGCTACATTGGCTTGGAAGAAGCTTTCTGTCTTTCTGACATTCCTTAAAGAGCAATAGTAACAGTTCATATTCTCTCTCTCTTTCCACTCTCCAGGAAGAGAAAGTCAATAGCTTTGTACTGGTGGCAGGCAAATTATCTTATCTGCCTATATTCAAATCATGCTAATATTAAATGAGGTGGTGTTTGTTTTGCTATTGTGTTTGTCACGGTGTCCTTCTCTGTAAGGCCATTTGGTGTTGTCAGGAAAGATCAGATCAGACTTGTTTGTGCGCTACACTATTTTTAGGTGCAAAATGTAAATGTTTTCAGTAGATTAGATCTTGTCTTTATTAAATTTTGTAAGCAAAGTATTAAAATTTGCAATTATCGGTCTTATTGGGAATATAGGTTTTGTTTAAAATGAGATAGAATCACAATGTGGTTGACTGTTGTTGTTGTGCATTCCATTCATAGGAATAATATTTAACAGAAGTATAAGGACATTTTATTATTATTATTATTATTATTATTATTATTATTATTATTATTATTCATTCATTCATTCATTCATTCATTTTCTTTTCGGCTTAGTCCCTTTATTAACCTGGGGTCACCACAGCGGAATGAACCGCCAACTTATCCAGCATATGTTTTACGCAGCGAATGCCCTTCCAGCTGCAACCCATCTCTGGGAAACATCCAAACACATTCATTGACACTTATACACTACAGACAATTTAGCCTACCCAATTCATCTATACCACATGTCTTTGGACTTGTGAGGGAAAACGGAGCACCCGGAGAAAACCCACGCGGCCACGGGGAGAACATGCAAACTGCACACAGAAATGCAAACTGACCCAGCATTTGATTGTGTACATGTTCAGCTCAAAATACCCATCAGATCATTTATTATACCCTGCTTAATATGTGGATTTTGGAATAGGATTACATTGTACGTCTGTTTTGTTGCCAGTTACTTTAAATGCAAATGAGCTGTTTCTCCTCACCCACCATTTCCATGCGCATGTCTGTTTCTCCTGCTGCATCACATAAACAGCAGCCAGGGACAGACGGCAATGAAGTTTATTTGATGTTTTTGTTGTGGAGTTTATTCAAGCATTTCTGCAATGTTTAAAAAATTACAAACTTAAAAACATTTTAAACAAATTCTTGAGGTACAGAAGATCACAGAGAGTTAGAACAGATATTTTAATCCCAGTTTCTTTGCAAGTCCTGGTCTGTGGACATGTTTAAATTACTACGAAGAAGTTAATATGCTCCTGTCAATCAGTTCAGTGGGTGGGTAAAAACACACTCCTACGTCACGTTGCTGTGGGCCTCAACATCGCTGGGATTTGGATCCTATTTTTTAAATTAAAACAAAAAACTGACTTATTGTGTTTTTATCACACCAATATGAATGTTGACACACTATACCTAAACAACCACAGTTCTGTCCAAATTTTGATAGGTGATTTAAGTAATGATGATTATTTAAGATGATGATATTGAAAAAAATATATTGAAAAAAATAAAATGTATATTAAATATAGCTTCATAATTCATTGTGTCAATTAAAATAAAAAATTATATAAAATCTAAAAAATATATATGTTTATAATAGAGCGAAGATGCAAATGAGTGATTTTTAGGTGTTTCTGCTGAGTCTGAATATTATTCTAAAGAAAATAAAATGACATTTATTTATTTTTTATATTATAATATGAAGGCAATTTCACAATATGACTTGACCAGCTTTAATTCGAAGTAATTCATTGTGCCATAATGATCGGGGTAAATTTAAAATGAGAGCGCTACTGTGTTACAAATAAAATAAATGTATTATTATAATATTAATATTTATATTTAGTAATTACATTAAATCTAATTAAATATTTTTATAATAGAGCAAATAAATTAAATGGTGCTTTAGGTATTTCTGGTGAGTGAATATTGTTTAGGTATACAGAAATTAAAAAACAAAATGTAAAAAACACCATTTGTCTTCACTGCATAAATGAAATAAAACCAACCTTTGTTAAAACTATACTTCTTATACCATAGTTTGTTGTGCTTGGATGCCTTCAACTCATTTGAAGTAATTAAGGCCCTAAAAGCACATGCAAATCATAAACTTTGACTTTATTATGCTGTATGTCATACTCTTGCAATTAATCCACAAATCACATGCATTCTGAGCTGTGGTGCCTGGTCATACTTCACATGGCAGATCTTGTGTCTACTTTATTGCAGTGTTGATGCTGAAAAGATATTTTTGGCAGCCCTATCGGCTAAAGCAGTAATAATGTATACTGTATGTATATTTGTGCGTGTAAGGGAAAAACCTCTTGGCTACCTTAATCATCATTATTAGGAGATACTATAAAATGGGTCTACTGAAAAAAAAAACTAAAAGTGGTAATAATGAGCTCGCCCACATAACAGCTGCTATTGTTTTGTAAATAACTGGGTTTTTAGTGACTAAGGAATAGATTTCAAGTTTGATGTTACAAATTTTTCAGCAGTTTGTTTCTCACTTTAGCAGTTGGAGTGAGATGTGACATGTTTCTTGACATATTATACTAGAAAAGGTGAAATAATTGCCGTTTTGGCTTTGGAACTTATGAACTGAGAAAGAAGTGTTTGTCAAGAAAACTTTGCAGCATAAAATGATAAAATGCTTACGATAAACCGCTGTTTGTTTACCTTCAAGCTCTGCTTCAGTTGCATAATGCGTGTGCACGTGAAGCAGCCAGTGAGCACCAGCACACACACATTATGTACATCTTGACATGCGAAAGTGTTCCTCCATATGTTTTCATCCAAGTTGCTCACAATACTTATCCATCCACAGAATTTGTAATGTAGTCAAATGTGTAAACCATTTAGATGAGGTTTGTGCTTCTCCCTTTGAATGTCCCTGGGACAAAGCAGCTGCATGAATGCTAAAGCTTTAAATAAAAGTGAAACCATCAACAAAAGCCTGACTCCTAACGCAGTCGCTTTGAGCTCGTTTCACAGAAGGCCCCTACAGGCCCATATCTATCAGCTGATAACCACTGATAAAGCCCATTCAATTGAGTCATAACATTTGAATTGGCTGGTATTGGTCTCACCTGTGCTTTTGCAGTTTATTTCTTTCACTTGCCAAACTAAACTCTCAGAAACCCAACACATGAGAAAATGTGATGTCAAAAACATATTTACATAAAAATGGGTGATTTGACAGGTCTTCACACGGGCAATGCATGTGAAAGTTAATCGGTAGTGTTCAATGGCAGAACTTTTTAGCTTTTTTTTTTTTTTTTTTTTTTTGCAGTTTTTCCTCACCAAACCAATATTAATAATGCATATTCTGAACCACGGATCACACGGCACACCAAACTGTGAGAGGACTTGAACAATTCCTTTTTTATTTTTATAATTTTTTAACAATTTTTTTTACAGAGAACTTTTGCACCCCTAGTGGAAATGCTCTGACATGGTCTTTCAACATGGTGAAATGACCCGTCTCCCTCACAGGGACAGAAGAAAGGCCAAGCTCTTTCTCATCTCAAAATGCTGTGATGAAAATTTAATGTGAGCTTCTGCTACCCGTTGCTTTGATATTACATTTTCTCCCTCCTCTTATCATCCAACTGGATTAATAGTAACAGAAAATCTAAAAGATTATGCCATGATGGTTTTAAAGAAGCTGATTTTGCTTACCTTAAATTCCATTGCTCAGTTAAAAAAAACTACTTAAAATATATTCTGAACAACAAGTTGTACAGTATTGGAGACTAGAGTTGTCATAGAGTTGTAAATCAATCAGTCATTGATTGTATATTTCTGCATTCTGTATTATTTATTGGCTTCCAAAAATAAATATGTTATTAGTATTTCCATGTGTATGTCCTTGGAAAAAAAACACTTAAAAAACAGGATCAAGCAGAAATGATGAACGTCTTTCTTGCAATAATTCAGAACACCTAAATTCAAAGTTTTTACAGAATGGTAATCACCATACATAATTAATATTATGAATTTTACTATAAAAACAGATTAGATTAGATGAACTAACCAGTTGAGAAGTCGAGATGCTCATTTTTCCCCCCTTATAGCTTGATGACAGTTATTAAATAATGCCATGATAATAAGACAAAGATTAACAGCAGGCGATAATTATGTTCATGTCTGTAGAGATCTTGCCAAGCACAAGGTCGTCAGTGATTTAGTTCACATAACAAAGTGAAAGGCTGCTAAGACACTAATTATCTGCGCATTATTGCAGTTCCAGCATGTGGATATTGGATTTTTTTAAATATTGTGCAACAGAAGTTAGAGAACACTTAAAACTATAAAGTAATAATAGTTTTTTTTTGTAATGTAAAAAAATAAGGCATCTCTCATTTTGAAGGTTTTTCTCTCGTTTCTAGTGAAAATATCTAAATTCTTATCAAGAAACATTTTCTAAACAAGCAAAAATAGTTTTTGTTTGTTTGTTTGTTTCTTTTTAAAACAAGCAAAATCTGATGATTTTGAAAAAATATTTTTTTAAATTATTTTAATTGGGAAAAATTACTTAATTACTAAAAAAAGACAATATTTTTGCTTGTCTAAAAAATACTTATTGATTTAAGAATTTTGAGATATTTGGATATAGAAACAAGCGTTTTTCTTTTCTTTTTTCTTTTTGCAATTATGAAAAGAGCTAGAAGCGTTTAAAAAAAACATTGTAACAATAAGGATATCTACCTTATTATGGTAAAATACCTTTACCATAATAAGAAGTTATATAATTTAAATCTTAAAAAGCCGTTTTTTCCCTGCTCAATAATGATAAAAAAACAATGAATCAGAATTCCAGCATTTAAAGTGCCAGACAACAAAGCTTCAGTAACAAACAGAATCATAAGTGCAGACACTAATATAATTCTTGTTGTAGTAATTTTTTTATCATTATTGTTCTCTATGTACTTAAAAGTCCAAATCACAAGTTATCTGTCAATTGATTGTCTTAAAATAGCCAAACTGACTAATAAATTTGGCCTATGTGTTATGATGACCTTGATGTACAGGGTTGTGTTAGAAAGCCAAAGGGCAGCAGGTCTTATGTCGGCCAATTAACTGGACAATGACAGCAGCAACATGGGAGATTCATTCTTCATTTCTCTCGCTCCCATAATGGGCTTGTGAAAGTATGTGTGGGCTTTGGGCTTTCTGAGTAAGTAACATGTACTGTATGTTTGGGGAACTTTTAATATGTTTACTGTAGCACAGCAAAATGTCTCGTAGCTATAGATTTGTGAAAACAAACAAAACAACAACAAAAAGGTTTTAGTAATTTTAAGTCAAACGCTTCACATGTGAAACTCTGTGTTGGAGCTCGCTCTCCCATAGTTTTTAAACTCCCACACTCCATTTCAGTGTCTCTGGAGAATTTTAAACCATTTTTAACTTGTCACGTGTCTAACTGGTTGTAAAAAAAGAAAAAAAAAATCTGTAATCTCAGCCCAGTTAATCCCAGTGGAATTGTTTAGGCCAAAACACTGTCTGTCAGTTGCCTTTTTTTGCTTTTCTTATATACATTAGTCAACTGTTTGGACACTCATTCATTGTTTGTAATATTTTACACATGTTTGAATAGGAATAGCGTCTAACATATTGCTAATATGCATGCATTTTATGGCTCAAAGTTTGATGCTATTACAGTTGTCTTCTATTTTTTTGTTTGGTATGGACCAATGCTACATTTAGCTCTGATTCACATAGCATTTACACTTTAATTTTAGAGACCGACCCTAAAAATAAAATAAAAAACCAAAAACAACAACAACAACACAACAATTGGTTTTATAATGTCTATTTTGAGATTTAACAAAACATGAAAACATGCAAAGCCATGCAGGCTGAACAAAAGACATTTTTTGCATGTGCGAACATATGCTATTTTTATCATCTGAGAACTCACGAAGAGCTTCTAAATTGTCTAAAGGAGTCAAAACAACATTCATTGCACCAACAAACAAAAATCTACTGCAAGATGGTTTGTTTCTGATGCCTTTAATGAACTGTAGGCAATGTCATGATCATAATGAGAAAAAACAATTGCATTGATCTTTGGGTCTTTATTCTGACCGCATATTACTATATCATGACCTGTTTTGGGCTCATTTAGATAGTTTTTGTTTATTTATTTGGATCTATATTTCAGTCGAGCCATACACTCAAAATATGAATTTATTGCGTTTACTTTAATTTAATTAAGGAAACGGGTTTGGACAATTCAATAAAGCAATTTTACCTATATCTTATTACGTATTTGTTTCTAACTAGTATATTAAATTATTCCTTATTTATATTGAGTGTAATTTACTGTCCAATTTTGTTTTGTTGACTTAACTGAATCTGTAATCTAATTTAATAGTTTAATTCATGTCTCCCTATGTTAATCGTGTTCAAAAAATACACAAGACTTAATATTTTACATTTGTTGTCTGACATAAAGCATGCTGGGCACTAGAAATCTGCATGGTTAGGTTACCTCATTCAGTTTAAGTTTAGTCTAATATTTTGAGTGAATGCACATAACTTCTATTTAATGAATTTTCATTAAAATGTGTAAGTCAACTTACTTAATTGATGTTAATTAATAGCACTGCTTTTTTATTTTATTTAAAATTATTATTTTTTTTTTACAGTGTACCAGAGTTTATTTGGAAATTGACCAAAAGTCACTCTCCTGTTGTCTCTGTCCGCATGTTTTGTGTGCACCAATGTTTGGGTGGCAGTGTTTATACTTCTTTAAATGAACCACACTGACCAGAGTCCGTTTTAATCAAACCAGATCTGCCAAAAGTGATCACACACTTGAAGTATGCATTAAGTTTCATTGGCAGCAGGAAACTTTTCCAAAGCATTGGAAAAATCTGTCAGCTCTTTACTACAACAACAAAGACAACAACAACAACAACATTGTGTCTGATTTAAAATGGGGGAAGAAATAAAAAGTTAGTGGATCACAAAGCAAGGATCTTATTCATGTCTTCCTTTTTGTGCTTTTTCAAGTTGTTAGTGCTTATGCTTTTTTATCTTTTAAGATCATTCTCAGTTTAATATTTGTTATCTGTAAGTGCCAGCAAATGCTGATTTCTGTGCTTCCTGTGACATGTTTGTGAAGTCACATTTTTGACTAGTAATTGAAATAGGACTCCACAATGTTATCATTACACTGCTTTGTAGGGTTTAGTTCTAATCTGTTAATATTGAAGGATAAAGAAGAAACCCCATTTGCAGCAGATGGACGTGAAGCCCTGAAGGTCTTTTAAGCGTGCTTTAGGTCTAAGGTTTCATCAGCTTTGCCTCCGAGGACACAGACGTTCAGTGTAACTCTGGCAGGCAGGCATGAAGTTTTCCAGCTCTCAGTCTACATCCTGAAAGACACATGGGGTAACTCAAAATTATAACTTAACGGCAAGCCCCAGCTGACAGCCTCAGGACCCCCATCATGACAGTTTTTCTCTGATACTGAGACCTGGAGCACTTGAGGATTTAAAGTGACAGTTCACCCAAAGATGAGCATGTCATTTACTTTACACTCATGTAGAAACAAACCTCTATGTATGGCTTTGAAATTAACTTGAGGTTTTTATGCTCTTTCCATTCAAAGGAGCATTATGCATGTTAGATTTTAAGCACTACAAAAGAATCATGAAAGAAGTCTAACACATTTGTTGTTGCCTGGATTTATTTAGTTGATTGTAATACTGATTATTTCTTGTGTTTCAACTTGCATTGATTTTAAAATGACTTCAAACATCAAGTTACAATTTGATAATTTTAAAGTTTGAAACCCGATCAACTTAATAAAATAAGATAAAGTAGGGCTATAGGTGATGCAGCAAAAAAATATCATCATTCGGTATCGATTAATTATTCAATATTTTTCACAGTCAATTTAGGAATATTAGGATTTTTAAATTTGTTTAACCACTTTATTTTAATTCACCAACTTTTCTAAGGCAAACAGTTTTAATAGTCTCGGGATGCACAAGAAAAGAAACCAAAAAGCCACTCTGGTGACTTCCTTGCATCCTTTTTTATTTACAATCTCCTCTCTGCTGCTTCTCACGGCACTCATTTTAGCATGTGTTGTTACTCTGACTCACTTACAGTATAGTGTCTAAAAGCACATGATTCCTTCACCTTTTTCAATGTGCTTTGCGTTCATGCATCCCTGGCGTCTGTGGTAACTATACAAAGTGTGAAGCAGATCGGTTTTAGTTACATGAATTGTGGTGCGGTGTTTTTTTAAAAAATTTTAATATTTTTTTTATGGTCAGATACACCAAATCAGAGACTGCTATCTAATAAAAGGGGAAATCAAGAAAAGCAATGGGAGCATTCTACAGGTAATTCTACTGCCAGTGTGCAAATGAAATAACACAAGCTGGTCATTTTTATAATCAATGACAAAAAAACTGTAAAAATCACTATCTCAGGTTCAGAAGGCTCTCTGTTCTCTGCGTTTCTTTTTGTAGCAACTGTTGCAATATATGTTATATAGTATTTAATTTACCTCAAATAAAAAAACACACCCTCAAGTCTGTTATCTAGTACTTTTTTTCTTATACATTTTATTACATTTTTAAATTGGGTCATATTCCCATATATTATTTGAATGTAACAACAGACAGGAAAAAGCAGACAAGAAGTAGAGAGAACAGAACTATGCATGCAATAAGTGTCTTTTTGTGGATGGTAAAGTGCATTTCATTCATTCACCTGACTCAAATATACTGTATGCAAGTTTATCATTTAATAGTTAGTTCTCCAGGATTTTTTAAAAGTGTCTTAAATGACTGATTTTGTGATGTCTTTTCTCAACACCTCGTTGCGTTATTTGCTTCACTTCTGTGTGTTTTGCGGTTAAAATACACACAAAGTTAATTTCTTTTTTTATTTTTTGATCTCGAGAACTGTTGGACTCAAAATCCTAAAAGGAACTGAATAGTAATTCAAATCTTGGCATGTTAGTAAGAACTAGAAAAGATCTGTTTGACTATAACTGCCTATAGTGTTGATTTCGCCTAAATGCAATGAAATGTACTGTATGTCAAGTATGTTTTTGCAGATTTAGGTCTCATACTTCCAGTGAGCCTATTTTTGATAATTTAATGCCTTTTAAGATAAGCTGATAAAGGCTTATTTTCCTCCTGTCGCTTCTGTTATTCTTGACATAGATGTGATGGCTCATTGTGTTACCAAATATAGCCTAGACACATGCAGTGTTATGAATTCTATAGTCGTCATATACTACACATGACTAATCCTACAAAGAATCTTCTCACAGAAGTCTACAGAAATATTTGGTGGTGGGTTTTGTTAAATATTTTGGCTAGTATGATATTGCTTTCAGTTTCTAGGAGGGTGAACTCTCTTTAACATGTTGTCATATTGGAACCATTACACAGAATTCTGCAGATTCTAATGCTATTATTATCTAAGAAATTGAAGGAAAATTCACAATAACAATTGATGTCATAATTCTTAGCCCTCCTGAATTATTAACAAGCTGTATGTATATTCTATTTCTAAATATAATAGTTTTAATAACTAATTTCTAATAACCGATTTCTTTTATCTTTTCCATGATGACAGTACATCATATTTTACTAGATATTTACTAGAAGATATTAGTATTTAACTTAAAGTGCAATTTAATGACTTAACTAGGTTAACTAGGCAAATTAGGATAATTAGGCAAATCATTGTATAATGATGGTTTGTTCTCTAGACAAATGAAAAAAATATTGCTTTAGGGAGCTATTATTATTGACCTTCAAATGATTAAAAAAAGAATAGCTTTCACTCTAGCGAAAATATTGCAAATAAGATTTTCCCCAGATGAAAAAATATTACAGGAAGTGCTGTGAAAAATTCCTTGCTCTGTTAAACATCATTTGGGAAATATTTAAGTAAAAAAAAAAGGAGGGCTTTGATTTTTATATATGTATATGTATAT
>CAIGQQ010003610.1:1295174-1350869 GCA_903798035.1 Danio albolineatus | reverse complement strand
ATATATATATATATATATATATATGGATGGATGGATTTTAAAAAAATAATGCCAATTTATTTAAAAGGCAAAAAAAATGGAGATGCATTAAAACAAAGTGGAAAATTGATGACCTCACCATGTCAATCCTTTGGGATATGTTTAAAGAGCGTTAGCCTGTGACGTACGTTCTCTTCTCACTCTTATTTGCTTCTCCTTTTAGTCCTTTTTTTTCCAGTTTGCCTTAAGTGATTAGGCTGGACAAAACAAAGCGAGGTTCGCGGGTCTCTCATATGTATCAGTAACAGCTGTTATTTGGATCCAAGCTCTGAGCTTTGTGAATTCCATGAATACAACAGCGCGCATTTGTGGCACATGGAAAGAGCAGAGCAGCTTCATCCAGGGAAACAATATCCCAGCTGTCTAGCTGTGGCTTCACTCTGAGAGCCCATATGCTTGTTAATATAACAAGATATTTGTGCTAATCACAGGGTTGCCGGAGCAAATCCAGGTGACTGAGACAAGGCCTGCCTGAATCAGACCTGGTATGTGAATGTACTGTATGATGGCCTAAATTAGAACAAAAGCTGCAACATGGATTGCTTTAGTATGGTGATTGTACCAGGTAGCAGTATTATTTTAATTCTGGTAAGATTCGCTGTTTTACAAAATGCTTAAGCTGTAAATAGTACCAATTTTCACGCAGGTAACACACAAAAGCGTAAACCCAAATCTGTTTCTTTAAAACAAAATCACCACATGATCCTCTATTGTCTTTAATTTTTGAATATGAAGAAATTAAAGTTATTTTAATTTTGATATTTTATACTTTGAAATTGAAATAATCCTCTCCCCTTTTCTTGCAATGTTTTAGTCACATTACAATTGAGTATGTACTACTATGAAAAAAAGAGACTGCTTACATTTTCTATTTCTTACATATGTATCTGGTTCAATTCATGTTTATTTCTATAGTGCTTTTACAATGTAGATTGTGTCAGAGCAGCTTGACATATGTTTTAGTACATTGAAAACGGGACTGACAGTTTCAGAGTTGTTCAAAGTTCAGTTTAGTTTAGTTCAGTGTGGTTTAATCTTCACTGCAGTAACTCCAAACACTGAAGAGCAAATCCATTGATGCTAAGCTTAACAAGTCCCAAACCAAGCAAGCCAGTGGTTCCAGTGGCAACATGGCGAGGAACAACTGACGAAAGTAAAGTTAACCTAGAGAGAGACCATGCAGGCTCTGGGCATGACCATTTCTCCTCTGGTCAAACACCTTGTGCAGAGCTGCAGTCTAGGTGCTGGAGAATGCTGGATGTCCATCGTGGAGGAGCTGCAGGTGTAAGTCACCGGCGGGTGTTCAGGAGGGCCCACTGGATCAATGCGAAGACTTGTCTGTCACTGGGATCTTTCAGAAATCAGTCTCATACTCCTCACTCCTCCATGACTGCTACAAAAGCTTCTCAGGATACGACCTAGTCCAGGATTATGGATACCTTGGCATCGTTTCTTCAAAGGTCTTGGATCGCATCAATGGCACTGCATAATCTCTAAAGGCCACTGAATGAGTATCCCCAGGTGGAAATAGAGAATAAAGAAATTAATTAGCGTAGCTGCTGTTCATAGACAATAAACATTATAATGTGTTCAATAAACACAAGGTGCAAAAATGAAGAGCTATAAATGAAAATAGTAGTTATAGAAACAAACATGTAAAGCACATGAATATTTCTAACAAAACGTCTTGTGTATTAAGACAGAAGGAGAACTGTATGTCCTACAGGTGGTTTGTCAAGCCCACTTACCTGCATGGAACACACTTATCCATCCGTTATGTGATGCATTGAGTGTATGCTTTATAAAAAAGATAGGTCTATAATCTATTTTTGAACTGTGTGAGTATGAGCTTCAGACATTATCAGGAAGGCTATTCCAAAGTTTAGGAGCCATAAATGAGAAGGCTCAACCTCCTTTAGGAGATTACTGGGTACTACTGGAGGCCCTGAGTGTTGAGATCTTAAAGAACAAATTGGATTGTAGCGAGTCAGAAGATTGGTTAGATAAACACGAGATAGATCATTTAAAGCTTTAAAAAGCAATGTTGTATAATCAATACGGAACTTGTATACAGACAGCCAGTGTAAGGAGGATAAAATTGGGGTGATATGGTCACATTTTCTAGACCTGAGTAAAATGTTAATATTTGTTTTATTCTGTGAAGGTCTGATAACATTTCTTACAATTTGCAAATAACAATATTGCCCTTATTCTCTTGAAAATGTGACATTTGAGACCCTCAACCAAAAAAAAGGGTAATTTTATTTTACAATTAAAATTTATAAATCATCTTGAAGCTGAATGAACTTTCCATTGATGTATTGTTTGTTAGAATCATACATTATTTGAGAAAATCTCTTTTAAAGTTATCAAATGAAGTTGTTAGCAGTGCATATTACTAATCAAAAGTTATAATATACTTACTGAAAGTAAATTTGCAAAATGTCTTCATTGAAGATAATCTTTCCTGAATAGTTTAATGATTTTGGCGTAAAAGAAAATTCTATCGTTTTGACTTGGCTATTGCTACAAATATACCTGCCAACATAAGTCATATTTGGTCTTTGGTTTTGAACTTTGAAATTTGGCATTATGCTGTCTAAAAATGAATATGAACACGTCTCTTCTGGTAAAGTTCTAAATTACAATATTTTTATTTTAAATTAGGAAGAAAAATCATCAGTAGTTTAGAGAATAAATGAAAGTATATTTGACTCAATTTAACTTTTTAAGAACTAGTGCACTAAATGTTTGCAAGTTATTCTAAAAGCTTTTTTTTAATTATATAATTTAAGTGTTGTACTTTTCCATGTCCTTACTTTGCTTCATGTTGCTATCTTTAACATCTTATTTCCACGATCCCACTTGTTCCCCACTGCATTTCTTTCACTTTCACTCTTTAATTGTAAAAGAACAAAAGGTTGCGATTTATTAAAATTTCACATTCAGATTTCTTTTCTAATGTCACTCAGAAAGTGTTTTTAAAGATATGATTGACAGCCTCAAAACTAGAGCAATTAATAGGTGGGAGAAAAACACTGACACAGCATTTTGCAATTTACAGGAGGGCTGGAAGAGTGAATTATGGGTTGGCAGCTTTAAATAATGAGCAGACGTAATTTTAACGCCATTATTGTAATTACAGCAAAAAAAGAAAGAAGAAAAATGTTACTTTGCTCCCCTCTCCTCACGTTTACAGCTCTTTGTGGAGAACGATGAGTGAGAGGGAGATTTCCACATCAATCTTGTTTTACTGGATGAAGAACAGTAGCGTTTGGAACACAGTTGTGCTTCAACAAATCTGTCGCATGCTATTTATCTGTGAACATTTATCTGACACCGTTTAACACCAAAGCTGAGTCACACTCAGGAAACTGCATGACTAAATGCCATACCTTTTGAGGAAATGTTCATGTCTTAATTCACTTCCGGATGTTCTGTCTAGTTCATTTTCATCTATTTAAGCAAGAGGAAATAATTAAATGACTTAGTTGCATCAGATGGAGCGATCTGCAAGTGTGACTTAATCGCTCAGCCTTGTCTTGGTGCGTTTGATGAACATTTAATCACAAAGGAAAGGTTCGTGTTCATTTCATTTAGATTTATTTTCTCTCTGTTGTTTGGAATTTGATTTATTTTTTTGGATTGATTGATTGATTTTTTTTAAGGGAGTAAAACAAGTTCTCCTACATGGCTGCAATATATGAGTTGAGAATGTGTGTAAATCAACCTTCATGGATGAATCTGAGTGTATTCACAGAGTGATTGCCACAGCAACTGAGTGATATTTTGGTGGCCCTGGTAGCAAAAGCTTCTGCAAATAATATAAACTGCAGTGGGAGGAAAATCTGGAATCATAGACTTTTTTTTTTTGTATTTTTTTTAGTTGAAGTTATACAAAACATGTTACTATAATATGTTAACTTGGTGCTATTGTTAAGAAAGACTGTAAAAACTGAATGCAACTGCTCATGCTACCTAAATATTGTGTTGTCAGAGCTTTGTTTTCTAAATGAAAGTTTTCTTTGTTTAGGTAGGGTGTTACTAAACAAATAAATATTCTCCTGTATTTGTTGGGGCTAAATTGTGATCTATGGTTTAGAGTTCTATTTTTTCTATATTTGTATTTGGATTTGTATAATTAACTTGTATCACAGGATAATACACTCAAATTCTGAATATTCTGTAATGATTTACTCCACTCCTCCACTCATTCCAAACCTGTTTGAGTTTCTTTCTTATGTTAAATGCAAAATAATATATACTGAAGCATTTGGGGCGAAAAAAAGGAGCCATTGACTTCCATAGAATTTGTTTTGTTCCTACTGTTGATGTTAGTGCCTGCTTTCTTCAAACATTCTTCAATATAGATTTTTTGGTGTTCATTCATTCATTTTCCTTTCGGCTTAGTCCCTTTATTAATCCGGGGTCGCCACAGCGGAATGAACCGCCAACTTATCCAGCATTTGTTTTACGCAGCGGATGCCCTTCCAGCCACAACCCATCGCTGGGAAACACATCCATACATTCTCATTCACACACACACTACGGACAATTAAGCTTACTCAATTCACCTGTACCGCATGTCTTTGGACTGTGGGGTAAACCGGAGCACCCGGAGGAAACCCACGCAACCACGGGGAGAACATGCAAACTCCACACAGAAATGCCAACTGGCCCAGCCGGGGATCGAACCAGCAACCTTCTTGCTGTGAGGCGAACGTGCTAACCACTAGGCCACCGTGGCGCCTTTTTTGGTGTTAGAAATTCATAAAAGTTTAAAAACACTTGAGTGTGAATAAAGGGTTTTGACATTTTAATTTTTGGGTGCACTATCCCTGTAAATGATGTTCGGATTAATACAAAAGTATGGTATGTAACCATGTTGGATATATGCCGCACATTATGTGCATAAAAAGGGTTCAATTTACATGGCAGACTTTATTATTTTATTATATAAAACAGTAGAATCTAAAAAGGATTTGTACACTTTACTGCTAACATCAAAATACAAATAAAATAAATCAAAATCAGGCACTTCATAATCAAAACAGAGGAGTTTGTCAAAGATTTAGCTTTTTTAAATATTCATACTGGTGAAGTTGTATTGCTGCTTTTTCATTTATCATAAGGAGAAAATATTTGGTTTAAAATTGACCTAGAAATAGCAGACTTTTGTGCTTTTTTCAAGATCCAAACAGGCAATATGTGGTTTATGATTGTGTTGTCTTAAACACCTCACTCTGATGTTCCTTCTGCAAAGCACTTTTAAAGATATATGAGGAGTCAAATGTAAAGATAATGTTTAATACAAATAAAATCAACCATTTTTTTTGCTCTGAAAAATTGTGCAGTTTATCATAGAGTGTGACACTGTATCATTTGGTGTGACAATTACATTGTGATTGAAAAAAAAAACGTTTTGTAAAGAATTCTGAGAAAACAATAACAACAGGCTCATTGGGAATACGGGCTCAGGGCTACATATTTGGGAACGTGCAAATACAGTATGTGCCCTGGTATATGTCAGGCAGCATTTTGTCTGTAAAACTAATGCTATGTGGTGGTATGAAGCCACTGACAACTTCTGTTCCTTTTTGCACTCTATCGCTTGCATCCATATGGATGGCTTTTCTAGTGAGATCAGTTTGTTCGGTAGTTCACCTTGTTTTGCTTAGACTTGGGACATGGAGTAGACCAGAATTCGAGTCTAGAAAAGGACGGTTCTAGAAACAGTGAATTCAGTCTTTTGCAATGTGCTTTTCTCTTCTAGTTTACTTTTATAAACCCTTTTGGTTGGGTTTAGTACAGAGGATGGGTGGGTCAGTTTATTGCAAGGTGATATATTATGCACAAGAAGGATGTGTAAATGGCAAGTATGATGAGCAAATGTGGCCCAGTAATGCATTTTAGGTTTGCAAAAATGTTTACAGCAGCCTCTGGTGGATTTTCAAGAAATGGCACATATGAGAAAATGTGGCCCAGTAATGTATTTTTAATACAAGATTAAGATTATTAATATTGTACATTGCATTTACTGTACTCTAGTGGATTTGTGGGGGGGACTGCAAGTATACTGTACGTAGCCCTAGCCACATATTGTCTATCTCAAAAACGTAGCCCTGGTTTAAAAAAAAAAAAAAAACAGCTATTGACATGCATAGTACTCTTGTTTGTTTTGGTTTTTTTTGGACAAATGATTATCACATACTGTAGAATTGTCAGTTTTGGCTGAAATACCCCTTAAATATATTTATTGTTGTCAATAAAGTTGTCTTCAATACTGTAGAATTGTAATTTTTGCCTGAACTATCCCTTTATTATTGCAATCTACTTTATTGACAACAACAAAAATATATTCATAAATTAGTAGAAAAAAAAGTTCTATCCCATTCATCAAATTATCATCTTTTGTGTTCACAAAAAAAAAAAAATTCTCAAACAGGTTTGGAACAAGTGGAGAATGAATAAATCAATGGCAGATTTTTGGGTGAACTGTCTCTTTAAGGACTGTAGCTGTAATGTGTGAATGATTCAATTAAGTAATTAATTATTGAAAGACAATTGTTGCCACTTTCTAGCAAGACAGTGTACAGTAATAAGCTTAGAAGATCTGACTGTATGTCAGTAAACTGAAAGTAGTCATCCTTATTTACAGTAGTTACCTCAATAAAAAAAAAGATTCAGTCAAAAAAGACTATCTAGCACTAAACTCCATTCTCTCGCCTTCAAATGAAGCACTTGTGCTCGTTCAGTTAGCCGTCACGTCCAGCCGACTGTACAGTTGCCTGGATACATGTGAACTGGTATGAAGTATTGTGCCAGGGCTCGAACATATGAAGGAAACATTGGCTCAGTGGGACCAATCTGGCAACGATCCCCCTCCTGCCCTCTGCTCCCCCTGTTCGCCTGGCCCTCTGGGCTGCTCTTTCCATTGTCTTCAAGCCAACAGTTTGCATTTTTGAGAAATCTTGTAATTAGGAAAGCAAGGAGTGCAAGAGCTTTGCATGTATTATTTACTTGAGTTGTGTTAGGATAGAATGGAAAAACATAAAGCAAACTGCATTCAGCTTAATGGATAAATTAATGTGGTAAAGGTGTTTTTACAAATGTTCAGTAAGGTTTAATAGTTTACCTGTTCTGTGCTCAATTTCCAGTCTTTATTGAAGACTCCAGTCTCTTTTGTGAGATGTGAAATTCCGCTGAAATCTTAGAAGTTTGAGTTTTTTTATTTAGTCTTTCGTATTTCAGTATTCAAGAGCTAAAAGGGAATCTTATTTTGAATTCATGCATTGATTCATTGATTTGATTGACTTGAGGTATTTATACTTTAGGCCTGAATGTCTTTTCAAATATCAGTCGCTCAACTCTCGATAGAAAACCATTTGCATTCAGATTTTGTATATATTCATCTTAATATAGTTAAAAAGAACAGAAGAAAGAAACTCAAACAAGTGGAGTAAAACTGAGTAAAAAGAGTAAAACTGACAATGACAGACATTTACATTACAGCATTTTTTTTACCATAACACATGAAAACATTGCTTGCATAAGAAGAAAAGTGCCCAATTAATCCCAGAGAATGCATGGTTAGATCAAATCATTCTTATTCATTTATACATGGTTTTGAAGATGATTTATAAAAGACAACAAACAAACACATTTCTTAGTTCTCTGGACAAATTATTATAATCACATTGAATTGTTATTTTTGTGTGAAATACCCCTTTAAATGTCCCATGAATGCTTTGAAAAATGTGTTTTTTATTCTATGTTTGATATAATCTCAACTGAAACACAATTAGGAGGTGGGACATAGTGTAGCTCCTCCCCTTTAAAGCAAAAAGTCAATTGTTTTTTTTATCACCGCTCTGCCATCGAGAGTGGTTGTGCTCAAGTGTATCAAATGTCAGATACTAGAGAGCATTTGATTGGTTACGAGAAACTGTAGTGTGAGGTGACGTGAATTAAATCTGTTGATCCATTTAGGCGGAAGTGACAAACTGCAAGCTTTACATTTTTATATCAGTTTTATATCTTCTAAATGCAAATTTTGTCACTGTTTTGGGGCACACCAGCTTATAGATATCCTAAAAACAAATATATACCAACATCTAAGAAAATAATTTTCATTTCATGGCACTGATAATATTGCAGTCTACTTTATTAATGACATCAAAAATATATCTATGTATGATTATGATTGCCATCACATACAGTAGTATTATCATTTTTATTATTTTTTTTGGCTCTCCCTTTAACATTGCAATGTACTTTATTGACAACAACAAAAATAAATTCATATACAATTTAGAATATGCGTTTGGATATATTTGTCTCTCTTTGATGCTTGCCAGACATTTTGAACTCTTAAAAGAGCCGAGTCTAAACTCCACGTTTGAGGAATGTCATTAGTGTGTCAACAGCACGGTTTGTAGACAGAGTGTGTACTCTGCGAGACCCCGGTTCTGCGAGGTTGAAATTCTCATGCCGGGCTTAACTCTGTGTCTGGTTAGCCGTGCTCCACATTAGCAGCTTTGCCTGAGCTCAGTAATGGGGGCTCAGAGCACCTGAACAATACGGCCCACTGTCCAAATGCTTGTCCCCCTTGACCATAATCCACAAGTGATCAAAAGGTGAAACATGTGAATTGGCCAAAGACATTGCACGTTTAATGAGTCTAAAAATAGAGGATGTATTTTCAACCTCAATTGCAGCCGTTGCTATGGAAACGACAATTCAAACATTCTTCCTAATGTTTGTCCTAATTTGTCCTCTATTGTATAATTGTGGATTGAATTTGTTGCAGTTGGAAAACGTCGTATTTGTCAGGTTCAAATTTGTATTTAGGACAAGATTGAGTAAATATTATGATAAAATACTATTTCAGTTTTTGTACAGCAAAATGTCACAATTCACAAAATTCTGCGTGTTACTTGCTGTTTGTTTGTAATTGTTTGACAGCTTACTAGCAATTTTTGTACTTTTTTTTTTTTGGGAGCTCATTTATATATAATGATTTATTTATATAATATTAATTTATATATTTATTTTGTGTGTTCATTTTCTTATAGTTTTTCTTTACAAAAATAGTGATACAACTAGGCATGGGACGATGACTTTTTCAAACAGCGGTAAACCTTGAAAATGGTTAAGGTTTTAAAACCACAAAAAATTTTGTTATACTATTCCAAGGGTATATGTATTTTTTTACGATTATTTTATTTAGTTTTTTAGAGCAACAGTATCTCCAGCAGAAAATGATCCTCCAAATCAAAAGCTACTGTGCATCCTATGTGCTATGCACCTGAACAGTGAAGTGGCTTACTTACTTTATATCCAAAGAAAGGAAAGCTATCCAAGGATGCCTTTTCAAGTTGTAAAGAAATCTGTTTTGTAAAGTAATATAGCAGGTCAATAATTTATTTTATTATTTAGCCTGTTTATATTTTTTAAAGGTTTCTTAAAAAATATTATATATTGTGTTCAATAAAGCGCCACGGTGGCCTAGTGGGTAGCACTTCGCCTCACAGCAAGAAGGTCGCTGGTTCGATCCCCGGCTGGGCCAGTTGGCATTTCTGTGTGGAGTTTGCATGTTCTCCCCGTGGTTGCGTGGGTTTCCTCCGGGTGCTCCGGTTTCCCCCACAGTCCAAAGACATGCGGTACAGGTGAATTGGGTAAGCTAAATTGTCCGTAGTGTATGTGTGTGAATGAGAATGTATGGATGTGTTTCCCAGAGATGGGTTGTGGCTGGAAGGGCATCCGCTGCGTAAAACAAATGCTGGATAAGTTGGCGGTTCAATCCGCTGTGGCGACCCCGGATTAATAAAGGGACTAAGCCAAAAAGAAAATGAATGAATGTGTTCAATAGAGGAAATATTATTATTATTATTATTGTTTTTTTTCCCCTGGAAGAACATATTTGAGAGCAGCAATCATAAAACCGTCATACCGTAAAACTGTGATATTTTTATCTGATTATTTCCTACCGTCAGAATCTTATACCGGCCCATGCCTAATACAAACTTATTTTCTCATTATTAAGACATTCATTTATTCATTAGTTTTCCTTTGGCTTAAGTCCCTTTATTTATCAGCAGAATGAACCGCCAAATCACTTTCAAACACCACTTTTCAACACATTCGCATATGTATGAATGAAAGTAAATAGGGTGAAAAGTGCAATGTGACTTATCCAGCGTATGTTTTACACAGTGGATGCCCCAGTACTGGGAATCACCCATACACTCTCATATTTACACACACAATCATACACTACGGCCAATTTAGTTTGATCAATTAATCTATAACTCAGGTCTTTGGAATGGGGGTTAAACTGGACTTTGACCCAGAGGAAACCCACTCAAACACGAGAACATGCAAACTGACCCAGTCGGGACTCGAACCAGCGTCCTTCTTGCTGTGCAACCACTGATCCACCATATCGCCCATATTAAAACATAATTTACATGTTTTTATGAGGGGGGGGGAAAGTCAGAATAATGAGAAAAATAGTCAGAAATAATCTGCAGTTGACTTTTTACTACTTTTGATTTTGTTGGAATTCTAAGATATTACCTCACAACTGGAAGATAACGTTTGAGGGAGAAAAGAGACTAGCTTTTTTACTCAATATTTCAAGTTTGTTTCACAATTCTGACATCATAACAAGCAATTGTTTGTTTTTATTATGCAATTCTGAGGAAAAAAAGGTAATACCAAAAAGTAATTCTCTTTGTTTTTCTGCATTAATGCTGAATGTCCACATAAGTGCGTATAATTGTTTTCCATGTTGTTCCATCTATTTTTAGCAGCGTTCATGCTTTTGTTGTTGAACTCTTGAAGTTTCTCTTAACCCAGACGCCATAAAACCGGTCAGATATTTCAGTATATGAGAACATTGAGACAGCTGGTTGAGTGACAGACATGCCATGTTTTTGATATATTGCTTGTGAAATGTATCGGTTGTATTGACTGAGAATGACAGATAGTCTTGTTGATGTACACTAGAGAATGGCAGCATTTAGAATGCATTACTTCTCATTCACAGATTTTCTCTCTTGGACATTCCCACACTCCACAATTGATGCCATGTGCACTTGCGGCCAAGAAATATCCATCTGCTGTATTTTAGATTTGCAGGACGCTTTTAATTAACACTTTCTTTCCTTTTTTTCCCCTTTAAGTTCAAGTTTTTATAAGAAGAACCTAAACAATGTTGTTTGCATAGTACTTGGAGGTGGAGTGGGATTGAGACATTGGAACTCATAGACCATTCCATTTTGTCTTGTTTTTTGACCAGATGATATCATATTCAAAGCATGAACAATCAAAAGCTTTTATGTTACACACCTCACATTCAAGTTTAAAAGTATCTGCAGCTTTTTTGTAGCACCATGGAGTAACTATCATTATGTAGTGATGCTAAGAAATACATAAAGATTTGATATGGGGTTTGCAAAATTAACAGTAAATGTCCATGTATGTGAATAAGGGATAGTCAACTGATTGCTGTCCATTTAAAGGATTTTACATGCACTTTTGCCAAGGGGTTTGAAATCTTTTAAAGGGGTGGTCCACTACAATATCATATTTAAAATTTTAGTTCATGTGTAATGTACTGTACATGTGTGAACAAACAACATCTCTGAATGTAAGATGTTAAAAGTTCAATGCAAGGGGAGATATTGGCTTTTACAGAGTTAGCTTAGCAAAGCCTACAGCAAAATAAGTTTGGGGACTACAAAAAAAAACCTGGGCTAGTGAGATCACAAAAGCTTCATGTTGTGCACATTCACCATGCGCATACCCCCGTGCAGCAAAGGGGCATGGGCTGAGGCGCTGTAATGTTATAGCAGAGAAAGCCAATATGCCTTTCAAATGCTGCTATTTCCACAGAGCTTCTTCTGTTTCTGTATTTGGGCTTCCAAAAGACACGACACAAAGAGAGAAGTGCTTAGTTTAATTTTAATTATGTTCCAGAGAATTATGCAAAAGATATAGATCTAGCATTTTACAAAGGACAACTTCCAGAATCTCTGCCAGTTCAGTGCTGGATTCGGCTAAGAACTCAAAGAAGGAGCTGCTCCAACCATAACAGAAGAAGCTGTGTATTGTGAGCCACAACCTGTAAGTATTTTTTTTATTTGTTAAAATTGATCTATTACATACATAGTTCCTACTGTAGCATTAACGGTATGTTGTAGCAAGGACGTAAACAAGGATGTAAGCAATGGGAAATGCTTTTGGCACTGTTAACAATTTGGCTACGAATTCATATTTATTCGTCAAACCGCTGTAAACATGCGTTGTGTATTGTTTTAATCTTCTATTTGTCTCACGCAATCAAGTGATGCGATTTTTCATAGGTCAAAGTCCACCAAGCTTGAACTTTCAAACACCGTGACACGTGAAACTTGTTACAGGAGCTTGCAATTCTGGTCTACCACATTCGCATATGTATGAATGAAAGTAAATAGGGTAAAAAGTGCAATGTGACTCCGGCTTAAGAGCAGAGTGTCGAGGTTTAATACGCAGAGTAATTTTTTTATATTTTGTTTGCTTTCATTTTATCAGGATTGTTGCTTTTATTGTAAATTTATGTTGTATTGAACTTTTTACCCTAAATTAGATCCCCATTTACCCATATTTTTGCTCTTTTTTTATTGTTGTTTTCTATTAGAGATAATTGAGAATAGTTTTTTTTATTTATATTTTTCTATACTTGTTTGATTGATAATTAATTTTATCTGGTTATTTATATTTAATTATAAATGTATTGGTTTATCTATTTGTTTTTTTTTCTTTATTATTGATATACAGTATATCTGTAAAAATAAAATAATCACAAACAAATGAATGAATAAAACAAGAGGATTTTTTTATTCATTTGTTCAGGATGGTTGCCTTTTTTGTAAATTTATATTGTGTTTAACTTTCCTCTAATTTAGATCCTCATGTTTCTTATGTTAGTTTACATCAAGCGGCAACCTCCCGCTCTCCCTCGGGAAGCCAATACGGAAGTAACTAAAACTTGCAATTCATCGAAAATTCCGCTAGTCCTGGCTGTCCTGGCTCCATAATAGAGCAAATCTCCAATGAGCCCACTGGTGAAATGGCCAACTTTACAGCAGAAAAAAGGTGTTTACAGCCTGGTACAAAGAACGATTTTGGTTCATATAGCTAATATTACCCTTCATGACAACTGTGAGGGGGGTGAATTTTTTATAACTCATCCGTTTCCTTTATATCAAGCTAAATATTAAGCTAAATTAAGTTTGCATAATGAAGGGCGTGGTCACTCGAGTGACAGTTAGTCCCGCTGGTCGCCGTCACCTCAGCTGATTCCGCCTGATTCATCGTATTTTTGTGTTGTTTTATGTGGCTTTACACAGTCAGTTGCCTTTTGGAATTATTTCCTACCATTATCAGATGATATGGCATGCTGTGTGCGCTTAATTGTTCTCACAAACCATTCACGTGGCCTCTGTTTCCCAGGTGAGTGAAATTATATACTTATACCATCTCTATAAATGTAATTGCTTTATTTAGGATAATTTATTATTTATAATGTTCTTCAGAACTCTAATGCACTCCAGAATCTGACAGATTGATCAGCTGTAGGCTATAAAATCGCCATTTGAAGCGTTGTCATACAGTGTTCTGCCTGGATTTCCTTAATAGTCCTGCATTTACTAACACAGACTATATCTGAAGTATTTGGATGTAATTCGCACTTTCTTACTGTTGAAAAACGTCATAAGAACGATGTTAAGTGGCTTGTTGTATTACAACAGTGTTTTTAACAGACTAAACACTTTATTGATATAGTGTACAACCAAGCACGTGTGGTCAGAACACAAACGAGTCGCAGGTAATGAAGTATTATGTGTTTCTCCCATAAGTAAGCTCTTAGCTAAATGCCAGCATGCGTCCCATAGCTCCGCTCACGCTCCGCCCACGCTCCGCCTCTTTGCCTTTGTTTGGTATGCCTCGGTTGGTGCAATGACGCGCGAACAAAATGGCGACGGTTGGCCACACCTACTAGTAGCTTCTTTTGGGTTCATCAGAAACCTATGGGTGACGTCACGGATACTACGTCCATATTTTTTACAGTCTATGGTTTACATATATAGGGAGAGTGAAAGAGAGAGACAGGACATTTGCTGTAGCATATGCTCCATCACTGTTTCCCAGTGCCACAGTTATTAGCACTAGCACACTGTGGGCTCATTGGAGTACATTATTAACACTGGAAGATGTTTTGATGAGCACAGGCTCGTTTGGACTGTGTTCTGTGTTTTACCGGCTCTTTCATCTCCATGCAGGAAACAGACAGAACCTGTTTTATTGTGCTGAGGTCGAGGTCAGGTACATCATCTGGACTGTCACACAAGGAAGGTCATTAGTACTCTTCAGCAGGGACATTATCAAAGTCAAGATGGGTTTTGTGATTGGTCATGACCTTCTGGGCTGCTTGTGCTCAACACAGAATGTCACAGAAGTCAAGATGCAAGTCAAGTCCCAATAACTTTTACACTAGAATTAACTTCAGATTTTGTTAAACCACAAATTTGCAGTCCTTTTAATAAACACTCAGTTCATATGTAGGAGGCAAACACCATCTTGGCCAAATTAAATTTAATAGGATGCATTTCATTAGAGGTTTGGAACAAACTGTTTCTGTTTTTAAGTCTTAACGCAGGCAGACACCGCAGTTGTTTTCTTTGAAAAACATTGAAAATAGACTTAAGTGTTTCTTTTGCATTTAAGCAATTTGGGTTTGTAGATTTCAATTACTGTACATATTTTAAGAAGGATGTTTTCTCAAATTAGTTTTATTATCCTGCACTGAGCCATAAATGTTCACTTCAGCAGCGCTTATGCCAAACTTTATTTCATTTTTTAATATTTATATGATAAAGGTTTCACAGTGGCATATAGTCATGTACATTTTGCCTGATTTCATTTTTGACCACAAATATTTTATTAAACAAAAAAAATCTGAAAAATTAAGTGATTTTAAAAAGGAATTCTCAAAAAACTTGATTAAAAAAAAAAACAGGATTTCAGACCTGTATTTATATTCATTCATTTTCCCTTGACTTAGTCCCTTTATTTATCAGGTGTCACCACAGTGGAATGAACTGATAACCTATTCAGCATATGTTTTATGCAGCGGGTGCCCTTCCAGTCACTACCCAGCACTGGGAAACACCTATACACTCTCGCGTTCACACACATACACTGACCAATTTGGCTTATTTAATTCACCCATGGACCCCTTTCACAAGACTGTTATGAGTCATTTAACGTTCATCATTATCTCAAATCCTTGAAAGTTTTTAATATTTAGATTGAAAAAAAATAATAAACACGAACATTTATACGTGTTTCTGAATGTATTATATCATCTTTGCATCAAATTACAAAAAATGAATTACCACTTATGCGAGGTGTTTCTAGTGCAGCGTCTATGCTGAGAGTAAATTTGATGTTATTCTCTCTTCTGGCTGCTGTCATCAGTCTCACACTATTTTTTTTCTCCTTTTTCTGAAGTCTTGATAACACCACCAAGGAGTTTTTCCCTTTATTTCAGCTAATAGGATTGTAAAAAAAAAAAAAAAAAAAAAAAAAAAAATATATATATATATATATATATATATATATATATATATATACACAGTATAGTACTCTCTGATTCACTGCGCTCTAAGTTTCAGTTGTCATTTATTTAACAGTTTTACTTGTATTTTCTTGCTTTAATGTCATAATTCAAAATAAAATAAAATTTTAGGCTCATCGTTAGTCCACCCATGTTGATGCAAATCTACATGATTTTCTTTTTGTAATATATTTTAACACCAATTGGTCGCCTAAAGAAATTAACAGCATTTTTCCCCCAATATTTTGTTATTATTGTTGTATGTAAATTGACAAAAATGCTAATTTTAGGTGAATTATAATTTTTGTCTCATTGTCTGTTAGACTTCTTATTATAAGCTACAGCTTTATCAACATAAAATACTTTTATTTCAAGCCCTGTTAAAGTAAACAAACAAAGCTTTACCAACCTATCAAATATTTAGTGTGTTTTTGTTCAGCACACTTTCTTTTGTTAGTGAATGTCTTTTATCTGATATAGCATTCAGTCATGTATATTCTTTTCGTGCTGCTCTTTAGAGCCTCTGGCATATGAAACACCACTGTAAAGCTCCTGTGTTATTTTCAAGCCCTGTGTCTGTTGTTTCTGAATTCATTTCATCATTCTCTATAGCACAAAGTCACTGTGAAGTGGAAATACACTGTCAGAAGTCCATTAACTCGAGGACTGCGCACTGTTATGGGTACAAGGTCTTTCAAAAACAGGTCTATGAAAATCCTCTTGTATATAATTGCCATTTTTAAGGTTGGTGTGTGACGTATTTACTTGGCTCACTGTTTAATATCACGAAGGCTCACAAAAGGCTTCCACTTATTTGCTGTAGAGAAGAACAGAGTGTAAATACAAGTTTAATAGAAAAGAAAATGAAATGCCTTTTAAATTACTAGGCACAATTTGTTTGTTGTTTTTGTTTGTATGTTTATTTATTTGTTTGATATTTATTTACACTGAAAGAAATTACTTTTTGGTGTAGTGAAATCTAATAAATTTACTCCTATAATTTTTCAGTTATAAATTTTAGATTATAGTTATAAATGATAAATGTCAAGGATTACTAGAAATTTCTAAATAAATATTTAATATTTACACATTTACTTGATGTAATAAATGAAATGAGTGGAAAGGGATAAATATTAATATTCAGTTACTTTTCATTTTTAAATATTATAATCGTTGTAAACATCCATTCGGCCTTTTTACTTTCTCTTTACTTTTACTCTTTACTCCTTTTACTTTCGTGGATAAGGCAACTGTGTTGTACGCACTCCACTGAAGACCTATATTAGTCCACATATTTAATTTGTTTGTTAAGTGCAAAGATTTGTTTCAAAACTATTTCTAAATTCAGGTCTAATTTCCAGCAAACGAATAAATGAACAATATTAACGAAGTGTGGTGAAAAAAAAACGACATGTCCAAACACGTGTCTTGTTCTTATGCCCCATATGGTGATGCATACGTCTCCAAAACCTGACAGGGGGGACAAATTTAAACTTGTTTTTATTAAAACAATTATAAATATGCATATAATAAAAAATACTGCTAATAATAATAATAACATTATACAAATGTAAATTGTCATGAATAAAATGGAAAAAAAAAAAAAACTCGACATGAAGAAGGCATGGAGGCAGTGGTTTTTATATTTATGTAGAAAATAATCATTTTTGCTTAAATTTTTGATTTTAATCCTTCATTTTTTTGTCTATTGCTGCATATTCTGTGTGTATTAAGCATTTGAACCTGCATAGTTGCATAACTATTGATTTCTGAGCTGGACTTTAGAACTGATTTTACTTGGTCAATGGCGCTGTCTTTTTCAGTTCCTCAAAATAGCAACGCGCTAAAAATGTGCCTTAACACAGACCTATGAGTCCAGTAGTGCAAATGGATTTTCTATTTTAACAACGTGGTGTAAAACGTGAAAATTAGGGTTGCACTGGCTTGACGCACATTTCAAGTCAGTAATGTGTGTCTTAAACTTAAACTAAAGTTACACCAAACGTAATTTGTAACAAATACGATTTATTTCAATCAATAAAAGCATTGTTCCTTCTGCTAAAACAAGAACTTGACATCACATGAATAATTTAAATAAATATAGACTCAAAATTTAAAATATTCAATTTACTTAATTCATTTAGACGTGTTAGGTTAAACATCAACTAAAAAGTAAATAATCAAGTAAATTTTACATAATGTTGATTAATTTAATTGTACCTGGTTTAAGATAGTAACAATTACTTGAAATTTGTTTGTGCAAACTGTTGAGGATTTATTTTAAAGTAAATCTCAAGTTTTTTTCAGTGTAGTTGTGTAGTTGTTTTATTTATTTTTAGAAGTGTTTTTGCATATAATTTAATTGTTTTATTGTTGTTTTTCCCTAATTGACAGAACTCAGAACTGTTTTCTACATGTATTTCTGTATATATTTGCTTAATGAATTATTTATATGATCATGTTATTTATCAGTTTATTTGTTAATTTATCTGTCAAATATATTGGTTTTATTCCTTTGTGCTTTTTTATAACAGAAATCCAAAAACCATAAAGAATACAACTAAATTATTCAGGTATAATGGTTTTAGTTTTAAATCATGATTTTATAACAAATACAATTATGATAAGTGTTAATAAAATAAACAGTATACATATCATTTATTTTATTCACTTAATTATATGTGTCTGTTTATCAATCAAACATCTAAAACAGGGGTGCCCAAACTTTTTTCTTATTAAGGGCCACAAACCAAACCTGATTTAGTATGGTGGGCCGAAGGTAAATACCAAACTTTGTTACATTTAAAGTTTCCATTTGGTAATTTCCTAATTTATTTAATATAAAATAATAACGGGGTTATGAGGTGGCGCAGTGGGTAGCGCTGTCACCTCACAGCAAGAAGGTCACTGGTTTGAGCTGGTTTCGTCTGGGTCAGTTGGCATTTCTGTGTGGAGTTCTCCCTGTGTTCACGTGGGTTTCCTCCAGGAGCTCCATTTTCCCCCACAAGTCCAAAGACATGCGGTATAGGTGAATTGGGTAAGCTAAAACTGTCCGTAGTGTATCTGTGTGTATGGATGTTTCCCAGTGATTGGTTGCAGCTGGAAGGGCATCTGCTGTCTAAAACGTATGCTGGATAAGTTGGCGGTTCATTCCGCTCTGGTAAACCTAATAAAGTGACTAAGCTGAAAAGAAAATGAATGAATAAATAAATATAAAAATAACTAGAAATCATTGCTACTGTATATATTAACTAATGCAGTATAAATCTTTAAATTTTTTATAATGGACTTGTTACATGTAAAAACAATATTTATGACAGAATGGATTTACACTAGTCAAGCTGCACCTGTTTTTGCTTTGATTTGTCGCCTGTAATTTCATTTTTTAATTTTTTTTGTGACCCAGCAATAAAACAAACAAAATAAGTTACATTAAATTAGAAGTTACAATCTCTGTTAAAGGCATTCATTCAACCCTTCCCATCATTCTCACTCTCTTGTTAGATGGGATGTTGGGCCAAATCAAAGATTACCATGGGCCAACTTTGGCCTGCGGGCCCTAGTTAGAGCATGTCTGATCTAAAATATCCTATTCATACTTTTCATATCTATGAAAGAATTGTCAAGAATTCAATTAAATAGATTTAAACTTTCAAAAAGTAGAGTGGTTTTAAACTTCATTTCTTTTTGAAATGACATCTGTATTTTTATTATTATTATTTTTTGTCTGGCTATGCGTGATCCTTTTTGAAAGGTATTTGGGTTCAATTTATTATTAGAAGAGCCATACAAATTAATTGAACTTTTATTGGAATTTCATGATAATAAAACAAAATGTATCTGTAAGTCGGCCTAAAAAACAACACTACTATAAGTAAAATACTATACACTACACTACAAAAAAACTACTTAAACCCCAACTTCAGCTGTAACAGGATAAAACCTTTAAAGTGAACCTCATTTTTGGCGCTTGGATGCCACTGAAGAAAAACCCAATGAAAACAAGTTTCATGTGACCGGCCTGCAGACATGTTATTTGGTTTAAATGTTGTTGTTGTTGTTGTTGTTGTTGGTGTTGGTGTCCTCCTTCTATGGCTTTCTGTTTTTGTACACCTACTTGTTTTCTCTTCTATGTACTCTGGCAAAATCTGTTCTGGATGTTCACTTTCATGTGTTACTCTGCAGACCTTCTTTGCGGTCAGCTCAAAACAAAGAGACTAGTCCAGAAGCATGACCTACTTAAATTTTTCATGCTAACAGGCCACTGTTGTTTCCAAGCACTTTAAACATGATGGATCTCAGAGCGATCCTGTAATGCTGTAAATATTTTGCCCTTGCAGGCAGAGCATACTGAAGACCATCTTGCATCCCTTTGGATGTGCATCTGTGCTCTGCGGCCATTCGGTTGGCTGATATATATATATATATATATATATATATATATGAGCACAACTGTTGCAACCTAGTGCACGGCCTAGGCAGCATTTATATATAGTAAGAATTAATCTAGAGTAGACACACTACCGTTTTTGTTTTGTTTAAGTTAGACTGTATTATTGCTTGTTGTTTATCACAATTTTGATGAACAATTTAAAAAGGCATATGTGACTCAGGACTACAAAATTTACCATGAAATCATCTAAGGCTAGACTTAAATTAAATTTTAATATAAATTTAAATATAATATGATTATTAAATTTATTATAAACTACCTTTTCCATAGCGTTTGTGTAGTGATTTTATAAATGTACAGTATATATTAGAAGTTTTTCACTCATTTAGCAGACACTTTTATTGACTTACAAGTGAGGATAATCCAACATTTATAACAATTGCAGAGAGATTGCCTCACGTCATTCAAATCAGGTGTGATTTGAAAGTTGTGGTGGGATCTAAATGCTTTCTTAGGTTATTAATTAATGTTTTTTTCTGCCACTGAATGCATTATTGGAGGCTAAAAAGCAGTGTAAGGCTGCACAATTAAACATTAAAAGATTGTGATCTCAATGGCAAAAATTAAAATCACTGTTTAATGGAACTTGACGCTGGTGAATGTTGTTGCAATTGCATTGTGTAACCAATGGGTGGTGATAAATAACCATCAAAATTATGTCACTGAATAGGTTTTCAAAAATGATACACCTATTATGAAACATGAAGTTTTATGAGTGAATTTTTGAATCATTAATTAAAAATAAGTATATGGAGCACAAGATGAATAGCTTTCTATATTTGGCATCATCATCAACAGTAGCAAAGATCATTTTTCTTATTGAATGTTTTTCTTTTTTTTCAGCAGTTTTTTTTTCTTTATTTTTATTTTTATTAAAATTACAGGTTCTAAGTTATGCTTATTAAAACCAATGGTTTTGCAGTAATATTTTTGTATAAATGTAAAGCAATTGAAATTTGTCTCCTCCTTTTTTGCTGATCTGAAAAATCATTCGATCTGTGACTCAAAAACCGTATCCGAACCATGCGATTTATTTCTATTTTTAATTTTATTATTATTATTATTTTATTTTATTTTTTTTTTTTTTATGACCACTAGTTAATTGTGAAATCGGCTAATCGTTGCATCTCTATTTTTTCAGTGATTCTTTGCTGATTAGAAAGTAAAACAAACAAACAATTTTTTTGCTGTCAATTCGGATTTCATTTTTTTTCTTTTTGAAAATGAATGAATTTTTTTTCTTAAACTAAAAAAGATGGATCCAAACATGTAAACTATTAACTACACTGACTCTAAACTTTTAAATAGTATTTTGTGTATTTTATGGACATTGTACTTTGTGTATCTATGCATTTTTTTTCCTATTAGCCAAAAATCAGTCACTTTTGTCCTTTGTGCTAGCAGTGCTGTTTTTAGCATCATTTGCTACCGATGCAGAACGTTTTCAGTTGATCACTTGTGAGGTTCTATTTGAGGAACCTTCCTTAGAAAGCACAGCTGCCAATGTAGGGCATATACTGTACTTCAAGGCACCTCACTAGGCTTTGGAACAGAGCCTAGAGGTCTCAGGGTGTGAGAGTCTGTATCCAGAAAGCAGAGTGGCCAATGACTAATGTTGTCCCATGTATTTATTGCTCAAAAATAAATGTCCTTACACCAATGAATTCTCAAAAATATAGGTGAAATTAAGACTGATTTGGTGTTTATCTATACTGTAAATATGTTACTTAACAATTTCCGTATTTTGTGATTCACAAAAGATTTCTGTTTATTTACGGCTGTGAATTGTATTATGGGATGTTGACATCTGCTCTGTTTACTTTTGATGTTGAAAATTCAACTGCAGTTTAACAAAGTGACTTTTTAGCATTATAATAGTTTTAAATGATATATTGAATTAGAAATAACATTTAGTGATACGTCTGTAAAACAACAGAATGTATTTTCTGATTTGCATCACCAACCCAAACAATATGTATCTTTAAACTATTGAAAATGTCAGTAAGTCACCTTTTTTAACTATTCAAGGTTAAAATTGGTTAGAAGAAAGCTCAAGGTCCCATAATGAAATTCAAAAGCATAAATAAACAGGGTGAAATAAAAGAAATCAAAACGTTAATCACAAAATATGGAAAACTGCTAATTTATGGATATATTTTACAGTACTGCATTGCTTTTAATGATTTTGGCTATATGGCTATTATTTATATATTTTGGTGGTGCAAAAGTATTCAACTTCAATACATTTTTTGCTTCTTTTAATCAGTTTAGAAAATTGCAAACTAGTTTTTGTCTTTATTTTCACCAAATGCATGCAGAGCAGATCTCTGAGTGTCTCAGATTTAATAATCTTGATTTTCTGTTCTCAGTCAGTGGTTTTGAGTTGTCGTTCTGGGAGCCACAACACTGCACATCTTATCTGACACGTTCTGTTTATGGAGCTCGCTGCTAATGAGCTGATTATCTGAGTTAGGTGTGATAAATAACAGAAACATAACTGTCTTCGCAATACCAGAGTAAGCGGTTTTCATTGAATATGCTTAAGATTTCCAGTTCATTAGCAAATGACATACAGTAGCATAATCCATGTGTGCCCATGATTATGAACATTAAGTCAATTTAATAAAAAGCTGTTTGCAGTATCAGTTACAGTTATACGGATATCAGTATACAGCTAAAATAACTAATTGACAATAAAAATAATAATTAGAAAAAAGGTGAAATTCTTCAATGGTGTTTTTGGCTGTTAATGCTTTTAATGAAATGTTATAGAACGTTATACCAAATAAGTTTACTTCCATAGTATTCAGTAGCTAAGAAACAGTATGTGTGCTCTGGGTTGTATGAATTTATAGTACTCATAAAACATACAGTAGGTGAAGATTCCTGGATGGCTTGCTACTGGGTGTATGCTATATAGACCATACTATTTTTTTATTTTTTATTTTTTTAATAGGTGAAAAGTATGTTTTAAACTAAATGCGATTAAAATGTGCCTTATGAATGCAGTGTACATATATAGGTATTAAGGCTTGTGCATTTTCGCTTGCTCTTTCCTTACTTTTGAGTTTTTTGAGACTTTAATTTGACTATAATTAAAAATATCATAACATAATGTTTTTTTTATGTTACTGTAATGATGCAGTATGTAAATTTGACATCCAGTGGTTTAAGTAGGTATTGCACGCCTAGTTCAAAACACACCCAAGTGCAGGTTGCCAAATTGACGACACAAACAGAAGTGTGCCTGACTATCAAGCTTAAAGGCTGATTTAAATCGTGTTCTAAATGAAAGCAACAGCACACGATAGAAGGGACATTTTCCATATTAAAAGGAGTTTATGTCCTAACCAACTCCCTGAATTTATATTTTAGAAACAGCTTCTAGTTCTTGTAGCAGAACAACAGAAAACTATGACAATGATCACCTCAGGTACACATCATGTGCTTTATTCTGTGTTAAATGCTAATACATGTAATGTGAGTTTGAATGTTGTTTTATATGACATTTATTGCCATACTACGTTATACCTTTAGAACTGTGACTCAGTGCAAACCAACTCATATCCGGGATTCAGCATGTACATTTAATAAGGTTAAAGAGGTTTCATATCTATTCGTTAGATTATAAACCTTACCATTTCGTGAGTGAGTGCACTATTTTGTACGTCTGAATGTCTGTATTTAAATTTCTGTCATGTTTCGTCTGGTGCAAACAGCCAAATTGTTTATCACTGCAAATCTTGTCATGTAGCGTGTTGTTAGGACACGGGGTTACAATATAACCTGGTCACCTAATGTTTGTGTTCATAATATTCATATTATTTGCTTATTTATCTGAATCTACGTCTCATTTCGGAGACTACTGTCCACTGGAGGTTGCATTTCGCTCGCGGACGCATATTTTGAGATCCTTCATGACTGAATGAATCACACCAAGGCAACCCGGAGTGCTGAAATATAATTGGCTAAACTGTTTTGGTCATTTTACCTGCCCAATGCTAAAGAGAGCCATTCCAGCACACTTTGTGGACTGTCCAGCACATCTGACTTCAGCATTGTTTTTCAGATAAACAAGAATGTTCACTTAGCATGTTACTTAAATATCTGCAAACAAATTATGGTATTTTTATGCTTTAGAAGAATCAAAACCTTGCATACAGCATCTTTGACTCATTTAAATCAGTTAATCAGGTTTCAACTAAATGTTGTTTAGTTATATGAAAATTAACTTAGTCATCAAACTGACAAAAAATATTAAGATGACTAGAAAGTTCAGTTGATTCAACTAAAGAATTTAGGCATTTATTATTATTTTTTATTAATATTTTTTTTGCTTGAGCGCTAACAAGTTATGTTTTACTCTAGCTTCAGCATCTGAAAACATGTGAACAAAGCGGCAAACTCATTGGTCGACCAGTTTTTTTTTTAATTAAATGGTGCATGCCAAAACCAAAAATACAGCCAGAGGCATTTTTTAAATTATGCTTTTTCAGATAGGTGCCGTTTGTTTAGTCACAAGGCGTTAAAAATAAGTAACACATTACTTACAGCAGACAATGAATAACACCAAAGAACTCAAGGCAAGGTCTTTTTGCAGCGATACAACGTGTTTGGAACTGAATGGAATACAGTATTACTGATGTGTTACTGTACTGCAGGGGCTACAGAGACTAAATAATCTCAAGGAACTGTACACTGAACATTTAAAACAGACCATGCCACAGATACTTTGATACTAATGTTGCAAAACAGGGATCGTTCACCCAAAAATCTAATTTTACCAACATTTACTCACACATTGTTCACTTTATTATTCTCCCAGTTAATCAGTCACTTGCTTTTGTGTTTTTCAGGAGAAGTTGATAAATTAGCATATTGTAAATCCAGCAGCTCTAATCTTCCCCTGCAGCACAGACTAACATAGTGGTGCCCATCATCCATCATAGAAATGATAAAATAATATAATAATTATTAAGCTGTTTAAATGACAAATACTTATGTTTACACATATTTAAGAATCTGATTATCAGATATTTAACAAAGAAAATTAGACATTTGTTAATATTTACAGAAAAACGAAAAAGATTCAAAAACAATCATAAATCTTCAGGCTGTGGTGTTTTATGCGATGATCTTGACACATTGCTATTGAAACTTTAAAGTGATGCATTCTTAATAAAAGTCACTATAGAGGTCATTATAAAAACTCACACTGAGGGAACTTCTTGCGGGTTAAATTTTTTTGTCTGAATTTTTTAGGTAACATAATCTACCAGTATAGTAATATTCATTAATGCAGTTTAATAATCATTTTCCCTTTAATAATAATAATAATAATAATAATAATAATAATAATAGTAATAGGGCGCCACGGTGGCCTAGTGGGTAGCACGTTCGCCTCACAGCAAGAAGGTCGCTGGTTCGATCCCCGGCAGGGCCAGTTGGCATTTTGTGTGGAGTTTGCATGTTCTCCCCGTGGTTGCGTGGGTTTCCTCCGGGTGCTCCGGTTTCCCCCACAAGTCCAAAGACATGCTGTACAGGTGAATTGGGTAAGCTAAATTGTCCATAGTGTATGTGTGTGAATGAGAATGTGTGGATGTTTCCCAGAGATGGGTTGTGGCTGGAAGGGCATCCGCTGCGTAACACAAATGCTGGATAAGTTGGCGGTTCATTCCGCTGTGGCGACCCCGGATTAATAAAGCGACTAAGTGTACAAAGTGTTAAATGAATTTATTATAGCTAAAAACATTACACAACCCTCGCTTAGATTCAAGTCTGCAACTAACAACATTTGAGTAAAAAAGGAGCTTTTGAAAGAGGAATAATACAATAACATCTCACAGCATAGTTCTATCCCGGGGCTCATGGTGTAATTCACCTGATAACAAGAGCAGCCGCTTCTGTGTGATCTGTTGTATTCGCTGCTTTATTAGTTTAGTCCCATTAATAGCTTTTATTTTTTACTTGAATGATCCTCAAACGACATGCACTGAGAAGGCAAGCATCATGTGTTGTAGCCAAAAAACCTTCAAGGAGGTTTTAAAAAGAATGCATGAAACCAGCCACTTCTTAAATGGCTTCATGGATTACCAACATCCACCCTTAGCATAATGAGCAGTACAGTCATTTGAATAAGGCTGATCATTATGAGGTTCATGACATTCATTAGAGACTTGCATTTACCAAAGTTTATTAGTGTGATCGTGGTTGCCATCTCCTAGCAACTGTTTGTTCCAGTCGTCATAGAGAATCGTGTTCCCTAGTGAAAGAGTCTTATGGGGTAATCCTGGATTGTCCAGCTATAAAGACTGAGGAAGAAATTTTATTGGAAAAGTGAAAATATAGGCACCAAAGACAGAAATGATAGGAGATGAGTGGAATTAACACATTGGAATTTGTATTACTGAGCAATTGCACGCAAATGTCAACCTTGAGAAAAATTTAGTTTTTACAAAAATAAACTGTTTCTACATTTTTTTTGTGTGTGTGTTTGTAAGCAAGTATTTTGCAGTACTTTGAAAACACTGACAGAGAGTTTTTTGAGTATTTTAAAACTATTATTTTTGATGTTATCAAAGTCACACAAGTGCCAATTTCACGTCACATCCATAACAGAAAAGTGTCACATCCATAACGAAACTTTTCCCTCATGAATGCAAAAATGTCAAATAAAAGTCAATCATTTTTGTTTCATAGTTAGCTGCCTCTTATCCTTTTGATACTGCAAACTCACAGACTTTTTTTTTTGTCACATCCATAATGCATGTTGTTAATATTTTTCTGCTTCCATAAGTCCCATAAAAATATAAACAGTTTTTTTAATATAATAATAAAGTATACTTTCTCTGAGAATTTGTGTTTTGAGTTTTTACTGCGAACGTCACATCCATAACACTGGAATTGCTCTACTATTATTTCTTACTCGTTTAATCGACACTCTAAGTAACTAGGTGGCATAAATGTAAAATCTATGTAAAAATGCTGTATTCAACACAGTCGATTTGTGTTGGGACAACATGAAGGAATAAAGTTAACCTATTCGTTTTTACAAATTTAAGTAGATTGAACATACTGTAAAACTATTAAGTTGCCCTATTAAGAGTTGTGTTTCAGCTCATTTTAAATAAGTAGTTTGAACAAACAGCAAATGTCATTTTTTTGAGTGTATATATTTTACAGAATTTATTTTATGACTTTTATGATTTTTTTTCAAAGAGGTGAACGCCAAGGAAAAAGCATGCAATGCTCAGCTGTTGGTGTCATAAGCATATTTGAAAATGTTTATGAAGTGCATCATGTGTATTTTTAATTATTTTAATATTTGGAATTTATGGACAACAGTTGAAAGCGCAACATCCAATTCCTCCCTCAGCAATGTACACGTACTGCACCTGGATCATACATGCTTTGCAGATGGAGGATGTGTGAAATCAGTTCTTGAAGAGTCGCAACCCTGCAGAGTTTAGATCCAAACCTGCTTCAGCACACTAATGCTGCTGTCACTCTTGCATGCAAATTCTGTCATACGGTGCTGCGAAAATGGGGCGGGAATAAATAAGATGATTAGACATTTAAAAAAGCCAGTGATTGGTCCATATTTTAAAATTCTCTGTAGAGAGGTCATGTTTTGATCTTCGATTGGTCTCATGCAGTAACGTGATGCATCTTCACAGGTCAGAGTTCACCAAGCTTGAACTTTGCAATGCAACGGCTGCGAAACTTGTCGCACAAGCTTGTATTTCTGGTCTGTCGCATTCACATGCGTATAAATGGAAGTCTATGGGGTGAAAAGTGCGGTATGACCGAGGCTTTACCTATAGGTTTACCTATAGGACAAGCTTCGATTACTTTCATCCGATGTGTTTAATTAGTGTTAAAGCTAAATTGTGCAGAGCTGTGGCCCTCCAGTTTGACATCTGTGCACTAGAGAAAATAATCTTTTTCCATTTTTGCCTCTCAAGAGCCACATTCCTCTGTCTTGCACAGAAATCCTTTAGCTTTTTCCTCTCAGTGGATGGTTGACTTATTTGGTGAAGTTTTCTGTATGCAAGTGTCTGATAAGCTTGTGCTTAATGCTTGATCAAGGTTATATTTTAGCAGTAATTTGAAGCTGATTTATTGCCTTGGATGTATTATCTCTTTACCCCATTATTTTCAACGAGTTTCTGTGCTAGCCTCATTGCATTGATGGCGCTTGCATGTACACTGTCTTACGCTTGAACTAAATGAAGTCTTAACTGATTGTATTTTAATTACATTACAAAATCAATGTTGTAAAAGGAACATTAGGAAATTGAAAATGGTCACATTAACCTTCCACTCGAAGTTTATCGTTGGCTGAAAAACACTAGCTGTGCATACAGCCCATTCCCATTATTACCTATTGTCTTATTATCTGCTTATTATTTAGATAATGACTGTTTAGTAGTGCATGTAAAGTATGATCTTATTCTACATCCCTAATGCTTTCCAACAAAAACCAAATGCTACTTAACTAACCATTAATAAGCAGCAAGTTAGGAGTTTGAGTCTTAGTTAATTGTGTGTTACTAGAGGGAATTGTACTTTTTTAAAATAAATTGTAAGCGAACTTAAATACTGAGTTTAATCAAGAAGCATTGAATAGATTATTTCCATTTCAAATATATTTCTGTTCCTTTAGAGTTCATCAAAAAATCACGGATAGAATGTTTCATGGTCATCTTAAAAATATTAGTTTCATAAACTGTTTACTCTTTTTAATAAATTGATAACAATGAGAAATAATTTTTTACGGCAAATCTGTATGTTAAAAGGATTTCTGAAGAATTTTGTGATGTAGAAACTGGATCAGTTGCCATTTCTGTGTGGTGTTTGCATGTTCTTCCCATGTTCCTCCGGGTGCTCCGGTTTCTCCAACAATGCAAAGACATGCAAAATAGGTGAATTGAATAAGCTAAATTAACCGTTGTGTATGTGTGTGAATGCAAGAGTGTATAGGTGTTTTCCAGTGCTAGGTTGTGGTTGGAAGGGCATAAACTGCGTAAATAAATAAAGGGACTGATATATACAGTAAATGGACTAAGCTGAAGGAAAATAAATTAATAAATAAAAAATATATAGAAATTACATTTAAAAAAAAAAAGCGTATCATAATATTACTGTAATTGCGATCACGCTGGCGCAGTGGGTAGCACAATTGCCTCACAGCAAGAAGGTCGCTGGTTCGAGCCTCGGCTGGATCAGTTGACATTTCTGTGTGGAGTTTGCATGTTCTCCCTGTTTTTACGTGGGTTTCCTCCGGGTGCTCCGGTTTACCCCACAGTCCAAAGACGTGGTATAATTGAATTGGGGAAGCTAAAATGTATGTGTGTGAATTAGTGTGTGTGGATGTTTCCCAGTGATGGGTTGCAGCTGGAATGGCCTCTGCTGCTTAAAACAAATGCTGGATAAGTTGGTGGTTCATTCTGCAAATTTTGGAGAGACTGCAGAATTGAACCAAGTTTAACATTTGCATGTGTATTTAGGCCTGTTACTATGTTAGCATTTAAATAGCGTAAAGCATTTTAATAGGGCATAAAAATGTAAGAAAACTAAATTTTATTAAATTATTTCTATGATATAGTCTATATAGTGTTATTTTACATTTGATAATTCAATTTCTGTACCTGAATACTGTTATTCTCTCCAGAAAACCATAAGCCACAATTTATTTCACTGTAATATTTGCTCTATTGTGTTTATGAATGTAATTTGTTTATTATATGTATATTATAAATTACATGGAAATAGATTTATATTTTACTCCCATACAAAATCATCCCAATCAATCAAAAGTAATGACATTGCAAATAGTTCTAAGTCATCTGGTAAAATTATATTTATATTGCAAAAACCTGTATATCGCAGAGAAAAAAAATTGCAATATCAAATTTTTCCTATATCGTGCAGCTACTTTAGGTACCCAGCATGGTCGTTACACAGTATTGGTATATTAATTTATAACAATATATTTTCAAATGCAGTGTAGTATGTATCATTTATACCTTTGGTTGCATTTAGAGTAGGCCTGTCAAGATATATATTGCACAAATATATTGCGATAAACGATATTATTGTCATTTTAAGACCATTTTAGGCCACTCATATAACGCCAGAATGGCAATATAATAGTATCATAACACAAGTACACTCTTTAAAAGAACACATAATATTTTGTTCTTAAGAATATTTAATTTAAGTAATTTTAATAATTTAATGATTAGGCATTGGAATCAGAATGTGAAAATGCATATCCAAAACAAATAATAATAAATGTTAATAAAAAAAAAAAAAAAAAAAAGCAAGGTAAAAAGCAACGGAGGCTGTGATATCTGCTACCAGATCTATTTTAGCAATCAGCTAAAATGTTACAAGAATTGTTTTTTATGTATGGGCGATATATATTGCATCACCAAAAAATATTTAGGTCATGTCCATGTATTGTGCGATAAGTCGATATATTGATTATTGTAACAGGCCTAATTTAGAGTTCAAGTAAGAGATTCTATTATCATCATCATCATCATCATGGTGAAAAAAAAAAATTAAAATATTTCTTAAAGTATTTGCAAGTATTTTTTTTCCCCTCTCTCACTCTTCCCAAAGATGTATTGGAATCAGAATGACGTCAATTCCAGTCGTCTGTTAATAAAATTAGTATAATTTCTCATACTGTATACCTTTGACTTTGAATTTAGTGGAACATTGTGCACAAGAAAATATCAGGATACGAGGTATATTTTGGCTCAATGGAATATAAATTTTGGTTCGTATCAACTAACCCTAGTACCTACTTTAATGCACAAACGTTTGTCTCTTGCTTGCATCCAAACGATGGAAGCAAATTGGATTCAAGAGCCATACTAGTGACATCAAAGGGCCGCTCAAGCCCAGAGCCACATGTGGCTGGTGTTCACTGTGGCTATATCTGGAGTATATGTATGCTTTATTTGTTTTGATGTGGAGGATGAAAAATTGAAAATGCTTTCTATTTTTTTTTTTTTTTTTTGTTGCGCCATGTAGGGCCTAGCGGTTCTCTTCAAAGGTGTGACTCAGAATGTGACATTTAGGACCCTTTCAAAAGCAGTCCTGTCATGGATCACACCAGCGTTACAGTGAGCACTCTGAAGGTCTCCATGCCGAATTCACAGAAAGAAGTGTCCTTCAAAAGCACAACTCAAAAGACATAGACGTCTCGCAAGTGTATTGTCATCAATATCAATGTTTTATCGAAACCTTACTTTGACATGATCAGTATAAAGCCTTGTAGGCAGATAATTGTATTTCAGAGGCGACTCTGGGGAGTTTTTGCTAGCTACTGTCATGACTTTCATATCGTTAGAGGTCCTGTGGGCTTCCTTTCATGGAAAAAGGAAGCACAAAGCGAAGTTCAAAAGACATTTCCTGGAAGAGAGAAAAATGGTTATAAAAGGTGACAAATATACTTTTAAGTATAATTTTCAGCACTGAAGGTTTATTCTGCTGAAGCCTGTCGTGCACTCATTGAAATAAAACAAAGGACTAATTTAAATGAATTCAACTTGTTAAAGGTCCCATGAAATTAAAATATTTTTTTTGTTAGTTTCAGTCTTAATTTTAAGGATATCTGTTATCTAGACAAAACTTGCCTTTAGAAAATATAAAACTGATAAAATTTTTTTTTTAAAGATTGAAGTTAGTCACTTCTGCCTAAATCAAGCAACGATGATCAACATTTGGGCTAGTTGTAGATGTGTTTGGAAGTATCTCGTAACGTTTTAATGTTATTTTGGCAAATTGAACGAAATGACACAAAAAAGATTAGTTCATCTATATGAACGAGACTCAAAGGTCCAAGTCAGTAAAATAATTCGAACTTCCCTTCACTAGCTTAAAGACAAGAACGGATGTATTCTCCTCTTTCTCCAATGTCCAACTCAGGGCAAATACGTTACAGTGGTTAGAAGAATGTCTGCCATGTTAAAATGCTGTAGATTTGGTGATAATTTTAGTAAAATCTGAAAGTGGATTTATGCTACATAATTGAAAATATGGACATACATGGTACAACATAGTGCATGATGTGTAAATAATTGTTAGTTATTGAAAATTGTTGTAAGTGATCATTTGAAAATGTATATACATTCTACATAAATATTAATATTTCTTACCTTGTTAAATCATTGTTGACAACTATTGTGAGAAATCATTAACATGATCGTGTCTTCGCATAGATGAATATCATTAATTGTTAACAATAACGTATAATAAAAGTAAATTGAGCAAATTTGTTATTTGAGAAGTGTGTATCGAAGAAACCAAAACTCGTGTAGTAGTCTGGAAAGAGCTGGAGGTAGCAATAGCATTTACTATTTTTAGTCTGATAATCCTCAGCACTGCCGATAAGATAATTTACCTCTTTATTGCCTTAAACAGCTAAAATCCTTTAGTCAAATGAGATGTAGCCTTTCTTTTGAACTGAAACAGATAGCAGGACTATCAGAAAAAAGGTGGGGAGAAGGGAAAACTGGGGACTTGCTTTTGGACAAATATTGACTTTTGGCACATTTTGCTTGGTGGGATTTTTATGGTGCCGCCAGCAATCATTAATCTCTCTGAAATAATGTTTTGCTGTACTCTGCCTGTTCCCTAGTTACAGTTCATGCCGTCTGAGGCAGTACGCTTCTGTGAACACAGTCAGACAGCTCAGCCAGCCATGCCTCTCCACAGCCGTGTGAAACTGGGATGACAGCTCTATCCCTGCCTTGATTGACGACTATATTGCGTAGAAAATGAGTTGTTGACCGTGTTTTATTGTCCAGGTTGTGCTCTTTATAAACACACCGCGTTCGTTGTCTGTTATTAAATCCACATTCATCAAAGATGCATTAAGTCATTCTCTTGGCACAACAACACCATGTTGACTAGAATATTTGCAGTTCAGAAAATAATATGCTGGATTTTGTGGCCAGAATATGCATTTTTTCACTTTAAGGACAGAAACATAGGCCTAAGAATGCAAACACAGAGGCAGTTGCTTGGTCAAGCATCAAATGTTTCTGTGGTGGTAATAAATACTGATATTCAAGGGAATGAAAGTTACCAGTTGTTGTTGCCATTAAACTGGATGTGTTGTTGTTCAGATATACAGTACATATAAAAGATATAGGATTGCAAGACGTATATGTTGTATTTTTTGAAAATAATTCTAAAAAAAGGAAACTTAGGAAAAAATGATATTTATTTTTTGAGTGAACTATCTTTTTAAAATAGAGCTGCATGATTAAAGTAAAGCCAGTTTTGTAATCCGTTGTAAATCTCCAGTAGCTGCTTTATTATTTATTATATCATATTCAAAAAGACTTGAGGCTGTAATTGCTTAAGACTTTGTTGCTGCACCTTTGGCAGCAAAGGTTGTGAATGCTTGCATACATGTGATTTTTCAGGTTTTTTAATAAGCTTCCAACAATTTCAAAAAATCTTTTTTTCTCATTGTCATTATAGGGTTTTGTGTGTAGATTTTTGAAGAAATAAATAAATTTAATCTATTTCGGAATAAGGCTGTAAGGTAATAAAATGTGGAAAAAGTGAAGCTTGACACTGATGTCGCTGATGTGCCTGAATGGTAACAAATTAAACTGATAAAAGACAAAGTCCGTCATTCTCCAATTCTCGTACAGCTCTCTCGACAAAAATGCTTGCTTTGCTGTATCTGCCCTGACAGTATCGCGGGGAAAAACATGCATCAAACTTTGTGGATCATGGAAACAAACACATTCGACCCGTGCTGTGTGTGGTCTTACTCAGTCATTGCGTCTCACAGCTCGGCAGGTCTGCTTAGCCTTCGGAAACCATGAATAATTAAGAAGCAGGGTATTCTCATAGGACAAGAAAACTCAGCTATGAATAATAATGAGAAACCGACACATCATCACTCCACTAGCAGATTCATGCTACGTCACCGATTTTGATCTTGCCCCAAAAATTATTTTAAACCCGGAAGATAAAATTAGCCACCAATAGCTCAAAATTATCCAGTTTTCTCCACAATTAAAGCTGACAGGTGCTAACGTTGTATTAACTGATGCTCAACACACAAATCTGTTAAAATAAAAAAAAGGACTCCAGGGTGTCCTGAACCATTAAATAAATAAGAAACAAACAAGTAGATGGAACACAGTTAAAATGTGAAGTGCTTGTGTTAGAGGAACATGTGCTGATGCAAAAGATAAAGTTTTGCTGTAAAAGATTCGGCTTCTTGGCTCGACTTGGCCAAGTCATTCCACCAGCTTGGATCAATAAAAGTGAAACTCATTGAAAGTGATTTTGTTCCTTTTTCCCAGATTATTTTGGAAGAGACAGAAGTATTGAATATAAATGGGTGCAGGTTCAGTGCTTTCATTTTTAAAAGTGCTGGATTTCGAATAGGTTGTTAAAGCAGTGGGTTAAAGGGGACTTTGTAGAATAAAAATGAAGGGATGCGTTTATGATGCAAGTGAATGCAGGTTCATAGTAGATATAACTACAATCTATTTCCTGTTCGTCATACGAAAGCATTTTTTCAGAGCTTCAAGCATTAAAGGTGTCCTGTACAGAATGCGGATGCTACAACCAGCAAGTTCTTGATCAATTTCACCTGTTTCCTTTTCTATTTAATAGCATAGAGTTGTGTAGCTCAACCAGAGATATCCATTAGGTGTGTTTGACCTCAAGGGTCAGCTTGAGCTTCATCTTTTACCATTACGGCTTCAGGAGTGCAGTTGAATCATCCATCCAGTTTTAACGAGGATTCACTTCTATCAAGTTTCATCATCCTATTATGTGGATGAGATTGCAGCAAGTAAATATCATAATATAGAATGCGGTTTTGACGAGTAATTCAAATTCTTCGAGTCTGATTCATGTTCATGGTTTACATATTTTGTAGTATTGTGTATTATATCCACCTTTGGTTTGTAGGGCATGCCATTTTTGTGTGTTCTTACAGTAAGTTTAGTTTATCATCAGCTGGCATCAAGGTGGTTTTAAGCATTTAAAAAGTGATTGCTTGTCGGTGCCAGTGGCGTAGTGGTTGTGCGTCGACACATGCACTCCGGTGTTCGTGGCGACCCGAGTTCGATTATTACGGTCCTATGCCGATCCTACCCCTCTCTCTGCTTCCCATGCTTTCCTGTCAATTCTCTCTACTGTCCTATCCAATAAAGGTGAAAATCCTTGAAAAATTAATATATAAAAAAAAGTGATTGCTTGTTTTAATCTAATGTTGAGTTAAATAAGGATAATATTGAGTTCAAGTTTTTCAGTTAAAATATAAATTAATTTATAAATTAAAATATACACTTTTTAACTGTAGCTGCTGGGTTAGTCCATATTTGCATATTTTGGAGTGTAAGAAGTAAATGAGGTGGTAGAATACCCCCTCCTCCCGTTTTATGTTTATGTATGCACAAATTGTTGTTTATGCATATTTTAATTATGTACAGTACCTGTATAAAAGTACATTGTTTAGTCATGTTTATTCACACAAACAACCAATTTGGACTTTTTTGTAAAAGGAATTTATCGACTAATTTATAAATATGTGTCCAAATTTAGTAAGCTATAATGATGAAAATCTGTGTTATTATTGTACGTTAATAATGTAAAATATTTCTTGACGTACTCATTCCACAAACATTTAACATTTAATTTCTAGATCACTTACAGCAGCTGCACAAGCTTAACTGTGTGGCAAAACAAGTATATACAACTCTCCCTTTAAAAAAAAAAATGTGTGTGTGTATATATATTCGCCATACTGTGTATATATAAGAAATCAGCGAATGGAAACCAAAAAACTCTTGTTTGTCTCTCCAAAGGTAGCTTGAATTTTCTAACCATGTATCATTTGAGAGTTGTGAATAGGACTTACATTTATCAATTTATTTCAAGTCTAGATAGAGTTACTTGTAGTGTTGTCAAAAATATTGATATTTTGAAAAGTATCGAAATTGGAATATTTAAAGTGACATGATCTTGCTTTTTTGTCCAGTGGCAAAACAGTTTCAATATCAATAAATATCAATATTTTTCAAGGTCTCATATTAAATTTAGAAATTTCAGTAACCACACTTGTTACTTGTTTGTTGTTATTGAGATGCTGCAAAGTATGCCAGGTTAGTGGCATTCAGTGTACTTGAAATAAATTGATTTGACACTGGAAATCTCTTTGTCTCATAGCAGGTATAAACTTTTTGGCCAAAAGTCAAACTCAATAACCCATACATTATCATATCATATTATCACCCAAGTATTTTAAGCTGTCACTTGTTATCTCGTTCACACTCCTCTGCATGACCACAGTTTCAGATTTTTGGCTAACAGAGCCACCAGCTGTTTTAATTCATAGGGTTTGCATCTGGCTTCAGGTTTTCTGTACTGGCAGCCCTTGACAGTGAGTAAGAGAGTGAGTGATTGGCTTCCCAGAGGACCAATGACTGACCCATCCTCCCCCCTGCCTGCTTCATTATGTCCAACAAATTCAGCAGGTTGCATTAGTCCTCATCGTGAATAACACATGAGATGAAGCACAAAAGGCTCATTTGAGAAGTGCGACGCATGCTTTAATCCTCTTAAAACAAAGACTTTCTACTACTTTCTTTTGCTGCTGTGCTAGCTGTTGGATCCCCCGCATTCTTACAGCCGAGAGAAGCACTATTGTACATTCCCTCCCACTCGGTGACACAGGGATTCCGCCAGCTTCCTAAAAAGGACATTACGGAATGTGAAAAGGGAGTGTATTAATAGAGTGCATTATTGCTCAGGAGTATTTGCATTGCAGCATGTGTGTACGTTTCCATGGCATTGATGGAAAGCTTCTGCATTCATTGCTGCAGACAACCAACACTGCAGCTGCTGTAGTGCTAAATTCACATATTTAATCTGTAGAATTTAACAGAGTATTCAGGTCCACGGGAACCGGAAGTAGCTGAGACTTTTATTTCAGGATGTTGATGTACTTCCAGCTGAAATAAAATGAGTAGGAGCGGGGCTTTTCTTCTGTGCATCATTACCTCATTGCAAACTACCACAGTTGAGTTGAGAGAGATAGATGTGATTAGATTTACTAAAGGTGGTTGAATCCTTTAAAAAAAATTAAAGTTGTATTTATTTATTTTGTTATTCTACCTTAATAGTGGTCTTACCTTGAGCCCAGATGACTTGTTTTTGCACACACAGACTGTAATCAGTAATGATTATCCTTTTTCACTCAGAGTAACCAAGGTTTTTTCCATTTTTTAGTCAGAGTTGGCCATCTTTCATCTGAAAACTTGTATTCTGTAGTCTGTATTCAGGTTTCATTTGACATTACTAGCTTTTTCAAATAGACAAAAAAGCAGGAGTGTATTTAAACTTTATTGAACCTCCACCCTTAGTGGTTAGCACTGTCGTCTCACAGCAAGAAAGTTGCTGGTTCGCGTCCCGGCTGGGCCATTTGGTTTTTCTATGTTAAGTTTGCATGTTTTCCCAGTGTTCACATGGGTTTCCTCCGGGTCCCTTGGTTTCCCTTATAGTCAAAAAACATGTAATATAGATGAGTTGTATGAACTAAATTGTCCATAGTGTATGAGTGCCTGTGAATGAGAGAGTGTATGGGTGTTTGCTGGTACTGGGTTGTCCGCTGCGTAAAACATATGCTGGAATAGTTGGTGGTTCATTCCGCTGTGGCAACCCCTGATAAATAAGGGACTAAGCCGAAGGAAATTAATGACCTTCCACCTGCTTGCTCCAAAGATTTTGGTTACACTTTTAATTACTCATATAAAGCCATATTTTTTGTCACACATATTGATACTTCAGACTTTATTTATTTCTTATTATCTTTCTGATTTCTTCTTGTGTTTTATTTATTTTTTTAGTCTTATTGACGTGTACAATTATAAAGTAATTTTTGAAAAATATGACAATGATTGGTCCGTCCAAGTTACAAAAATAAATCAAGCTAACATTTAATCCAAAATACCAAAATTAGACTTTATGTAATGCAATCGGAACATTTTGAGACAAAATAAAGGCAAAAAAGCAAAGCTATGTTAATACAAACCATATTAGGGTGAAGCGTCTGTTGCCTGAGGTCATGGCAGAGATTTGTCCACTGAAGTTCAGTCCAGCACAAGCAAAGATATTATGGGAATGCGTCTCACTGCCCTGATACCAGTGTTTCGAAAGAGTCAAGACGCCCTGTTCCTGACCCCGCATGTGGAAGACAGGGAGGAGGGCCTATTTAACCCAGATAAATTGAAATGCGTTGACACTGAACAGCTTCAGGTTGTTTGGCTAGTCTTCATCAAACAGTCTATTTTAAGTTTCCTGGAAGACTTCCTGAATTTGCTTTCTTTTTTTAACCACAACCCATCTTGCACATCACAATGTAAAGTCCAATGAGGTGTATGTATATGTGTGTTTAAAACTCTTATGGTTTACCATAAATATGGGTTAAACTTGGATATGTAATACAGTTGTTTCTACTGGAAATGTTCGGTGTGTTTTTTGGTTTGGTTTTGATCTACTTTGAAAAGTAGGTTTATATACAGTATATGTTCATTTCTGTTAATTCTCAAATACTAAGAGCGATCTTTAAGCCTGTGTTTCTGCATTATAAACCACACCTTCTGTCCAGTAATCACAAGAAGCTTTGTGTTGTTGTTGCTATTGATAAGAAAAGCAAGTCTTATCTTTTAAAGCATCTTTTAAAATCTTTTTGGTCCCTTTTATCAAGAAAATCAAGCCTTGGTTCAAACAGCGGGTGAATGTGACAATTTCTTTCTCTTTATTATTAGTTATAGCACAAAATAAACATCTCATGTCTCATCTAAAACAGCTGTAAATAATGTCAAGTAGCATTACGTTTGCTTCAGTTTCCACAACTTGTTAGTTCACTGGAGAAATAAACTCTGAAAGCCATTGTGTAAACAGTTCAATTTCAATAGCGAATTGGAGCAGAAACACAATTTTATAATTAGATTTACACGTTTGTTTGTTTTTTAGTTCTGATTGTAATATCTAAAAAAAAAAAAAAAAAAAAAGGCTACATAAAAATCGGCTCACACTCACCTGTTGAAAGGTATCATAAAAACAGTTTGGCGGAAATTTATTACAGTTTGAAACTCCCAGAATGCCAAGATTACACAACAGACTTCGTTCAGTAAATCATAGATAAACCACTCCAGAAGATTGCCAACATAGTCTAATTAAATTTTATTAGACTACTTGGAGATGAACAATGAAAATAAAGCACAAGCTTCATGTTTTTTGTGACAAGTGGCTTCTTTAATTCCTGGATGGAATGGACTGTTCTTCCACGTGTAATCTAATGTCTGTGTGAAATTAAAATTCACAATGTTTAATTTCCTAGTTTGCATTAAAAATTAATCTGTGCAAGTTAATCCATTGGGAAAAAACTGTTTTGGTAATCTTCAGAGTCAGATCAAAGTCTGATCTTTTGCTTGTGTGTTTGGAATGGTGATCTTTCTCTGATGGGTTTGATAGCTTCAGCCACAGTAATATTAACCTTTTACTATTTGTTTGCTATGAGGGAATGATGTGCAAAAAGAGAGCCCCACCCCCTACTCAATATTCTATTTCAGTTGGAAGTTCATCAACATACGAAATAAGTCTCTGAACTTCTAGTTCATGCTGACTTTAAAGCATTGTTATTGTGTTTTTTTTTTTTTTATAAATCTGAGTCGGTCCAGTTTCTTTACTTTTCAGTAAATGATGACAACATTTCTTTGAGACATTAAAGGTTTAATATTTTCATTGTTTGATGATTTTTTTTTTCCTGTTTTTCTTTTGTTTCCAGCTGGTGTCCAATGTCCTGATCTTCTCCTGCTCTAATATAGTTGGGGTGTGCACACACTACCCAGCAGAAGGCTCTCAGAGACAGGCCTTCCAGGAGACCAGAGAATGTATTCAAGCCCGTCTGCACTCGCAAAGAGAAAACCAGCAACAGGTGAGAATAATCCACCGCAAATCAGGACTTCTGCTAAGGAAGAACGTTTACTGATTTGTCAGATTTAACAGACATTCTGAAGTCATTCAGTCAGTAACATGTAGATTTGAGATTTACTGTGTTTTATATCAAATAAATGCAGTCTTGGATGAGCATGAGAATAATTGTTTTACAATAAATATTACCAGAAAAAACATTTGAAAGTTAGCATTAGGATTGTAAGTTATAATCTTTTTATTCATCAGTCAATTTGCCTACTCACTTACTGCTCAAATGGAAATTCATCAAAGTCAGAATTAATACTTAGATTTTGCATTAAATCTGAATTGTTCATAGAATTGAATAATCTTTCTGCACTGGTGAAGGCTAAAATAGAATAATGATGCACAATACAAAACCCTCAATACAAACAAAAAACAAACCAGTGTGCCTTATAGTGACAGTTCACCCAAAAATAGAAATTCTGTCATCATTTACTCACCCTTTACTTCTTTCAAAACTCAGATTTTTTTCTTTTTCTTTTGTTAAATATTTGGAAAAAAGTTGGTAACGTGTAACCATTGACTTCCATAGTAGTTGTTTTTTTTCTACTATGGAAATCAATGATTACAGGTTTTTAGCTTTTTATAGACTACATTTTTTGTGTTCAAGTGAAAAAAGAAACTCAAAGTTTTGTAATCACTTGAGGGTGAGTAAATTTAAAAAACATTTTCATTAAGTGACTGTTCTATTACACTAAGCCAGAGTGTACAGGTACGCAGATTTGCTGTCATGAGTCCAATATTTGCGATAACTCACAAATTGAGTTAACAGAAATTGTGAAACATGACTGGTGTTAATTTCAAACCCTTTGTAGCATAGTACTGAAAACTACTGGATGTACTGTCACACATCCACAAAAGACTATCTATAGTACTCTACATCTACTGACCTTACTTGTTGTAACTATGGGAAGCGCTGTGAAAAATTCTTTTCTAAGATTTAAGTGGTTTGTTTATTTATAGATCCATTTTATTTACTTGCTTTGCTTTTTCACCATAAGATGTGTTCTTCCATTTAAAGATGGGTTCTTCCATTTAAATTCTTATTAGTCATTTAGAATATTTTAGATATTTTTTTTTCTTCAGTAACAACTGGTGTCAAGTTTTGGGTAACACTTTAGTTTTTAGGAATCAGTTCTCTCTATTATAAAGATATTGGCTGTTTATTAGTACTTATAAAGTACATGTTCTGCTTGATCCTATTTTAGGTTAAGTACATAGTCTGCGTGATCTTATTAGAATTGCATGTTCTAATAAAATGAGATCAAGTAAAGAAAAATAACTATATTTCTTTTAAATAAAAACTACTTGTTTTAAAATTGTTACATAATGGGAAAATATTTATACATTCGCAAGTGTGTCTTCTACAATAATCAGGTACCAAATGTATCATGATTGAGGTTTTCAATGAGAACTACAGTATATAAACGGCAACATACAGCATATAAAAGGATAATCATTCAGTGAAAATGTCTTCTCTTAGCTGGACATGACAAAACATGGGTGAGAAAATAACTACAGATTGCTTGATATAGAGTTAATGTTCAGGCAGTCCATTCACATGTCTATTGATTTTCAGTATATTATTGAAACTGTGAGAAACGGAAACACACCATGCTGATTGATTTGCAAGATTAAATCCATATCCTAGAACAGTACAGAGGTACTTGCATAGACTACCAAAGAAAGACATATAATGTCTGTTTCCATGCACACTGAAACCCACCGAGGCCATGCATCATTATTTCAACAATTACATAATTTCTTTTTCATCTCAGGTCTTTCTAAGAGTAACAGCGTGGCCTCTAGATCAGCATACCTGTACTGAATAGCTATTATCCTCTCACAGTTGGTGTGATATTTGCAGTATAGTGTTTGTTTGTTTGTTGGTTGGTTTATTGTTTGTTTTATTTTGCTTATTTTACAGTAAGGCTGACATTAAATATAAATCATATCAAGGAATGCAATTAAAAAGCATTTATTAATCTTAGTTGACTTTTAATGCCATCATTCACAAATACGACCTTTGGTATCACTTTATTTCGATGGTCCCTTTAAACGCATTTTGCTGAATTAAAATACAACGCATCTACATGCCAACTAAATAGATTATAAGTAAACTGTTTGGTGTTAGGGTTAGTGTAAATTGACATGTTGCAAAGTTTCTTATAGTCCGTTAAATGTCTGTTGAAGGAGCAGTATCAGCAGCAATTAAGCAGACAGTTTACTAATACTCAAATGAAAAGTAATTAGCATGTAGTTGCAATCCAACTTTTAGTCAACAAAATGTGCGATAGGGACCATCAAAATAAAGTATTACCCAAATTTTGATTTTATTATTTTTTGTGACGTATTGAAAGACGAAACTTTTCAAAAATATTATTAAGTTATATTATTATATTTTGATTATATATTATATATAATAATATTTTTCCCTTGATATATTTTTCTTCTAATTTACTTATTTCCCATGAAGCATTTGATTTGATAATATATCAATAATTATTATGTAAAGGGACATTAATAATATGAATAATAAAACTTTAATTGTTAACTGAAGATTATTTAAAGTATTGCTTGTTGCTTACTACTGATTTTATATTTTTATTTGAATTTTAATAGAAACTAAAACGCCATTATTTTCATAAAAAACACCAAAATTCTGTTTTAGTTATTGTATGTAAATAGTTCGGTGAAAAATGGACAATTCAAATAAATAATTAAATATAAAAATATTTAGATTAAAGAGATCAGTTTACATTGAAATACCCTGCTGTTACCACCTGATATCATCAACGTACCATTCTATAACAGTACTTTTTAGCGCTGTAAGTATATTGTGGTAAAGCAGAATAAGTGTACAGTAGTTATCTTGCACTTCCTTGTTCGTTTTAACCTGTCTTTGCCCTCTTTTCCCTTTTACTATGATTACTATGATGATTTGCAGGAGCGTCTCCTCCTCTCTGTGCTTCCTCGTCATGTGGCCTTGGAGATGAAAGCTGACATTAATGCCAAACAGGAGGATATGATGTTCCACAAGATCTACATTCAGAAGCATGACAATGTGAGGTAAGATTGACTCCTCAAACGGCCTGAAAGATGCTCGCTTTCAGTGTTTGCACTTCATAGTACCATTTACAACCTCTTCAACTTGCAGTAATCAATTTATTTATGTTTTACATCATTTATTAAAGTTGAGAGCATAACTTTGTTCCAAAACCCACTAAGCTGCTCTCAAAGACTAAAGTTACTATACTTTCTTGCTGACTGAAAATAATAGGTCATTACAAAATCCACACTTATTATGTAATAAATTCTCAAACTCAGTAATAATTTTTTAACGTATTTAATTTATTATATATATTTAAGTATATGACGTAATATTAGCCCATAATATTTAACCAACAACAAAATACTGATTCTTACAATTACATGTAACATTTTAGCATGCATAAAAATATATATAAATTTAGCTTACATTTTAAGTATTATAAATTCATTTCATTATTTCATTTTTATTTTTTTTATTTTTGTTTTAGCATTGGATAAAATATAATGGGTTGGTTATTTTATATTAAATTTTATGCATTTGGTTTATGCATTTGATTATTTATTTAATAATAATTATTTATGATTTATTTGAATTTTGCATAATGTAGATTTTTTTGATTATTGGCTTAATTATATATTATTGTTTATAAAATAATTATATTATTATTTTTTAAATGTATACTATAATATTAACACTTAGTAAGCTGATTACTAGATTTTTAAGTATTTGATTATTTTATTTGATTGATTTTATTTCTTTTTTGTTTTAGCATTGCATGAAATATATAATGGATGAAATAGAATTAAATTTATCTGGTTTATTTGATTTTGAATTTAAAGTAATTTATTTACTTGAATTATAAGCATAATGTAGATTTCTCATTAATTGATGTTACATTTATTATATAATTGATTAATTGATTGATAGATTATTTCATTGGTTTTTTATTCATCCGTTTTCTTTTCAGCTTAGTCCCCTTATTAATCTGGGGTCACTACAGTGGAATGAACCACCAACTTATCCAGCATATGTTTTACGCAGCGGATGCCCTTCCAGCTGCAACCCATCTCTGGGAATATTTAAATGTTTGTTTGTTTGTTTGTTTTATTTATTTATTTATTTATTTATTTAAATGTATAATATAATATTAACACTTATTATATTATAAAACACAAGTAAGCTGATTACTAGATTAAGTATTTGATTTTCATTTTTATTAATTTGATTTTTTGTTTGTTTTTTGTTTTAACATTTGAATAAATATAAAGGGTAAAATATAATTTCATTTATTTGGTTTATTTAAGATTTAATTAATTTATTTTCTTTATTTGAGTCATAAGCATAATGTGGATTTCTTAGCATTTGATGTAGCATTTAATAGATAGATAGATAGATAGATACTGTAGATAGATAGATACTGTAGATAGATAGATACTGTAGATAGATAGATAGATAGATAGATAGAGCATTTCAATTTTTTTTGTTCTTTTAATCATTTGTGTTTAAATGTTTTGTAAAATAATTTATTTTATTGTGATATAATTTATATTAGGATATGTATTTTTTAAAATAATTTTATGTAATTTCATTGTATTTAATATTTTTGCTGTTGACCTACACAATATACAATTTTGCCTCAGGTTTTCTTCACAGGCAGTTCACTTGGTTGGGGAATAATTTATAAGTGTCTCTTAAATCTGTTAAGCATTAGATATTGCACCCTCTTGTGGTTTTAAAAAGCCAGAAACGTACTCTTTCTCTGACTCACCATTCATTTTTCATGCTACTCTTCTGGGCATCTCCACACACATTCCCACTTATTTCCACAGCACTAGACTTGTTGGAATCATAAGAGACCCTATTAGACGAAACCTGTTGATTCACCTTAAGCTGATGTTTGGTTTGTTCTTCAGCTTTGATGCTGCTCCAGTGTTTCTGGTGTTAAAAGCAGGGTTGTGACATAAGAAAACTCATGGATGCATGTGAGGAATTATGATTTTCCACATTGAAGATTTCTAAATCTGGAGGGTGAAGATTAAACCATGAAATAAAACAGTTTGACAGGGGAGAAGTCGGATTTAGCACCGCACAGCTAAAGCACGGCTACTGACTGCCATACCATATTACAGCTGAAACTACAGTAGTCAACATTTGAAGTGGATCAAGAAAGTTTTACAAAATTGTGCCGAGACAAAAAAAAAAAAAAAAGAGGGGGGGGGCGCTGTTTAGTAGTTTTATGACGACTTTAATGAAAGGTTTGGAATCAATTCAAAAGTTGAATACTGTAGTACACAAATACCCAAATCCTATGGGATTTTAGTAAAAAAAAAATTATTTTCATCATTCAAAAGCTGTTCTGTTGTTTTGTGGTCTGGTTTAGTTAGGTTTTGCGTTTGTTTTGGATTTGTTTTGTGGTTTTGTTTTGTGTTCTGGATTATTATTATTTTTTTTGGTTTGGTTTGGTTTGGATTTGGATTTTTTTGTTTTTTGGTTCGGTTGGTTTTGGGTTTGTTCTATATTTGTTTGTCTTTTGTTTTTTTTTATGTTGGTTTCATTTGGATTTTTGGCTGGGTTAGTTTTGGGTTCGTTCTGGATTTGTTTTTCATTTTGTTTTTTTTGTTTTTTTTTGGGGTTAGTTTGGTTTTGGGTTTGTTCTGGATTATTTATTTATTTAATTTTATTTTTTCCAATTTGTTTTGGTTTGGATTTTTTTTGTTTTTTGGTTCGGTTTGTTTTGGGTTAGTTTTGGTTTGGTTCTAGTTTTGTTGGGTTGGTGTCAGATTTTTTTTAAATTTACTTAATATTTGTATTGTGTTTTTCTTTAAATTATTATTATTATTATTATTATTATTATTATTAATATTATTTAGTTAGTATTTGTATTGTGTTTTTATTATTATTATTATTATTATTATTATTATCATTATCATTATCATTATCATTAATAATAATTTATTTTTATTTTAGCTTTGTTTTGGTTTTGTTTGGTTTTTAATGTTGTTTTTAAAGCAGTGTTTATACTGTTTTATAGTAAGTAGTGGTCAGACACTCTGACTCTCTTTTTGTCCAAGTGCATCTTTGATTTTTAGAATTACAAGTTCTTGTTCACATTTTTGGTCTTATGGGCATTTATGCTTTCTGAACAAATAAATGAAATGGAAAGCAGAAATGAGATATTTTATAAAACACTTTTCTAAACATGCACATGCAATGTTTTTAGGGCATTTTTTTTCTTTCATATATTTATCATATGGACTAGATAATTTCAGGCATACACCTCCTCTTTCAGTCTGTAGTGAATGTGCTTATATAAGACTTTTCCAGTCAAATAGAGCTAGGATGCACAATTTCAGAGAGGCTGCTGTAGCCAGATCTTTCTCCAAAGCCCTGTACTGTACCTTCCAAAACACATGAGCACAGGTAACCGGAGCAGAGTCTATAAAATCCACTACAATAGATGGCTTTGTTGTTTGTTTTTTTATTTATTGTTTCAGATTCACAGATATTATATTAAAATAATTATTCACAGGTTATTCACACTGTTATTTTAAGAACATTTTTGACTTTGAGCTCATTTTAAATGCGCTTATACATACAGTATGCATTTAGAATATATAGGGTGTATGCAAACTGAAGTACAAAATCCATCTAAAAACAAACCAACATGTTGTTTACCCAAAATTATTTATATTAAAAATATGAAGACATACATTAATAGCTTAATTAAGCAATCTCAGTAGGAGCTCTAAATGTAAATATATGGAACTCGTTAACAGTGTAACTCCACATGCATAAAACCGTATTGGACCACCCCTATTACTTCAGTAATAGTTAGGGAGCATTATGAAGTATAGTTTAATAAACTTCTTGTTCATGGACTCATATTTTTCAGTGTTTTTGCTTACAAAATAATTCTGAAATTGATATCACAATCAGCCAATTTGCTTGTAAAACCACCATTCTGAATTTCAAGTGGAAAATCCTGATCAGTGCATCACTGGCTTTAATTAGGGATTTCTGTTATGTGGAAAGACTTTCGGTATAGTGTTAAACACCTTCTAGAAACAACTGCATATCCTGAGCTATAAATTTGATCACTAATGTATTATTTGTAACTGGTTTCTATTAGTGTGATCATTGGAATGATCTTTTTTCTTTATTTTTTTATGCAACAATAAATATACAGACACTTTGGAAAAAAATATGATAAAGTCATGACAACAAATCTTTTTGTTACTTTAACTTAATTTTAGAAGGTTAAATGGGTTTCAGCTACATTATTTTAATGTAGTATAATATTATTAGTGAGTATGACTGAATTTAAGTTAAGATGATTAAAAAAGTTTGATTCAACTAAAAAAATGAAGGCAGGAAGAATTTTTTTTTTTTTTCAGTATCAATCCCCTTTTAATTCAATACAGCTGAAGTCCCAACTACCAAACAGCACAAAGACTCCAGTCTTTTAATGGCTTTTATACTCTATAGAATGGCAGATTGACTACAGCTATGAAAAGCATCATGAAGCGGTGCGACTCCTGGCCCTTTGACTTGTTGTCTGCAGTCGAGGGGCTGCCTGTTTTCCTTTTTCCAGTAAAGCCCTCACCAAACCGGCTCCATGGTCAGAGGAATTATGTAAGCGTGCAGCCAAGCGATATCTCGCTAAGTGGAATATTGATAGGTCTGTTACTAGAGGACCCTGTGGTTTAATTGCTGAGGACTGTTATATAACTGTGTTTGAATCTTTGCTCTTGAACAAATCCACACCGTTGTGGGAAGAAGAGGCTGCTGGGATCAGTTGATGGTTTGTTTGGTGCGGCACCAGCCAATTTAAACAGTGGATGTGTATGAGATGAAGATATGTAGAGTCGTGGTTTTAAATGTTTTGCTCAAAAGGGTTGCATTTGGGGCTAAACGCTTGTTGTTATTATTTATATTTAATATTTGAGTTTTTTTTTTATTTAATTTAACTTTTATTTTATTATTCACTTTTAATATTTATTCTTGGTATTATTATTATTATTACTATTATTAATACTATTATTATTATTATTGTTGTTGTTACTTAATTTTTATTTTGTTCAGTTTCGTATTATTTTTTAATTTTTTAATTTAATTTTAACTTAATTAAATTGTTATGCCTTTCATTATTATTTAATTTTCAATTTTTTACATTTTATTATATTCACTTTAATTTTTGTTGTTTGTTTGTTGTTGTTATTATTTCCCCTTATTTTATTTTATTTTTTATTGTATTGTATTTTATTTTATTTTATTTTTTCATTTTATTTTATTCACTTTCATTATTATTATTTCCCCTTTTTCATTTTATTTTATTTAGTTTAGTTTTGTATTTTCATTTTATTTTATTTTCATTTATTTTATTTTATTTTTAAATTTTAATTTATTTTTTTTTATTCACTTTCATTAGTATTATTTCCCTTTTTCATTTTATTTCATTAAGTTTTATTTAATTTATTATTTTTTTAAAAGCCATTTAAGTAAGTTTAGTAAGTAAGATTTACTTGATCAAAAATACCATTTACAGTTTCTGGAAAATTGTTTAATTGTTTGTACAGTATTTCATAGTTTGTTTTTATTTATTTTTATTTATTTATTTTTTTTAAACATTTGAATTATTTTGTTTCCAAGTTTAATTTCTAATATTTCATTAGTTCAATTAGTTGCTTTCCACAAATCATTAACGTTAAAGGAGGTTAATGTTAGCATGATATTACACCACAACCATGTACTGTATTTAATATCATAATTAAGGAATAATAGTTAAGGAATCAGTTTGAGCTGAAGGCGGTAATGCGTACAATTAACAAAAGATGTTAAGATGTGAACAAAAGTGCAGTTTTTATGAACGGTAGTTTTCAGATCTGTTAGTGGCAGGCTGATAGAAGGCAGCAGCTCTTGCAGTTCCAGTAGCGAAAGGTCAGCAGGTCAGTTCTCTCAAGCTGTGACCCTTCATGGGTTTTTGGGGTCAAGTTATATAAGCAGGAAGTGTGACATGGTTCCTTCTAGGGCTTTTCTCTTCTAGCTGAAGTGGGTTTCATGCTGATGTCCCTCAACAGACTATTGCTGATGCGCTACCAACACTTCACTTATTAAACTTCCTGTCATTTTCTTTTATCATTTTCCTGTCAACACTTTGCTGTTATGGCTCTAAATGTAGTTTGGCATGTTTAGAGAGCAACTGCATTTGACCTTAGGGCTGCTGTCAACACAAATCTATTAACATTGCTGCTGGCAAAAACTATTGCTTTGTCTTCGGCAACACAATATATCGTTTCTATGAAAATAATAATTTCTGATTAATGCTTTTGTTCAGCAAGAACATATTGATATTGTAAAACGAGACTGTAATTACTTTTTCTTGCTTGCAAAAGATTTCTATTTTTTCCCAGAGATGGGTATCTGCTGGGTATGGAAGAGCATCCGCTGCGTAAAACAAATGCTGGATAAGTTGGCGGATCATTCCGCTGTGGCGACCCCGGAATAATAAAGGGAGTAAGCCGACAAGAAAATGAATGAATGAATGAAGATTTCTATTTTAAATAATATATTTTTTTCTCATTGAAGGATTCTGTTCGTTCACAAAATATGTAATTAACTATTTTTAGCATTCATATTAATTAAAAATAGTTTCTTGATCATCAAAATCAGAATTACTTTAGTTGGATTTTTTTCTTCTTCTTTTTTTTTGTGCTTGCGTACACTGAATTCATTGCATTGTGGGGACGTACAAGTATAGAGATAACAGTAGACTTTGACCTTATAGGGACTTTTTTTTGCCCTTATGAGGAAAATGGTTCATAAATCACACAAATTGAAATAGAAAGTGTAAAAATGCAGAATGTTTGCTTTGAGGGTTAGGTTTAGAGGTAGGAGTATAAAATACAGTCTGTACAGTATCCAAACCATTATGTCTATGAGAAGTCCAACAAAAATAGCTGTACAAGTGTGAATTTGTGTGCTCTCTTGTTGCTAAATATTTATTAAATTTTAATTGCTTTAATTAATATGTTTTTTTTACATGAATAACAAAAAGTGCTATGTTTTCAGACTTATTTATATTTGTTTTTTGACAACCACACTCTCAGAAATAAAGGTACCCAAGCTGTCACTGGGGTGGTGCCTTTTAAAAAGGTACACTTTTGTACTTAAAGGGTCCATATTGGTACCTGAAAAATATATATTAGTACCTAAAAATTTCTAAATTACCTTAAAGAGGAACACTTTTCTACTTTTTAGATACTAATATGTACCCTTGAGGTATAAATATATACCCTTTAGGTACAAATGTGTACCTTTTGAAAAGGTACCTCCTCAGTGACAGCTTGCGTACCTCTGAATGTGTGTAGTAATGTTTAGCAAGAATTAATAAATCAAATTTTTGTTACAATAAACCTGATTTTCAGTTACAACAAATGAAGTTTTTTCTCTTTTAGTTTTAGTTTAACCATAACCCTGACCCATAACTCAGACTTTATTTTAAGGTTTAATGTGCACTATTTAAAAGCCTTTAAATAAGATTTTTACGTACTCGTAATTTGCTGCTTATTAATAATTTTTAAGGTAGTTGGTAGTATTAGGGATAATCAATAATAAACATTTTAAGCGTTATTTACTTATTTGTTTCCTTACAACATTTAACCACAGCTATTGTCCTTTACAATTGGTATCTTCTATTCGCATTGTGCTGAATTTTATTTACTAATTCACCTCATGTTTACACGCTAAAAGCCCTGGATTACCAGCACCTAATAAAAAAGCCAGAGTGTGCTCATAATATCCAGCAGAAACACTCCAGAGGCCGTAATGTGTTTAGATCCTCTTTTAAGAGCCGTCCAGCCATTGTGGCACACTGCAGCGACATTTTCAGCCACGGCTGCAGGGAGCTGATGACTCACCTCTGTGTTAACCATTAAATGAGGTTTAAAGATCCGCCTGAGATCTCACAGCTTCAGACCAGATGCTTTAGGCTTTCCTTTCGAGTGTCTGCTTTCAGTCCACTAACCTTAATCCGCCCACCCAGAGGATGCTTTTTATTTGAGCGTTATATATAGCAACTCTAATAGATCTGTCAGCCATATATACAAACCTTTAATCTATGACTAATATAATGTTTTTTGCATTATCTGCTGCGTTAGGGAGGCTTTTTAATGGAGATTTGGTGTTTGTATGCTAGTAGTTGTTTAATGTCGACATGAAACAGAGATTGTGATACTGTTTTCTTTTTTATTGTGATGTATATTTGAGTGATATTGATTCTTTAGCCGAGAAACCGCAGGCAGATGTTTGGATGTTTATAAAATGTTTTTATTTAGTGTAATGAAAAGAAAATATGCAAAATTATGATTTCTTTTATCAATTTATGTATGTACAGTAGGTTTAGATACCAAAGAAGATACCAAAGAAGGTCGTCATTTAATAATTCATTAAGTGAACAATGGGTGAAAAGAAAAACAAAACCTTTTGTCCATGAATCTTTGACACTTTAACACTGACAAAATTACATAAAATACAAAGTCTCTGCACGTGCAGGCTGATAAGTCGCTACATGTTTGTTGCCTCAGCAGTCAATGAGCTTGCGCCTCTGTGTCTCAAATGCCTCAGAGTTGTTTTATGCTAGCACCTCAGCACGACCCTCCTCCACTCCAGTGTTTAGATCTGCTGTTACATATAAATTATGTTTGCAGCAGCAGTGGTTAGGGCTGTATGATTATGGGAAATGTCATACATACTCATTTTAAATAATTATTATATATATATATATATACATATAGTTTAGTCCTCCAGTAAAAAGGTGATATTACACTTTCAAATATCTTTGCATTTCTCAATTCTTAATACTGAAGCAAAATGGTACAAAGTAAAATTTAAATATGGAAAAGTAAAAAAATACAATAGAATAAAAATATGAAACAAATTGTGCTTTAAGCATCTCATTTGTTTCTTGTTTAACCTAAAAAAGTCCTTCAGTCAAGAGGGATTTTTGTCCTTTTCTTTTGTTCTTTGATTAGTATAAAAACAAGTATTATAAAAACAAGTATTATAAAAACATAGCTCGCTGTTGCTTTAAGAGCCACGCAGTTCTGATTTGCATGCCTTTTTATTCTTAACTCTGTTCGTTTATTAGTCTACAAAATGCTCACCTTAAGATGATTTTAATGTGTGTGTGCTCTGCTCGCCTGTAAACCTGAGCGCTTGCACACAACAGCATGTGTTCTCTTTCGTGCTTTTAAAAACATGAATGAATCAAATACACATCAATAAATGAGGTACGTGCCGTTCTGCAAAAGACATGTTACAGTACATGCTTTAACAAATTTTCATGTGAAAGTGAGCTTTGCAGTGTGCTGGAAAGGGAGTGTGACGCAATAATCGTTTTATCTCGATTAATGTTTTTTCAGAATTGTTGGAAGTTGAAATTCAAACTGAATTTTGATTTAATTGTACTGTCCTAGCAGTGTGTTATAATCTCAGGCCCCGTTTACACTAGTGCGTTTTAGTTTAAAAACGGCGTTTTAGCATGAAAACGATCTGCGTCCACACTAGCGTCTTTCAACAGATCTCCCTCCACCAGAAACGTATATCACGTGACCATTCGCGCACCATTCCCGCACTCTGAGCATGCGTGTTCAAGTATAAACAGGAAGCACGCGTCTCGCTCGGCATTTGGTTATTGTTAGTCAACAAACGCTGGTTGAACGATGAACGCGATGGTAAAGAAAGCAAGAGAGGTCTTATTGTGGACAGACGACGAGGTCGAGCTGTTACTTAAAGTAACAAATGAATATAAAACATCCATGGCTATCGAAAATACAGTGTTTACAGTGAAGGCTGGTCTGCCGTCTGCCGGTGTCGTTATAGCCACGTGCGCTTGACGAATAAGGAAAGGATACGCAATGACCCAAAGCCCCAATCACGTATCGGATCTCAGCAGCCACGCCTCTGTTTTCAAAGATATTCGTCTTCCCCCATCCACACTGAGACGCAGCGGCTGCGTTTTAGAATGGAAACGGCCTCTCCAGCGTTTCTAAAACGCTCCATTTTCGCACCTCGAAAACTCCGGCGTAGTGTGGACGGATGGCGTAACCGTAGCAAAACTTATGCATTTTAAAACGAAAACGTACTAGTGTAAACGGGGCCTCAGACTGCATGTCTGTTAATATCAAATAATAATCAATCAGAATAATCAAAGCAGCAGCGTAGCAGATTTATTCCACCAAGACCAAACACATCAACATTGCCATATACATTTTATTACGATACTAAATCTCCAAGTTGTCATGACAGAAATTAGTTTTTTTTTTTCTTCAGCTTTGAGCCATAAATCTCCACTTTAACAGTATTTACATATGTCATTATTGACTGAAAGTTATTAAACAGTCAGACACACTTCTCCTTAATGCTTCTTCCCAATGAGTTCACACCAAATCCAATCAAAGTATTTGCATGAGAAGTTTACATGAGGCGAATTTACACCGCCACATGTGAATAATGTGAAGTGTGTGAATTTACACCTTCTACAAGTAATGTACTGTAGATCGATTGTTGCTTTGCATCTGGTATGAACCCAGATAATGCACCAAGTCCAATATGCTAAATAAAGGATGAGGCAAACATCACACGAGATTACTGTATTGTTCAAGCCCAACCAGCTTTTTAAAAACATTTCTGGAAATTGTCTTTTGATATGGAGCCTGAACGTCCTGGACAGTCAAACCTACTGTCACGCTAGCATGAGTGTCAAGCCAGCCTTGAGCTGTGTGAAATAAAGCTAGATCAGTGTCTGCAGATGAATATTGAATTGGAAAAGTCTTTACAGCCCACAAGGATTTGTTTTTGTCTTTCATTCAAGGCGCACAAAGAGGAGCCATATCTGTTACCAGACTTCCAAAGTGGAATATCAGGCTTTGTTCACTTTTTTGTCTCTGTAACCACAACGTTCTCTTAAAAGTCCACTGAAGTGCCTTGAAATGCACAGCTTTGTTTAACATGTACTGTAATTTCAACTGAATTTCAGGGTGGAACGTATGATGTGGCTCCTCCCCTTTTTTAAAAAACAGGCAATGGCATTTTGTTTTATGTCACAGGTCTCCTATATGTAGTCATTCATAGCCTTAAGAGATGACCTAAAGAATAACGCATCCATACTAATACACTAATGCACTCTTTTTTTGCGATTGTTTTAGAACTTTAGATTCAGTTATCAATGGGAGAAATTACTAGAAATAATAAATGGCAGAAAATGGTTGTTCTACAAACAAATGTGTTCATGACAATACATAAAAAGTAGATAAATATAATAAGAAAATGTACGTTTACAACACCAAGCAGCATAACAAGCTGTTTTTAACATCTAAAAACCAATGAAAGTGGAAAAAAGAGCCAAAAAGAGTCCAATGGCTGTCATCTAAGGTCAGTAGAGAGCGAACACTCACATCCTGACCTTTCTGCTGTGCCAGTGGCATGGTAATGGAGCTGTAGCACTGGGATCACATTAGTTAGCTCATATTGTATCCATGTAAAGTCCTCCTCGCAAATGGTCAATTGAAATAAATGGGTGTGGGCGAGGGTTTCAGTTGTCAGCCTGGTAACTGTGGCAACAGTGTAATATAGGTGAATGTGCACTGCACTGATGGTGTGGATGAGAGCTGATTAACGACAGTGACCTGATTTTTCATAGGGTTTTATTCATTTGGGAAATGCTTTTATCTTTACTGAAAAAGTATATAAGTGTAAATATCCCCTGAAATCAAACCCTTGACTTCTGTTGCTACATTTCATGTTTTGTTTGGAGCTCTCGTTGACTTGGTATTTATTGATGATAGGATAGACTTGCACCATTAGTTGTTGTACCTCATGTAAAATAGACTTTGATTGTTTAATCTTTTGAAGTTTATTTAATTTATAGCACATTTCATACACAATAGTAATTTGAAGTGCTTCACATAAACAAAAATATAAGAAACATAAAATAAGAGTATAAGAAATAAAAAATAACAATTTGAAAAAAGGTTGATGTGTTAAAACAGATTTAAAAGAAATAAAAAAATAAGAAAAGACACAAATATTGGGATCTTTTGTACATAGCAGTGCTCATTTAGTAAAGGCACAGCTAAACTGATGTGTTTTGAATTTTTATTTGAATGTGCTTACACTGTAAAAAGTAATGAGTTGAATTTACTTAGAAAAAGTGTGGAAACTGATTGCCTCAAACTTCTTAAGAAAATTAATTCATAATTCTTGAGTTAAAAAAGCTCACTAAAACGTTGTACAGGTAACTCGCATATTTTTGTAGATATAACTACAAAATAAGAGTATTCTGAACTCAACTTGACAAGTTAACCCAACTTACAAAAGCAAGTTAAGCCAAGTATACACAACTCAAACAAAACAGTAATCTTAACTGCACTGCTTGTTCATTTTACTAAGAAAATG
>CAIGQQ010003610.1:1278226-1294774 GCA_903798035.1 Danio albolineatus | reverse complement strand
CCAGATAGCACCATGAGGGTGTCCAGGCCTTTAGTCCAATAAACTAGATTTTCTTAAGTACTATTTACTCAAGATGTTTAGTTTAGGCACTAAACACTCCTAAAAGTTAAATTAGCACAGAATAGTCAAATAAAATCTACTAATTTAAATAAATCAGTAAAGTTTACAAACTTTTCTTGAGTAGATTCAGTGATTACTTTTTAATCTGATGCTTCAGGATGCTGAAGCAGAAAATTTACTTAAATGTAATATGCTTTATAGTATACAGTGGTCTCTCATTATTTGCTGCAGTTACATTCTAAAAATAACTCGCAATAGGAGAAATCCGTAGTCAGCTTTATTTTTTTACAATAATTATAGATGTTTTAAAGCCGTAAAACACCTCACTACACACTTTATACACTTCTCCCAAACAGGCATTAACATTCTCAAACTTTTCTCTTTTGTTTAAACACTCTCAAAGTTCACACCTTTGAGAAAAATGAGTCCAGTATTATAGAATGAAAACAGAAATCAAAACCATTTGATTTTAATTTATTTAGTCTGTAATGACGCGCTATAGCAGTGCTAGGATGCCTACTTATCTTTAGCATGTCCAGAACTTTTTGGGCAATGGTTTGCATCTTCCACTAGCTTTTGGGTGCTACCGCAGGTGCCTTTGACGGTGTCGACATTGTGGGGAGAAAACATACTTCAGAGTCATACTCAACACTTCAGAGTCACACTGCCAGTGATCGATGATTTATGTAAATTTGGCAAGCTGAACGCATTCTATACTGTACAGGAAAAACGACATGAAGGAGATTGATTGACAATGGTCTATAGCCAATCAGGACGCAGAACACAATGCGCTGTGAAAAAAAGCATGTCAAATTGCACACAAAAAAATATCAGCGACACTTGTTAAACTGGGAAAAGTGAACCGCTTTCTAGTGAGGGACCACTGTATATAATATCACTCTTTTTAAATGTTATGCCATATGTATATACCATTGCAAAACCATTATCCTACCTTTACATTTTTATTCTTTTTTTGAAGTGATGTTTAACAGCGCAAGGAAATTTTTTACAGCATTTCCTAGTATTATAATTTTACACACACACACTTTGTGAATTGTGGGGACATTACATAGATTTACATTATTTTTATACTGTACAAACTGTATTTTCTATTGCCCTATCCCCATCCTACCCCTAAACCCAACCCTTACAGAAAACTGTGTACAGTTTTACTTTCTGAAATAAACTCATTCTGTTTGATTTAGAAGCTTTTCAGCAAGAAAAGATCATAAGACTTGTCAGCAATGTCCTCATATTTAACCACCTTTTTGTAAAACCTGTCATACCTATGAAATTAAACAGATTTGTGTCTTGATATGTCACACCCACACATACACAGAGAGAGAGACATTAATATGATATATTAATGTGTATGTTTTTTTTTACTTTTATTTTATATTTTATTTATATATATTTTTTAATGGTTTTTTTTTCTAACATTTCTCTCTCTTTCTGTTTCCACAGTATCCTCTTTGCTGACATTGAGGGCTTCACCAGTCTGGCTTCTCAGTGCACTGCCCAGGAGTTAGTGATGACCCTCAACGAGCTTTTCGCACGATTCGACAAACTGGCAGCCGTAAGTGTCCACACAACTGCCCACGCCTTCAGCCGAGCAGCTTTTTTTAAAGCAAAACACGACATGGCAAACTGAGATGCAATCATATTTATTAGACTCGCGTCTTACTCACACAGCTGACTGTGATAGACAGGCCCTCCCTCCTGTCAGAAGTGTGTTTGCGACCACGCTTCACACGCCGAGTGTCCTGCTGTTTTCCAGTCTAACTATCTCCTCGTTATCTCCACCGGCGCTGGTGACTCACCGCAGTAGGGTCGCCATGCGCTCATGCACGTACTCATGCCGCTCAAAGGAGAAAACCATCTGGTGTGTGTTCAGATGTTTGCACACTTCTCTAAAGCTTCCAGCGAAAAGACTACAAAAAGTCTGCATTCGTTCTTGAGCCTGATGATCAACAATAGAGGTTGTTGTACGGGCTGCGGGTTAAATCAAGGCATGCGCTGGGGTGACATTCAGGTGGCTGTCATAAGACTCGGGCTGCTGCCGTGAGTCCTGTGCCTGACCTCAGGCTCTCTCTTCTGCTTTCTTCTTGCGTGTGTGCATTTTTTTTCTTTTTTTTCTGTTCCTAAAAAATCTTTAATGCTTAATTTCAGTCACACTCAAGACTGTTATAATCCAGTTGTGATCCTAAGCATTTCAAAGCAGATAAAAAAAAAACTGTTCTTTTTACAATGACTTTTCAGTTTGACAGTGTGTGCAAGCTTGGTCCTGCTCTGTCAGAAATGAAGGTACGCGAGCTGTCACTGGGGTGGTACCTTTTCAAAAGGAACACATTTGTACCTAAAGGGTCCATATTAATACCTCAAGGGTGCATATTAGTACCTAAAAAGTACAAAAGTGTTCCTCTTAATATTTTTAGATACTAATATACTTTTTTGAGGTACCAATATGGACCCTTTAAGTGCAAATGTGTATCTTTTGAAAAGATAGCACCCCTGTGACAGCTCGTGTACCTTTATTTCTGAGAGTGTGGAGATCCACAGCTATGTTGGGTTTAGTTTGAATCTTTGTTGTTGTTTTTTGTTGTTGTTGTTGTTGTTGTTGTTGTTGTTTTTAGCAACTTTTTATTTTTTCAGGCATAGACAAAATAGCATCACATCTTGTATGTTTTGATGACTTACAGACTAGGTAAACAGCAGCAGTAGTATTCATTCATTCATTCGTTTTCTTTTCGCCTTAGTCCCTTTATTAATCTGGGGTCGCCACAGCGAAATGAACTGCCAACTTATCCAGCATATGTTTTCACGCAGTGGATACCCTTCCAGCTGCAACCCATCATTGGGCAACATCCATGCACACTTATTCACACACATTTACTGCAGACAATTTAGCTTACCCAATTCACCTTTACCACTTGTCTTTGGACTTGTGGGGGAATCCGGAGCACCCGGAGGAAACCCACATGACCACGGGGAGAACATGCAAACTTCACACAGAAATGCCAGCTGCACCACCATGATGCCCAATACATAAATAATTAAAACATATTTATTTAGTTGACTTAGTTGATGTTTTAGACATGTACTTTTGTAGAAATTTTGTAAAGTTGTTTAAAAAATGAATTAGGGGTTTAATTAGTCAAATTAATTAGTCAGGGTTTCATGTTTCAAACTGAATGCAAAAATCATATGCTATTAGATCTGTGACTGATTATTGATTTGTTAGTCAATAAATCTCTAATTTATCGATTAGCAGTGATAAAAATAAATTATATTATAATATATATATATATATAATTATTATTCTAACTGTAATTATGGTATGATAAAATTATTAAAATGAGTTATTTCCTAATCAATAACCAATTATTTTATTTTCTGATTTTATTGATTAGTTGTTGCTGATCTATGTACTATATTTTAGTTTGTCAAATTAAAAATATTATTTAATTGATGCAAAATAATTATTTGCATTTTTTAAATTAAAACTAATTTGTTTAATTAATAATCACAATGTTTTTTTTTCCATGATCAATTATCTTTTTTTTATCAATTAGTTGTTACTGATCTATGAAAAGTGTGTTTTACGATAAAAAGAAAGGATGGAACTTTCATATTTGCTGTGTTTCATTCATTCATTCATTCATTTTCTTTTCGGCTTAGTCCCTTTATTAATCCGGGGTCGCCACAGCGGAATGAACCGCCAACTTATCCGGCATTTGTTTTACGCAGCGGATGCCCTTCCAGCCACAACCCATCTCTGGGAAACACATCCATACATATTCACACACATACACTATGGACAATTTAGCTTACCCAATTCACCTGTACCGCATGTCTTTGGACTGTGGGGGAAACCGGAGAACCCGGAGGAAACCCACGCAACCACGGGGAGAACATGCAAACTCCACACAGAAATGCCAACTGGCCCAGCCGGGGATCGAACCAGCGACCTTCTTGCTGTGAGGCGAACGTGCTAACCACTCGGCCACCGTGGCGCCCTTTGCTGTGTTTAGTATCTTTAAAAATTATTTTCCAAGAGCTTTCTGATGAGATTACTCATGTTTTCCAAGAAAAATATCAGAACAAATTGGGATGGATTTTTTTAAATCTTGAAAGCGGAATGCTAAACTTACTATATAAAAAAACTGACTGTAGACACAGATTAAAATCTGACCTCACTAAGCCATTTGGGAACAGTTGAGTTTTGAGTTTGTTTTGTCTTCATAAATCATGTAAATCCCTATGAAAATCCACACCCTTAAAAGGAAAAACCATTTGTGGTATGCGAAGGGGTTTAATGGGGAAAATACGTTATATGTAACACATTCCCTTTGTGCGATATCACATATCACACCCTGATACAATATGAAATGGCATGTGATGCATTATACATACTGATAACACTTTAGAAGAGTGGTCCATTTGTTAATGTTTTCACTAACATTAAGTTCGAATAATCTTTTAAAGCGTTTATTAAACTTAGTCCAACATTAACTAATGCATTATTAAAATCCAAAGTTGTGCTTTATAACATTAGTTAATGCAAAGCGAGTTAACATGAACTAACATAATTTAACTTAAATAACATTAACTAACATTAACATTAACAAAGATGAATAAATACAGCAATAAATGTGTTACTGTTTGGAAAAACTAAAAATCTAATGGATCATTATTTTGAAGTGTTATCTTTAAACTTTTAATTTAAAGGTCTTATAGATGAGCTAATCTAAATGTGAACAACAGCACTTCAAACAGACGAAATATGTGACCCTGGACCACGAAACTAGTCAAAAGTGTAACATTTTTTGGAAATTGAGATTTTCTACAGATTTGTACATTAAAATTGAATCTGAATAAATATGCTTTCTGTTGATATTTGATTTCTTAGAGTGGTTGTATTTTTGGCCAAACTACAACTATTTGAACATCTAAAATCTGAGGGTTCAAAAAATTTTTATATTAAGAAAATTGTCCATGAAGTTGTCTGGCTAATTTTGGCTAAATTGGAAAACCGTGTTTGCGTCTAAAACTTTCCGTGCCCACACTATTGTTTTCACTTCTTTCCATTGTCCACACTAACAGCTGAAAACACTTTTGTTCATGTACTTTGCATGGGCACAGATGCTTTTACCAGTGTCATGTTCGCCTGCCGTTTATTTTCTTTCCATCTCTTTGAAGCATTTTGTCATCTGCTTCTGCTGCTTAACAATAGTTCCAAGTAAACGTTCTATGTCCGAAAGAGACAAGAGGCAATATGGATTATATACCAACTAGGCATGGGACGATAACCGTGTTCAAGGTATACAGCGGTATATAAAAGTCAAGGTTTTCATACCGCCAAAATTTAGTGCTAAGATTTTAGTGTAAGACTTTTATTTACGTTTTTTTTTTTGTAAAGAAAAATTGTAAATTGTAAAGACATCTGTGTTTTTGAAACAAATGGAGACAGCAGAAGTCAATGATTTATTGTAATTATTTAGCCTGACATGTTTACTACCCCAAAATATTTTAAATGTTTCTCAAAATAAAATATATTGTGTTCATGGGGGAAAAAAAGATTTTGTTTTTTAGCCAGACATTTAAAAAGAAGATGTTTTAGAGCAGTAAATGCATAACCGTCATACCGTGAAACCGTGATATTTGTATCCAAGGTTATCATACCGTCAAAGTCTGATACCGGCCCATGCTAATACTTACTGACATTAATCTTTAATATTGAATTGGTCACTTGATTGCTTTACATAACTAAAATGTGTCATTGTTTTGGAAAGCCTCAATTTTTTTTTCAGTCCACATTGCAAGATGAAAACAGCATATTCAAATGCATCCACTTTGGACTGTGCTTTCAAAAAGATTTGTTTCCTAAAGGTCTCAGTGTGAACGAAAGGTCAAAGTGGAGCAAAAAAATGTGTTTTTAAACGTACGAGTGTAGACAAGTGTTTAGCAATGGATATTGCTAATAAAAATTTTTAAAAAATAAATTTATAGTAGGACATTTACAAACGTCTTCATGGAACATGATGTTCATATTCTAATTATTTTTGGCATCAAAGTAAAATGAATCATTTTGACCCACACAATGTATTTTTGGATATTGCCAAAACATATTTGTGCAACTTGAGACTAGATTTATAATCCAGGGTCATATATTAATGTAGGGCTGTGATTTCTGCTAAACTATCGTTGTCTGTGTTTCAGGAGAATCACTGTCTGCGGATCAAGATTCTGGGTGACTGCTACTACTGTGTGTCAGGGCTGCCGGAGGCCCGTGCTGACCATGCGCACTGCTGTGTGGAGATGGGAGTGGACATGATAGAAGCAATCTCGTGAGTATGACAGTGTTGCTTCTGTTCGTCAGACAGGAACAGCAAGGCTTTTGTGTCTTCTTTTAAATGCCTTCTGAAAATGTACTTCAGCCTGGAGGTACACAGGAGACGCTGTGGTGAATCGAGACCTGCTGCGATACCCAGAAATGAATACACTTTGATGTCCCTTTTCAAATCATCTCATTATTATCATCTCATTATCTCATCTCAGAATTTAATCCGGACCCGCCTCCATTTGTATATTTCAAGAGCACTAATTATGTGTAAGGAAATAAAAGTGTGGATTTACAGCTCTGATAAATGGATGTTAAGTTTGTAATCTTGTTAGTTACTTTCGGCGATGGTTCAAATTGAAATCAAAGGTGACATTTAAAGGTTTGCTATTTGAAGCTGTTGTCATGACATCCAGTCAGCACCTTCATGACTTCACTGCAGTGAGCGTTTGAATGGGTGTGGATGTTAGTTTCCAGAAAAGAAACCTTTAGGAAGAGAATATTTTGACAGAGAGGTATTCATTCATTTCGCTCCAGTTCTGCACAAAACTCTTCTGTTTCATTTGTTTGAGATCATTTGAGTTGGAGTTGCAAATGTCAAATGCCACTATGAAACAAAAGTTTAGTCAGCTGACAAAATGCATAAAGTGTCTCACATTAGACTGCTTTGTGCTTTGCACCATTTTACTTTTGGCCTACCTCCGGATGTGTTTTTTTTTTTCATAGAAATTGCTAACAAATTAAGTGTTACTTGCTTTTTTGCCACTTTTGCAATGTATTTTAAAATGCAAAAGGCACTATTTGAAATTGTTGAATTATGTATGTGCAAGTTTAATAATAGTCATAACAAATTTATTAGTATTAGTAGTCATACAGTAAGTTTTGCATTAACAAATATTCAGACCTTTGACATTGATAAATTCATATTCGGACCTTTAAATTGAGACTTTTAGAACACCTCCATTATTACACAGTATTTACTTTGTTAGATTAAGTAGTTAAATAGCATGTTGACATGGTTTGCTCTTTTTCAATGTGTATGCCAAAAACGTCACAGAATTATTACAGCAAGGATTTTCCAGAGATTTTCAATAACATGTAGGTCAGGACACTGGGCTAGCCATTTCAATGATTTCAGCTTCAAGAAACGCTTTTTTTGTTTTGCAGTGTGACAGTCCTCATTGCGCAGAACTGGCTGATTAGGGGATGGACTAAGAAAAGGAACCATGGTTTTGACACATTTTTAAACATAATAGTTAAAATAATTAATTTCTGATAACTAATAATAAAGCTAATAATATTGACCTTAAATATGGTTTTACAGATTTAATTCCAGCCAAATTAGAATAAATAAACTTTCCTTAGAAGAAGAAACAATAATATATTATAATGTATAAATATTATAATAATGTTAAAGTATTATAAATAGTGGGAAAATGTCCTTGCTCAAAGCATCAGTGACCTAGAAATTGTATGTTATTCTCTAATTTTGACATCTGAATATTGTGTAATATCAGACACTTGCACGTGTTATTTTATTATAATTATGGTTGTTGACGCAAATGGATTAACGCATTATTTTAATGTGTTAACGCATGCGTTAATGTGTTGAAATGCTTCAATGAAAACTTACTGAAGCATGCAGAATAGCACAAATGTAATTTACACCATGCAGTTTGCAACTTGCAAGCTTTAACATTTGGTGGAAGCTACAGTATGTAGGCGCTCCGTTTTTTTTCCCCCTCATGTTAAAAAAATGCACTTAATAAAGCATTATGTGCTTTGCATAGGCTATGACCATACTAGATTTCCTCATCAAATACCTAAATCATTAGCTTGTGTATATATTGTGTTTCTTGAGTTGTGCTTAAACAACCTGTTCTTTATTCATCCTGAAATGCAAACAAGAGGAGATTAAACTGTGCACTTTATTTAACACTGAGGCAGGAGGGAGGATTTGCAGACAGATTTAGGATCCAGTGAAGTTGAGATTTGTTCACAGGCTTTTTATTTTGATTTAATTATTTAGCAAATCCACAGATGGAGGGGTCAACAACATCGATTTATGACAAAAAAAAAAAAGTAAATACAAGGTTTGATACAAGGAATGATATGTAGCGTATACAATAGTAAAGATTATATATATATATATATATATATATATATATATATATTTATTTATTTATTTATTTATTTATTTATTTATTTATTTATTTATTTATTTATTTATTTATTTATTTATTTTTTTTACTTTTTTACTTTTAGAAGTCTAGCTGGAATATTAATATATAGTTTAATATCTAAACTATTCGTAACACTGTGTCTGCACACTTCTCCTTTCTAAAAAAACAAAATCGCAAACAATTTGATAACTTAAATTTTAAAAGTAATTTACTGAATTTTCAAAGAAAAGCTAGAGAACTAGAACACTCCTATGATCACTTTCACCTCCTGTGAAATGTCACTTGATCAATGTTTTCTGAAGATTAAGTGCATCTTTTCACTAACTATTGAAAAAGGAACATCTTCAGAATCCGTTTTGTATCCAAGGAAACAGACACTTTTAACTGAAGGTTCATGGAAAGGCTGAGCTCAGAGAGAACACTTAATTTTACAAGTAACGACGAAATTGTCCTAAGCATTGCGTTCTTTCTAGAAACTTTGAATTGCCTTGAGTGGGTTTGTCCGGCGTTTCTAATTAGTCAGGTCGGTCATTGTTTAATTGAGTTGTTTCTGAGTTATTGGTCTGGTGTGCGTGTGGACGTGTCTGCAGGCCTGACTCCTCTAATGTTCAGTATGTCTGAGCAGTTGTTTGTTAAGGCAGGAATGGCACTGGTGACTGGCTTTCTGCTCCACTGAGCACGTGTCTGCGTTTCTCTGAGCTCCAGCCAGCCGCCCAGCGCCCCGTCACAGGAAGAGACCATTTTTCCGCAGACTTGCCTGTCGCACTCAATGTTCGAAGGAGTTTGATGGCTTGTTTGCCGTGTGACGTCGGGATCAGAATGTGCTGGTAACTTGTTAATGTGCCTGGTGGAAAGGTGCATTTCGGGAGGGCACAGAATCCACCTTAGGATTTCTTCTTAAAGGGAAAGTGAGATGAGATTTGTTTTTTTTGAGAATCATTGTTAATTAGTTTATTATAACGAAATTATAACAGCTTAGGTCCAAATGTAGGAAATATTGTTATGTTGGTTGCATTGAGAACGAGTAAAGAGAAAGCCACCATCACCTCTTAAAATGTAAAAAATTCCTTTTAGATTTTTGCAGTCCTTTTATGTGGAGTAAAATATTTTAATTCATACAGGAATTTTATTAAAACGTTATGTAATTTTATTTTGTGTCTTTTTGTTGTTGTTATGTCTTCTGTTTTTGTTTAGGCTTTTTTGCTTTTTACTTTTGCTTTTTTTTGTTTGGCTTCTATTGTTTTTGCTTTTTTTTGTTGTTGATTTTTTTTTTTTTTTTACTTGCTGGTTGGAGAAACAAATTAAATGAGTCTCTTTTGTTTATAAACCGCACTCACAAATTCTTAAACTGTTTTCTTTATTTATCAAACTATGCACTAGGAATATTTAACCTTAACCATGACTTATCAATACAGTATGTGGGCTCAGATTTTGTAAACCTTACCTTGAGTTTTTTAATCTATACTAACAAATACACAATACATTTGTTTTGGCCAGAGGATAAATGGTCGTGCTCAACTGAGCCTGGTTTCTCTTGTGTTTTTTTCCTTCACTTTCGTCAATTGTTTTTTCATTAAAAAAAGTTTAGTTCCTCGCCACTGTCACCACTGACTTGTTTGAATGTAGGACTTGTGGAGCTGCGCATCGATGGATTTGCTCGTCAATGTTTCAACAGTGATGATTAAACCACACTGAACTAAACTAAACTTCAACTCTGAAAACTTGACTGACGTAGTTTCAATTGACTAGAACTTCTATGTTAAACTGCTTTGACACAATCTACATTGTAAAAGCACTATAGAAATAAAGATGGATTGAATTGAATTAAGTATGCGTGCGTTTTCGAGATCTATTGCCTAGGATTTTGTAAATTGTAGTCTAATGATGAAATTTTTAGAAGAAAAACTATTTAGTTGTTTAAAAAACTAAATGATAATTTAATTGATCCCTTTTTATTTAAATTGGATGAACTAAATTGGTCGTAGTGTGTGTGAATGAGAGAATGTATGGGTGTTTCCCATCACTGGATTGCAGCTGGAACGGCATCCACTGCATAAAAGATATGGTGGAATAGCTGGCTGTTCATTCCACTGTGGTGACCCCTGATAAATATGGGACTAAGCCAAAGGAAAATTAATGAATGAATAACTCATATATTATTACCTGGATGTACCACTGTGTTTTTCACGTTTAAAACACCAATTTCTTAAGGGGAAATCATTGTTTCTGCAAAGGCACTTTTTCTCATATATGCTTATAATAGTCATCATGAATTATATTAAGGTTTAGTAGATTAAAATCCTCTTTCTCCTTGACTAAAGGTGACATGGCTGCACAGCTTATGTCACTTTCTCTACATACTTTAGCAAAGCTTATGTTTAAACCGCTTTCACAGTAATGTCTAGCAACACTGGAAGTTTTAATATCATCTCAGAGTTTAAATTTAGCATTGAAACACATTTTGAATCCCTCAATTAACAATTCGATTTATGATTTTGTGTGTGTTTGTGTGTGTATGTGTGTGTGTGTGCGTGCTCCAGATTGGTGAGGGAAGTCACCGGTGTGAACGTCAACATGCGTGTTGGAATACACAGCGGGCGTGTTCACTGCGGGGTGCTGGGATTAAGGAAGTGGCAGTTTGATGTCTGGTCCAACGATGTCACCTTGGCCAACCACATGGAAGCTGGGGGCAAAGCAGGGTGGGTTCATGAACTTTGGATGCATTTTTTTTTTTTTTGCTCATGTTTTCTCACCTGAACTCCCTGTGTCTCTTCACTTTTAAAATCTGATTCTTCCATTAACACAAGGCAAGTTTAGACATGTCTCTACTGTTATCTTTCTCACCATAGCTTTGTTCAAAATAGCATACTGCTTCTGTCATGTCAATGTCATTTTTATTTATATAGTTCTTTTAAAAGCAAATATTCACGGTAATCGATGGAATCTCCAGTTATGAGTCAGTTTTGAACTCTGGGAAGCAGCTCTAAATGAACAAAAAAATGTCTTATTTGGGGTCTGTTTAGTTCCATGTTGAATAAAGTTCAGTTCAATTACTGTAAAATTCATTAATTATGATTTTTTTAATATTCCAATATGTGGAGCTGAACAAGGCAGTAATGTCATTAATCAACTCAAGTTACTTAAGTATGATTTAATTCATTAATTCAATTTAAAATTAATCAATTATGAAACCATATTTCACGTAGTATTTTTGTGTATTGTAAATATAGTACTTGATGGATTTAAACGGTTATCAAAAACTAAAGCAGGGTATTTAATCTTGTGTATTATCTATGTTCATATGAGGGACATCCAACATACTGTAAATTTAATCCATATGTTGTATTTTTATAGATTTTATTTATACACACAATCATATCCACACACTAGTACACATGCACACTCATAATATAATATAATATAATATAATATAATATAATATAATATAATATAATATAAATTTAAATAATTTAATATAAATGTTTTATTTCCCACAAAGAATGTCATTTGCTGACAGCGACTCAAATGTTTATTGCTTCATAATATGTTCTGTTTTTCACACTATGAAAAATAGGCAGCATGTACTTATTGGTGCTCCATTCTGCCTACTATATGTAATGGCCCATTTTTTTTTTATCATCTCAGACGTATACATATCACTAAGGCCACTCTGAACTACCTGAACGGGGATTATGATGTGGAACCTGGATCTGGTGGAGAAAGAAACGTATATCTCAAGAAGCACAACATTGAAACCTACCTCATTGTGGGCTGCAGTCAGAAGCGGGTGAGCTTTATTTAAGCTAAAGACAGGCAACAATACAGTTTTTTTTTTATCTTCTATTTTGACATTTTGTGCTGTTTGTGTGTGTGCTATGTAAAAAAATATCCAAAGTACAGAATTAAGTGTTTCATTTATTCATTAGTTGTGTCTGTGGGTAGATTTCAATTAAAATACATTTATATAATGCAGTTTTTTTGAAAAGTTTTATTCTCCTGCATAAGCCATAAATCTTCATTTAAACAGATCTTGCAAATGCACGGAACCTTAGTTTTAATCATATCTGTATTCTGATGGTTTATACAGAGAGATTTGTTCGTTCATTATTTCCCTCATTATATGTAACGTTTATTCTGCAAAAAATGTTAACATTTACATTTTTCTGACTGCTGCATTTTCTGAATTATGGTTTAATATAAAGAGATTCCCAAAATCATGTTTGCAAAAACCTTTGGCTCTATTTAAGATGTCTTTTTTTAAAAAAAATTTATATACAAACAAATCAATCAATCAATAAATGAAAAGCAATTGATTGATCAGATTTTTGAACAAGGAATATCTCCAAATAAATAACTATTATTTTCATATTTATTTCATATCCATATTTCTTATTTTCATATTTAAATATTATATATTTTAAAAGCTTGTAAATATAAAAATCCCTTCATATAATCAATCAGCTTTCTTTTTAAGGTGATAAATATTGGTTAATAGACAGTGTCTTGCCTTAATTTTATATCTTGTGTAACATTCTCAGATGTTTTGTTGTGTATTTTCAATTACTCTGCTGCAAACTCTAATCCAGGTGTGGTGTTCAACAAACAATCATTCTCCATTAATATTCACGTCCTTTTTCAAATGCAAAAACACCTAGTGCTCAGAAATGGCATGACTCACATGATGCAGAAGATGAATGCAAATGAGCTCTGCAGATGCATTCAGGGAAATGTGACGTCAGAAAACATGCTAGCTGACTATGACATTGGAAAGCAAAGACCGTAAAACTGCTCTGGTTTTATATTCCCTCTCACAGAAAGAAGAAAAGGCCATGATTGCTAAGATGAACCGGCAGCGCACCAACTCGGTTACTCATAACAGCACTCACTGGACTGACCGGCCCTTCTATAATCACCTGAATGCCAATTCTGTTTCCAAGGAGATGAAGAGGATGGTGAGGAAGCCGCACTTCACAAAGGGCTGCATTTACCACCCTTATAGTATGAGAATATTAACTGTGTGCTGAAAAAAAACAAAACAAAACAGAAAACGTCTGTTTGTACTCTAATTGGCGTGTCTAAAACCCATTAGGGCTTCTGTTTCGAAGATAAGGCCGTTGACAGGGGAGGCTTTTTGTGTCCTGTGTTAACTAAGCCTAAACAATCCCAAGGACATTACTTGGGGGCCATATGTAAAGGGTCTCCTGCTCTTTGTGGTTGTCCCTGTTCTTTCATTGAGTTCTCAGGTCTTCTTTGGCTCTGGAACCCATAGGGAACAACACTCTAATTAAATAAAGCTGAATTGCCACACATACCGGCCTGAGGGATTTAATCAGGCAAAGTGGAACCAGCAATTAGTCCCTGTGCACACCATGGGAATAGCCTTTATCTTTTCTTTTTTTTCTTTTCTTTTTTAAGTCAGAATTTCCTGTTTCTTTTCATCTTGTTTAACAAAGTAAAAATGAACAGGGAAACCCATGCTAAATTCAAGATACATACATTTATTCATTCATTTTCTTTTTTGGCTTAGTCCCTTTATTAATCTGGGGTCGCCACAGCGAATGAGCCACCAACTTATCCAGCATATGTTTTACGCAGCGGATGCCCTTCCAGCTGCAACCCATACATTGCAGCTGCAACATCCATACACTATCATTCACACACATACAGTACAGCTAATTTTAGCTCACCCAATTCACCTACAGTATAGCACATGTCTTTGGACTTGTGGGGGAAACCGGAGCACCCGGAGGAAACCCACACGAACACAGGGAGAACATGCAAACTCCACAGAAATGCCAACTGACCCAGCCGAGGCTCGAACCAGCGACCTTCTTTCTGTGAGGCAAGAGTGCAACCCACTGTGCCACCGTGCTGCCCTTAAAAAAATGAGTAAATAAATAAATATATAGTTCACAGTTCACTATTATTATTTTTTACTCCTTTCTCATAGTTAAATTTTAACATTTTAAAATAGCCACTTTCTTTTTTTTAACTAGTCATTCTAGCGTTCTGACCCTAAAATAAAGTAAAATATGAAATAAAATTGAATGAAATAAAGCTTAAAATAATGTTTGGGGTCAGTAAGTAAAAAAAAAAGAGAAATTGAAGATGGATGCATTAAATTGACCAAAAGTGACAAGAAAATCATAATGTTGCAGAAAACTTCAGTTCCAATTAAATGTTTTTCTTTCGAATACTAAAACATAGACACAAATCCAGGAAAATATCCAGGAATCCAGTAAATTCATAAAAAATACACATTTATTGAGCAACTAATTAGTACATTAGAATAATTTCAGAAGGATAATACGGCACTGAAGAATGAAGTAAAGTCCAGCTTAGCCATCAAAGTGAGTAATGGGAAAAATGAATTGTATAACTGATAGGACCCAACGCTCTGAATCGACTTATTCATTTGTATTTAATAAATTACTAATACATTTGGCATTAAAATCCTCTCCATTTTTTTATTGGACGCACATGGATTCCATGATTACAGGTTCCAACAAGAACACACACACACAAAAATTATTGTTAATTAATTACTCTCCCTTTGTATTATTCCAAACTCACGAGACCATTGTTCATCTTCGAATGCAAATTTAAATGGTCAAGGTTAACTGATGCTGAGGAACTGTTGAATAAAGTCATTATTTTTGTTTTATGTGCGCACAAAAGTATTCTTGTAGCCTTAATAATATTCCGTTGAACCACTGAAGGCATGTAGTCTTTTTGTGGATGTTTTGTTATTTTTCTGGTCTTTAAATGAATCTGGATTATTTCTGTCTATGGAGGGTCAGGGAGCTCTCAGATTTCATCTAAAGCAGTGCTCTCAAACCTATTTTCTGAAGGGCCACAGCTCTGCATAGTTTAGCTGAAGCCACCTCCAACTCACACCTGCTTAATAGTCTTTAGTACTCTTCAACACCTTGGCTTCCATACTATGTAGAACGCTAAAATCAGTATGCGAGCCGAGTAGTATGTCCAAATTCATAGAATTCAAAAATCAGTATGCGAGAAGTACCCGGATGACCTATTACTTCCGGTGAGATTCGGAAGTGTGCATCCCATACATGCTGCGCTATCCCATGACGCCACGCGAGAGAATTTATGAATGGGAGAGAAGCGACGCAACTGATGTAGGTAGGTCACATGATGATGACAAAATGGTGGATGTAGTATGTCCGAATTCCATTCATACTTCTCACATTCATACTGTATAGAACATACTTTTCTAACGCCTGAGTAGTGCGTTTAAATTCAAATGCAGTACCTACGGAGTAGTGGGCGGTTTCGGACGCAGCCCTTGATTAGTTGGATTGGCTGTGTTTTAATTAGGGTTGGAGCAAAACTGTGCAGAGCTCTGGCTCTCCAGGAATCGAGTTTGAGACATATGAATGAAGAACGAAGGTCTCAGGGGTTTGGAACGACATGAGTTTGAGTGACTTATTACAGAACTTTCATTTTTGGGTGAACTATCACTGTAAATGACTTTTAATTCTGTTGAAATAGGATACAGTTGTTTTAAACAGACAGATTTTCAATATTATGCCTTTTTTTGTGCTTTTGATCAAAGATGCATGGAGACTTCTTTTCTGACCTCAAACATTTTCTTAATCACTGTCTTTATTAATTTTTATTTAGAAACTTTTAACATTACTAACTAAAACAAACAAACAAAAAAAGATTAAAAAAAACTACAAGTATATAAATAAATAAATAAATGCATGTAAATACACATACACTATAAAGGTATCAAAACAATGGTAAATGAATAGCAGGTGATACAAGTTCTATGGACAAAAGATTCATATCAGCCTCCTTCAGAAAATCTATAAAGGGATTCAATATTTTGAAAAACTTTTCTGGTTTTCTCTCAACTATATATGTTAATTTTTCTAAAGCTAAACAATAAGACAATTCTTGCAACCATTGTTTAAAAGGAGTATTATGTATTTTATATAT
>CAIGQQ010003610.1:1254862-1277826 GCA_903798035.1 Danio albolineatus | reverse complement strand
ATATATATATATATATATATATATATATTATTAATATTATTATTAGTAGTAGTAGTAGTATTTTATGTTTTTTTTTTTTTAACATAATGTATGTTACATCATCTGTAAGTAGAAGGTAGCAGCATCCCGAACAGCATAGCTCACTAGCATTGGCTCGACCAGTGGATTTCGCATTTGAAATATCTGTTTGCCCAAGCAACAGCAGATGGAGGGAACCTGTTTGTAATTATTTGTGCGATTCTGCTGGGTGATGATAGTGGCGCAGATAAATCCTGCTCAATATCTCCTGCTGGAGCTCAGACTGGCATGTAATTGCCAGATATCTGTCCACACCTACACAAACAGCGAGCGTTGATGAAAGCAGATATACTGACGTGCTGAATATCTGTGCCATAATAACAACAGCACCTGCTTTTGGTCTGTTGTATTGTCTAGAGGCTCGCATTGGCCTGAAGGAAGGAAACAAATGGTGTAACGCATCACCATACTGACTGTTCTGAGCAAATACACGCATGCAAGCCTGTGTGTGTGTGGGAGTGTATCTGAGATTGTAAATTTAGACTATTTTTATGCATCTAGTCTCATGGAAGCTTCTTGCTACCATAATTTAGTGTTTAGTGGCTAGAAATTACTATTACAACGGTCATTTGATATTCACATAGGTTTTTTCGTTCTGTTCCTTGACCCATGAATCAGCTGTTTTTACGGTGTATTAAGTAGGTGTTCAATTAGATGATTTTATACAAAACAATATTTCTAGAGACTGGGGTTTTCATTTTTTTTTCTTTTTGACACTGATACAAATTTCTACAAGTACCACTGCAAAAACTAATAATTTTGCTAATTTGTTTGACATACTAAGCTTCATTTCTTTTGTATAATTTTTATATTATTATATACAGGTTTTGGTAGGATTTTTAAAAAAATTAAATTTGCCTAACTGTATGCATTTAAGTACAGTATTGGCCTTAAGTTGTTGTTGTTGTTGTTTTTTAAAAATATTTCTGAAGTATCATGGGACTGAAGATAGGATTTAGCTTTGAAATGACAGAAATAAATAACCCCTTTCTGTTTGAATATATGCAAAAATGTTATTTTAAATAGTTTTTTTTTATCAAATAAATGCAAGCTTGGTGAACAGAAGAGTTTACAAAAACATAAGTTCTTACTGTTCTTACTGTTGCAATTTTGACTCATGTGTTTGACCTGCATTTATTTAAGTATGTAAAATTATAAGCGACTATAGTAAAAACTGGCTAATGAATGGGCAAAACATATTGGTTTGAAGGACACAGACAAAATACAAAGGTTTATAATGACATTTAGTATTTTGTAATCCTTAATCTGTTCAAATGTTAAAATGAATAACATTTTAGTGTGCCTTATGCAAGTTATTATACAAGTTATCTTCCTACACTTCAAGAACTGTACTCTTACAGAGTGAGTAAAAGGGCTCGCAAAATCACCCTGGACGCCTCGCACCCAGCACACTTCCTGTTCGAACTGTTACCGTCTGGCCGGCGCTACAGAGCACCGAACACGAAAACAGCCAGACACAGGAAAAGCTTCTTTCCTCAGGCCATCTACCTCATGAACAGTTAAATATTTTACTATTGTGCATTAAACGTGCAATACTTTCTCATGCGCACTTGTAAACAGCACCTTATAACAATATACAATGCAATACTTCTCCTTACGCATTTGTAAACAGCACCTTATAATAATATACATTGCAATACTTCTCCTTACGCATTTGTACACAGCACCTTATAACAATATACAATGCAATACTTACGCATTTGTGCACAGCACCTTATAACCTGTATATTTATAACAAATCTGTACATACATTTCAACATCCAGATCTTGTTGGACTGACTGCATCTCTGTTTAATGTCTATCGTCTTTTTTTATATTTATTTTGTGTTGTCACTTGTCACTTTATGTACGCTGGAAGCTTCTGCAAAGCAAATTCCATGTGTGTGTGAAGCACACTTGGCAATAAAACTGATTCTGATTATTAAAAAAAAAAAAAAAAAAACCATCATCATCATTATTTTTAGCCTGTTGTTTTGATGCTTAAAAGAACCTTTTTTTTGGTCCATACACTTCAAAAATGCCAATAACCAATATGTTCTGTGCATAAATAATTTGATTCATTTTAGAAATGTTGTGGATTGCTCATAAACAACACTGAGTAGAGTATCACCAGCTGCTTCTATAATGTTTTCCAGATTTTAGAAAACTATCTTTGTAGCTGGCAGTTCACTAAGCTTTTTAGCTTCTAAAATGTGTGTGTGTGTTTTAGTCATAGTTTAAAACCCCTCGAGGACAGACAAAACACCAACCACATATGCCGAATGGACCTATTTAGTTTCTTCTCCCTCTTTCCCATGTCCCACCATGATAAATCAGTCAGTGTTCACGTCTGATCTCAGTGGGGTCTGAATTTAATTTCCCTCAAAATGGACGACTTTGGTCACAAATCAAGCCATAGGAATCAGTTGCTTTTTTCCCCCACAATGTTAGTTATCATGCGTTTGGTTCTATTAGCTGTTCTGTAGTTATAAATGATTGTCCTTCAACGTTTCCCTTTTCTCTTTATTAATGTCTTCTCAGTGCATTAATCACTGTTGTGTTATGCACTGTAAGACAGTATGAGACATGTGTAGAGATTTATGTGTGGAATGTAAGGGGGCTTGTTTTGGAATGAAGTGTTGAGTTAATTAAGGTTTTTTAATACTCTAACATGAAAGAATATGATGTGAAAACACGTTCCAAGCAAAGACTCTTCAACTCTTTTAATCATGAAGCGTTCGTGTCTCTCTCCTCCAGATGGGGTCGCTGTTGTGCTGATTGTAAGCCTTATATTTTACTTCTTATTCGGTATTGATGTATAATACATTTTCTCTTCCGATTTTGTTTCAGGGATTTGAGGATCCCAAAGACAAGTGAGTATACAGAGCACATTTGGTTTTACTGCATATCAATTTTGGTATTAACAGCGCATGTAGAATTTGTCATGCACAGTATAAGGTTCAAAAGTTTTGGAGCTTTTGAAAGACATTTCTTATGCTCATCAAGGCTTGAGTTTTGATTTGAAAATATAGTTTAAGTGTTTAAAATACTATCACAATTTAAGACTATTTGAACATAATTACAGTTTGACACGATATTTCATAAATGCTGTTTTTCTGCTACTTAATAATTAAATATAAAAAACATTTGAGGATACTATTTGGATGCATTTTTTGTAAGTATCCCTTTGTGACTGGCTCAAAATAATAGCATTTATTTAAATATAAGATATATATTATATCTACATTCCTGATAAATACAAGTATAATTTTTTTTATCCCCTCAAAAAAATAAAACATTACTGACCCCACAATTTTAAATGACAAACTCAATCACTTGGGTGAAAATTAAATGGAAAATTTTAACCCAGTAGTTCAGTTGGACCATGTTTTACCCAAAGTTGAGTTAAAAATAGAGCATGTCGTTTGGATTTTGTAACCTAAAGTAACATTATAATGTTATACAATGTAAATGTATATGTATCCATATAAATGTATACTGTATGTGTCTGGAATCTAAGGCCTCAAAATCTAAATATTAATAGAACCACATTACAGCTAACATTTAAAAGTTCATCCAGAGTGTTTATTAGTTAAACAACTGCCAATATACACTCTGAATTTATCAGGTGAATTAAGTGAATGCTTCAACATCTAACTCAGCTTTATTTTGACTGTGCTCAGTATAAAAAAAAACCTTATTCATAATCCGTGGCCTTTTATATGTTTGGGGCAGATTGTGGAGAAAATGGCAAAAGTAAAATTAAATTATGTTGAAGGATATTAGAGGACACTCATTTATTGTTGGAAGAACCAATAATTAAAAGCAAAACCATGCAAGGGATACGATAAATGCTATGTATGTTTTTTGCATTCAGAAAAGTGCTGAGCTGGTGCCACTGGCTTCATACAGGCCAATTACTAAGGCACAAAAATATATCTAAATGTGACCGAACTGCCAAATATCAATGATCTAATCAACACATGCCCATAAATGTGAGAGTTTCCATCACTTTTACAGTAGTGCTGGAAAGTGTGCTGGGTCTCTTGATACTTAGTCATGCTTCACTGTGCTTGTCGAGCCTAATTACTAGTCAGCAGATATATAAAGGTGTAAATACAGTACTGGCAGTTCTTAATCACGCATTAAACTGTAACTGAGCTGCTATTTGTAAGTCTATTTTGATATCATTGCGTCAAGTGAACACTTGCAGTATTTATTCACATGAAAGCGGAATCAATACGCTTTCAATTGATGTATGGTTTGTTGTGATATGATCATATTTGGCAGAGACGCAACTATTTAAAAATATGGAATCTGAGGGTTCAATTAAATCTAAATATTATCAAAGCCACACATCTGAGTTCTGTTTTTAGAGATGTGTCTGTATAGTAAATATAAAGGATAGCTAATAGAGAACAACAAAGGAGGTGGAAAACCAGTGTCTTGTGTTATCTAGACATTTCTTTTTCAGAAACACACAAGAAAACCTGAATCCAGAAGATGAGGTGGACGAGTTTCTGGGTCGGGCCATTGACGCTCGAAGCATCGACCGGTTGCGATCCGAACATGTCAAGAAATTTCTGCTGACCTTCAGAGAACCTGACCTGGAGAAGAAGGTACTGGCTTTCATGTCCATGATCAGCCACGCAATTTAAATCTTAGTCTGAATGTAATTTATGTTCTAATTCTAATACTCACAGTTGGTGTCATTCACCTTTTTGTGTGGTACACATACACATGGGAGAATTATCTATCTATCTATCTATCTATCTGTCTGTCTGTCTGTCTGTCTGTCTGTGTGTCTGTCTTTCGATAGTAAATCATTAACGCTTAGATCAATGTGTTGTGTCTAATAGTTGATTTTTGTAGCAAATGGCAGCCGCTTTGCTTTAGACTTTATTCTGCAAAAACAACCGGCTGGATGTACATGATCAACTGGATGTACATTATCTTACATATCACCTTTTACTTCAAAATAAAAGTTCTGTCATCATTTGCTCATACTCTCTTCCAAATGGTTTCATTTAGAACTGATTTTAGTACCATTTCTGGTTAAGTGAAGGAATTCAGTCAGAACAAAAAATGGTTACCAACAGTTTTGAAACAACAGGAGGATGTTTCAGTTGTGGACTGTGCCTTTAAGTAAAACTAATGATTTAAAATGGTTTCCATTATATGCACTAGTCAACCCATTGTAATACAATAAGCACTAAAATTACCAAAGTTAGAAAGGAAATAAAATACAATTTTTTAAAAATGAAATCATTAATAAATCTTCATTCAAATTTATTAATGCTATAATAGTATATAATCCTACTAAAACAACCTTGATTACTGCTGTCTAGTTTAATAAAGTACCATATTAGCAGCAGTCAAATCCAGTTTTTCCTAAGGTGTATGAAATCATGTAGTGAAGAAAAGGTAAAAAACCTTCACTTACAAAATCATCAGTTGCTCATTTACTTGCCTTTTTTATGCCTAACAAGCTTAAAAAATGGATTTTCTCTGCTACATGTAACAAAATATATGGCAGTTCTGCTGATTTCAATTGCGTCATGGAGCTAAAATGATCTAACCTTCTAGGGTTTTTCGTAATGAATTGTGACATGTGAACATGAACTAACAATTCATCAGATCATTATTTAAAGTCTTTGGTAAAACGTTTCTAGCAAAAATAGAGCAGAGAGCCAATCAGAGCTCCATTATGTTAGTGCTGTTGTGCAGGCGGCCTAAAAGTCTTCAGCATAGCTCGAAAATGTGGCACGGTGCTGAGATGAATAGAGGAGATGAAATTCAAGGTCAAGGTTCAAAATGAGTCAGAGATTGACGTCTTTACGCCGCACTGTGATTTGACTCATTTTATGGTTTTACCTTTGAATCATTTGTCACCACTGACCTTCGCCACTTCAGAGAGATGCACAAACTCCGGAAGCATGCAGGTTTTGTGACCATGTAAAAGACTAGGATTTCTTGTAATCATATGGCTGAAAGGCTTATGGAGGAAAAGTCTATTTCTCCTCCACCATCAGCAGTCACATTCTCATTTAGCAGGCTGTGTACACTAGTTCTCATGATGTCTGGCCCTGATCAGATGCTCTTTTCGTTTTTTTTTTTTTAAATACTATTACTGTTAGATACTATTACTGTTACTGTTAGATAATTACAGTACTGTTCTTTTTGTCTGTTGTTTGCCCAACATGTCTAGTTAATCGGTTTAATAAATCACTTAACATATGTTTATGTTTTATATACAGTATTTACAACATATCAGAAAATAATAATAATAATATTAATAATAATAGTTGGTTACATTTTATTTTATGGTTTCCTTTGTAATATTGGCATTATTTTTTATAAGTTGGGTTTATCACCATTATGGAGAAGCCCAGTAAATTACTTTACATACATACTATGGTTTCATACAGGGTTCGTATGAGTGCTGGAAATGCTTAAAAATGCTTGGGTTTTAATCTACTGAATTTAAGTTTGAAAACTGCTTAGATTTTAAACACAATGCTAAAAATGTAATTGTGTAATTTGTGTTTGTTTCAAAATAATTTAGCATACTAATTATGTAATAATAAACATAATAATAATAATTTAATAAATTGTAATAAAGAGATTAAATGAGAGTAATTCAGTGTAGGGCTTGAGGCAAACATGACAATAATAAAAATTTTACTTGGTATACTATACTATACTATACTATACTATACTATACTATACTATACTATACTATACTATACTATTCTTAACTATACTAACAAATAGCATCTGATTTAAAATGTTGAAGTATGTACACTACCTGACAAAAGTCTTGTCGTTGATCCCAGTTACAGTATAAGAGCAACAAATAATAACTTCACTTCTAGTTGATCATTTGGAAAAGTGGCAGAAGGTAGATTTTGTCTGTTGAACTGCATCTCAATCATCACAAATACTGCAGAAGACTTGTTGGAACCCGCATGGACCCAAGATTCTCACAGAAATCAGTCAAGTTTGGTGAAGGAAAAATCATGGTTTGGGGTTACATGCAGTATGGGGGGATGCGAGAGATCTGCAGGGTGGATGGCAACATCAACACCCTGAGGTATTAAGACATTTGTGCTGCCCATTACAAACCACAGAAATGGGCAAAATCTTCAACAGGATGGCACTCCTTGTCATACTTCAACCTTGTCAAGTTATTTGAGCCATTGCAGAGATGTGTGGATGCAGTCGTTCAAGATCATGGGAGTCACACAATATTAATTATTTTTCCACTGCACCACTCTATACTGTACATTATTTCTGTTAAGTGACAAGACTTTTGTTACTGTCCCAATTACATAATTAAAAATCAAGGCATGGTCATTTTATTTTGGTTATTCTAGAGGCCTTTGCCTTTCATAGAAGTCACTTCTGATACCAAATTATCAGCTAGAAGTCAAGTTATTATTTGTCTTTTCTAAAACTTGACAAAAAGGACTTTTGTCAGGTAGTGCATATGCATGTAAATATGTGATTTGCCTCACTTGTAAAATGGTGGAAACATTTGAAAATACACCTGAAAAGTTCTTGAAAGTGCTGTGACTTTAGAAAAGCTGTAAGAACCAATGTTCTACCACAAGAAGCATGCAGTTTTATTTATTAACTGCCTGGGAAAAACGCACATATAAATAAAGGAACTGTTCACACAAAAATGATTATGCGGTAACACTTCATTTCGATGGTCCATTTGAGTATTAGAACAGAAATAAACTCATACGTTTTAGTGAACCACTTGATTGTTGATGGTACATTTCTTGGGTGAACTTTTACATCCAGTAAGCAATAAAGATGAAGAAATATCTAACCATTGACTTCCCTCAGTCAGTTAAAGCTGCTTTCACATGCCATTGAAACAGTTTTTGTAACCTTACTCTTTTCTCTCGTCTTTCCTCACCTGCTGTCAGTACTCCAAACAGGTGGACGCCAGTTTCGGGGCATATGTGGCCTGCGCCTCCCTCGTCTTTTTATTCATCTGCTTCATTCAGATCGTCATTGTGCCGCAGTAAGTAGACTTGCAGCGAAACACCTGATCCTACCAAATGCTCTCTGGTCCATTCAAGTAAACCACAGGCTTAGAGGAGGGTTTGTTTAGATTTGAATGGTAATGTCGCATAGACAGAAACGTTCATTCATTTTGACTTTGTAAAGGTGAAGACAGTTTAGCCAGAAGAGTCAAAGCAGCTTTTTCTTCTCCCATAGAGCCGATTTTAATTATGATTAATAATAACTATTGTTTGCTTTTTGTTGTTTGGTAGTTCTGGACTGATGGTTGGCTTCTATGTGCTTTGTCTGGTCATTCTGATGGTGGTCATGTTCATCTCAGCCATTTACTCATGTTTTGGGGTGAGTAAAATATTGCTGCTATATAATATTAATATACAATATTATGATGTTCTGATGAAATAAAAACATAGTGAGCATTATCTGGATGATGAAGAACATCCAAAAAAGCTGTTTCCAAAATAGCTGTAACTAGTCGATAAAAGTATTTTGACTAGATTTTTTAATGATACAGTTTGAGGCAGATCTTTTTTCAGGGCAAACTTTTAACTAAACATGGTGCCTTTATATATATATATATATATATATATATATATATATATATATATATATACCTTTTTATGTACACTCATAGTTACTTGACCTGTAGAGGGTTAAATCTGTATTTATGAAACTAGAAAAAAAAAGTACAGTTAAAGTACAGTTAAAGTATATTTTACAATGTTGAAATGAATTATAATTAGTATAAATAATATCTAATACATTTGATATAATGAATTAATAATAGTTAATTTTATAGTTAAAGATGAAGATTGAAGTTTTTTTTTAATGTTTGTTTTAGTGCATTTCATTTATTATATTATGTGGATGAAGTTTTTTATATTTGATATGTTGTCAGATATTTCTAGCAGTGGAGATAATGAAGCTGTTATTCGATAAACACAAATACTACTACTTCTGATTAAAATAATTAAATTAATTTAAATTGCATTAAAAGAATGCAATGAAATGAAATACAGTAAATGGCAATGTGGCATTTTGGGCCCTACAGCAGTGCAGCAAAAACACAAAAGCACCATCCTCATTACTAGAAAAACAATACACCTTAACATGTCCTTCACAGACCATTTCCTAACACTCTTACAATGCCATTATGGCTAAATCTAAGTGTTTGTCAACCTTCAGATTCTCCACTAAAATAACTTGAGCGCATATGATTGATATTGGGCTTTTACCTGTGTAACTTTGAGCAGGTCTTCAGAGACATTGAGTCACACAGAGCAAAGGCAGAGACGCAATAAAGCGCTGGCAGCTCATTTGTGCACACTCAGCTGGAACTAGCACCACGCTGCTCTACAGGCGACTGGGGCGGCACAGCTCTTTCCTTAGAGATGCTGCTGAATTACATTCAGAACTTTCTGACCTGTAAAAAGTCAAGCCCTCATAGGATCTCTGCTAACACATATGATACACAAAGTCTTTTTGGTATTAAGTGTATTAAATAAGCCACTCATGCTCACCACATCTGCCTTTATTAGTTAAAATAAACAATTCTGATAATTTAAGGAAATAATTCACTCATTCTGACCTAAAGTGATGGTAAGTGATTACATTAATTTTATTATATTCTATAAAAGATACGTATTGTAGATAGTAAGACAATGACTAAAAATGCTGCACATCTGTGGTATGACATTATACTGTTGGGTTCAACATATTTGGCAAAGCTTCATCTTGCTTTACACACTCTGTAAATTCTGCCTCATTGTGCTTTGAGTTGTAAATAAACCATGGTAAAATGAAGTAAACAGCGGACATGTTCTTAGGATGTGGTCTTGAAGTTGATCTATTCTCTCCTTATATTGAGATCAGAAGGAAGGCAATTTAAAAACTTTTTTTTCTCCCACAATTTGTCACTGCAAAGCATCTTGCTGTCTTCAGACCACAAATCGTTTTTCGTTTCTACATAGACCTGCAATTGCCTCTTGTTATTTGCCTACTACAGCGCAAATTGGTGGTGGAGCTTAGCAGAGAATAGCTGGGTTTCCTGTGTTGATGTGCATTTTGAAGTATCCTATGAGAATAGAGTGATAGAAAGTCAAATTTTCTATAAAATTCCCTTAAATAACAAAAAGGTTTTATACTTGCTTGAGGTAGTTTTGGACGTGTGTGAAAAAGTGTCAATCCGAACAATTAGAGATTGAAACAAAAATTCAGAATAAATTTTCATTTACCATAGCGAATGTTACACCCATATGACTTAATCTGCTGTTTTAATTTTGCTTGCATTGTTTACTGTTTGTTACTAGGTTACCAATACTACAGTCAGCTTCTCTAAAACTTGATGGGATTGCATCTAATAGACCCTTTTCACATTTCCAGGTTTCTCAGTAGTGGAAGTCGTCATAGTTGGGAACACTTACTGCAGTGAATCAGCACAACAAATAATTTTTTTACAATCTTATTTGCTCAAATAGTAGAAGAAATACTCCTCATACTTTCAGAAAAAGGAAAAAGTTTATGTGAGACTGATGATGACAGCCAGAGGAGAGAATAATGTCAAATTTACTGTCCTGTCCCACAGACGCAGCATTAGAAATGCCTTGCACAAGTGATAATTAGTTTTTTTTTTTGTAATTTGAAGCAAAGATAATACAATGCATACAGTACATAAATGCATGTAAATGTTTATATGTTTAAAAAAAACAAAATCTAAATATTAAAAACTTTCAAGAATGTAAGTTGCTGATGACTGTTAAATTCGTCATAACAGGCTTGTGAAAAGGGTCCATTTCCATTTGTAATTTTTTATTTTTTTTGCCAACTGTGAAAAGATTCACTTCACATTAATATATAAACCCGGTCAGTGACGTAGAAGCAGGAGTTAATTTTCTTCTGTGTAGTTTAGCCACATCAGTACATTAATAAAGCGGCACGTTTTGGCAGTTTGTCTTCGATACAAGCTGTTTTTAAACTGAGAAAGTTTTGAGCTTTGAATCTTGCAGCACATAATACATCAATATAATAATTTTGATTTGATCAATTAATGTCCTCTTTAAATCTAAAACATACTAATATACAAGATAAAATAAAAGATTTTAAAGATTTTAAATACTGCACGATACTAAAACTAATTGCGTTGATGGATGAAAACTCCCTTTTGTCTGAAAGTATGCTTGTAGCACGTGGACAAGTAAAATGTTCTCATAAACTGTGGATTTAGATTTTATAAATGAACTCAGTTCGTTTCTCTTTCTATTTGCAGTTTTTCCCCATTCCTCTGCAAACTCTTTCTAAAAGGATTGTTCAGTCCAGACTCAACAGCACCCTGGTGGGGGTTTTTACAATCGTCCTGGTCTTTATCTCTGCTTTCATTAACATTGTGAGTCCCACAAGCCTTAACCTTAAGATTCTGTGTCTTTATCTCTGTAAATGTTTGTGATGTATAAATACCATTGCAGTAATATTCTCTACCATATACTATAGCAGCCATATACTGTAGCTTCTAATCCTATAACTGTGTTAAGCTTCAAACAGAACTGTTAAAATTGAAAACTTGCATCCATGCAGATCTTGCAGAGTTACTAGTGGAACATAAATCATATACTTTGAAGTAATTGACTTTTGACATCAAACCATTTCATAGCTTGTTAATGAAATTATGTGTAGCGGATAATGAAATTAAATCCTGCCTTGTGTGTCCATCTTCATCTGTCCTTTAGTTCACCTGCAGTACGGACGACCTGAAGACGTGTTTAGGGCAGGAGTTTAACATCAGCCCCAGCAATGTGAATGCTTGCCATGCCCATTTCTCTTCCCTAAACTACACACTCTGGTCTCAGAACAGGCTCTGCAACAGTTCGTCACCAACATGCAATTTCCCAGAGGTGTGCTGTTGTTTTTAGATCGGATTGTACTAGGGCTGCAGGATATTGGAAAAATCTGACATTGCGTTATTTTGTTTTGCCATTTACATATTATGATATGAATAAAATTTCACCAGATGACTTGAATAGCTCTATTTGGACAAATGTCATTAATTTAGATCGACTGTGATGATCAAGTCTTTTTCCATGCAGTGCATTTACTAGTGCAATTACAAGCAAAAATAAATTAATGAATAAATAAACACTCCTTTATGGTTTTCTTGGGAGTCAAACAGTATTCAAGTACAGAAATTGAACAAATGTAGAATGACATGGTCATTGTGTAAATAATTAAAAAATAATAGTATTTAATAATATCTTTATCTTTTAATCTTTACTGAATAATCTAATCCTAACTATTGCAGATAAACACATTGCCACAGCGATGCTTAAATGATTTATTGTTCAGCCCTAGATTGTAGCCTACAGTCTTTTATTGGCTTTTTAAAATTCTTTTATTTTTAGTTTATGTGCTCTTGAGTGATTTACAATATTTGTTGTCTATGGTACTTTTGTGATTGTTTTAATAACGTGCATGCTGACATTATTGAGTGTCAGAAATCGTGTACTTTTCAACTATATAGTATGTGAAAAACAGCATGTGAAACGAGAACTGCAGTATTCAAAGTAGATGAGTACATGTATGACCTTCTATTTTTGGCAAAATTCAATATAAATACAAAATATAAAGTGTACATTTTCTTAACCTTTAAGAGGGATGTTCAAGTTCAAATGTATTACCTACATTAGAAGTATGCAGTTTTGGATGCAGGATATCTACTGGATATCTTTCTGTCTACCTATCGATCTATCCATCTTTCTATCTATCTATTGTTCTATCTATCTTGTGTTCTGTCTGTCTGTCTAGTTGTCTGTTGTTCTATTGTTCTAACCATCTAAACATCTATCCACCTACCTACCTACTTTTTTGACAGCAGCTTAACAAACATTAATAATTCTGAGTCAATTCCGTTTCCGTTTTTTTAATTAATCTTTTTTTATTCCTGTTTTGCAAAACATGTGTGCATCTCAGAGCAAACCTGCTGTTTTATGTTTTCCAAAATTTTATTTGTCAAGCCAGTCACTTGCTTAATTTCTAAATAATTGCTTGTTCATAAAAATATAAAAAAAACAGTGTATGTATATATACTACCAAAGATTCAAGTCAACAGTAACAGGAACAGTACCATGCTCTAAAAACCAGCCTGACTATTTTATTCTGGATTTTCCTGCAGTTTCATTCCTTCCAATATATATTTTTCAAGGATGTCTTTTTAGGCTCTGTTCTGAAATGCTTGTCTTTTGATAAATCATAGATGCAATATGTTGAAAAGCAAGTGAAAGATTGATGTGTGAATGTCTTTTTTTTTTTCTTTCTTCTTCTTCTTCCTTCACAGTACTTCTCATCATGTGTGCTGCTCAGTTTGCTGGCCTGCTCAGTGTTTCTTCAGGTCAGCAGTATCGGTAAACTCTTTCTCATGCTCTTCATCGAGATCCTGTATGTGCTCATCATGGAGGTGCCTGAGGTCAGCCTTTTTGACAATGTGGACCTGCTGGTCATGGCCAATGCCCTGTGAGTATCTGTTTTTTTTTTAGCACATTTTCTTAGATAAGTTTAAAATTTACTTCAGTATTTAGTTACATTGCTGCTAAAAAAGTATATAGAAAAAAGTAGATTATGGATGTATTGTGCTGTGTTTGAAATGCTGGTCTTTATCCAAACGGAGACCAATATGTTTTTAAGTTGCATTTTGTCCTGTGCCTTTTATGACTATTTAGCTCGAATTTAATGCTCTGCTGAATATTGCCTAGCCTTCTGTCTAGGTCAAAGTTGTGTCTAAATGTATAATGCACACTAAAAAACACAGTCATGAGTTTAATTGATTTTAAAATGCTCTTTTGGGCTGAGCATTTTTATTTATTTAGATAAAACAGGTCATATTTTAACGTTCTGAAGTTATCATTTAAATTTCAAGTACAAATGAAAGCTGGTTTTGTGGTAAACAATTCATCTGTGCATGTCGTTAAGAAAAATCGTTTACCCATGTAATGTTTAATTGAAATCTGAAAATGCACTTCCTGTTTGTTTTCAGTCCAATTCTCAGATTATGTGATTTTTGTGGTATTGGGCGGGGCTAACATACTTAACCACGCCCCTTCAGCTGTCAGTTTTGACAACAAACAGAAATGGTGCAGAGGAGATGCAAACTCCCCAAACTTTTTTTCTCCAACTTGCTGAGTGAAATGTCTACTTTACTACATTCAATCAGCTTGCAGTGGAAAAAACAAGCCACGCTCACTGTTTTTTAATTTAGTATTCTGTTTCTCTAGGAACTGTATCACAATACGAAGAAAAAAAAACGGTCTCAGCTTCCCGTTTATGTTGACTTTAAAGTGAAACACAAATGTTCTGCCACAGCTTTGGAATTTCAGTTTGCCAAAACAAAGAAAAAAATAATAATTTTGTGTCTAAAATCTCCCTGTAAGTCGTTGAACTGTTTTATAAAATGAATATCTCATTAGAAAGCACAGTCATGCACTGAAAAAATGGCACTCATGTTTGTGTAATATTTTAACTTTATTATATTTTATGAATATAAAAACAAACTCCCATTCACGCAAAAAATGATGCCTGCTAAACTGTTGCAAAAAATGTGTGCTGAATTTCAACAAACAAATTAAATTTATATGTTAAACTTAATTTGTTTGTTTAAATTTAAATCATATCCCTTAAACTGCATTCTTATAGGATTATTGGACATTGAATGCATTTGCACAATCAAGACATGTTTTTCTTTTTAGTGAATTATATAAAGCACGGGTGCCCACACTTTTTCCTATAAAGGTCCAAAAAGCAAACGTGATTGAGGGCTGTTGGCCGAATATGTATATACCTATAAACTGTATACTGTATAAAAAATTTATTCTGTAATATTTAACAATAACTAGAAAATTATATTAACTAATGCATTATCATTTTTAAGATTATATAATGAACTTAATACAGCAATAAAATAAACGATCCCATTTATAACACAGTGGAGTTCAATGCTGAAAACACTAGTCAAGCTGCTCCTGCCTTTACCATGATTTGCTTGCTGATGTCTTGTACATATCTGTCAAGTGACAGTATTTACATTTTAGAAGTCCGATTCATTTACCCCATTTAGTTGAATCCTTTAATTTCAGCTTGCTTTTTTTAGCTCAGCAATAAAACAAAGAAAGAAATGGTTAGTTTTAATTTGAAATGACGGTCTCTGTTAAAGGCATCTACCTCAAGCACCTTCCCATCATTCTCCCTCTCTTTTCAGATGGGATGGTCGGCCAAATCAAAGGTTATCATGGGCCAACTTTGACCTGCAGGCCCCACTTTGGGCATCTCTGATATAAATGATAATGGCAGTTCGCACATTGTTAAAACAACAGTTACGATGTTACTGTTGATAAATACCACACCCCCTAACTGAGTCTGTCTTGAAGATAAAGTGTTTTGCTCTAACCTTCTAATGTGTTTGCTTTTTCTTTGTGTTCACAGGGAGCCTAACAATGGAACATGGTAAGGTCAAATCAGTGAACTGACAGAAATGCCACTGAGCAGTTGTTTTCATTGGATGCCAATAGAGATTGATGTCTCCTTATGAATATAAATCAAATGCATGAAACTGTGGTATTAAGATAAGATTGTTATCTGGTGGCAAATTAACATGCTTTAGTCCATCATTTTGTTGAAAGTTGGTGTGAAATTGTTGACGCTCGTGTTGTGTGTGTGTGTGTGTTATAGTATTGTGGACACCCGGGTTCCTCTAAAGATTGTGACTCCAGTGGTCATCACAGTGTTTGTGCTGGCACTTTACCTTCATGCGCAGCAGGTCGAGTCCACCGCCAGACTCGACTTCCTCTGGAAATTGCAGGTTTGTATTGCTTTGTGATGGTGTGAGTCTTTTGTGAAAGGCTGTAAAATATAGGATCTATTCTTGTTTTTTTTCACAGATTTTTACTTTAGTTATTAAGCATTTTGCTGTAGAACTTCCTCTGTTCAAAAGGTCAGTTTTTAAAGGGACAGTTCACCCAAAAATTAAGATTACCCCATTATTTACTCTCCCTCATGTGGTTTTAAACCATAAGGGGTTCCTTTTTTCTGTTGAACATAAAAGACAATATTTTAGAGAACGCTGGTTGCTGGTAGTGGTGGCACAGTGGCTCAGTGATTAGCACTGTCACCTCACAAGAAGAAGGTTTTTGGTTTGAGTTTCAGCTTGGCCAGTTGGCGTTTCTATAGGTGAATTGGGCATAGTGTATTGAGTGCGTGTGTGTGATTGTGAATGGGTGTTTCCCAGTGCTGGGTTGCGGCTGGCAGGGCGTCCGCTGCATAAATCATATGAAATAGTTGTCAGCTCATTCTGCTGTGGCGACCCCTGATAAATAAGGGAAATGCCAAGCCAAAGGAAAATGAATGAATGAATGGTTGCTGGTATCCATTACGGAAGTCAATGGATGCAAGCAAGCAACATATTTCAAAATATCTCCTTTTTTGTTCAACAGAAAAAACTCTGTAACACTTTGTATGAAGCTCATGCTTTTAATGAATAATAAGTATTTATAATAAATCATAACAATTCTATAAATGTATCTATGAAAACACAACAAGCATACTTTATTATGACAGTTACTGCAATAGTGTTATTAATATCTTTTTTGTTAGTGATTCATTTGATTTTCTTTAATGCACATATTCATAAAACATTTTTTTAACTTTACTTGCACTTAAAACCCTCATTGATGCATTTATAAAGGTTAGTAACTGTGTTAGGACTCACAATACAGTATTTATAAGGCATTGGGCTCTTATCAACAATAAAAAATCATTCATTTATCAGATGGAACAAAATCTGTTGACTCACTAATCAGTGTTTGTACCTTTACAAATACAATCATGACGACTAATACTTGTTATAAATCATGCATTGTATGTTATGAATATGTGCTTTAAAAATGAATGTATCATAAATAAGTATTAATAACACTATTATAATACAGGATAATGTTTGTTGTGTCATTATAGATATATTTATAGAACTATTTGTATAATTCATTGTAACTTGAGTTTCATAGAAAGTGTTACCAGAAAATCAAATACTGTAGGTTTTAAACAAGTGGAGGAGTAAATGATGACAGAATTAAAATTGATACAACAAAGTTCATATGAAGGCTGATCAACTGAACTCTTTTAATGCGATTCATTTTTGGTGTCAAATCTGAGTACTGTATGTGGATTCTGTATGAGAATTCTTTCTCATTTTTGTAACTGAAGGCATTTTGGTGCAAAAGCATTTACAGTATCTAGTTGCTTGGTCTAAGTTTTTTTTTTATTTGTAGCATAACTTTTTTTTAAAATCTTTGTAGGCCACAGAGGAAAAGGAGGAGATGGAGGAGCTTCAGGCCTACAACCGTCGACTTCTTCACAACATCTTGCCCAAAGATGTGGCTGCACACTTTCTGGCTCGCGAGCGGAGGAATGACGAGCTGTACTATCAGTCATGTGAATGTGTGGCTGTCATGTTTGCCTCCATCAGCAACTTCTCGGAGTTCTACGTGGAGCTGGAGGCCAATAATGAAGGTGTTGAATGCTTGAGACTTCTCAACGAGATCATCGCTGACTTTGACGAGGTACAGTACAGCAGATCTTTTATAAACCTTTCAGCTTGATCCTTTACACTTGATTTTTGCCAATTTGAAGCATTTCTTATTCACAAACTTATCTGTTGTAAATAAACTTTAAAGTAGACCAATCTCTTTATATGCAACTGAAAAAAAGGTCATGATTAGACTTGAAGGAGAAAGTTATGCAAGTGTTTTTAAAGAATAGACTAAGACAAGGGTGCCCAATCGTTTTCCTGGAGATCTACCTTCCTGCAGAGTTGGAACCTTGATCAAATGAGTCCTGCAATCTTGATCAAATGCACATGTTTTTTAATTACCAAGTGCTTCTTCAAGTCAAACTTTGATTTGATTGTATTTGATCAGGGTTGGAGCTGAATTCTGCAGGAAGGTAGATTTACAGGAACAGGATTGGGCACCCCTGGTCTAAGAGGTTTATGCTTAGAGTATCCCCCTATTGATTAGATTGTCTGTTTAAAATATGAAATAAAAATAAATGCATAAATACTGACTGAATAAATGTGTCTGTGTGTGTTAGAGAGAGTGGGTCAACGACCACAATGGGTTTGTTGAGCATAAAAAAAGTTTTATACAGCTCTAAATTTCAGTTTTTATTCTACATTTAAAATTTCTTAAGAATAAATAATGACTATCATACATTTTTACCATAATGTACAACTGACATCAAATCATTCATTGTAACAATTTCATATACCATTTTGCCTTATCTTTAAAACCACTTATTTTACATGCATGGATCTGTTAATAATGTTATTTTATTCAAATTTTTGAATATTTTCAAGTTATTTATTTTCAGGTTATAATATTTTCAACAGTATTTGAAACATTATTTGCATTTAATATGCTTTATATATAAAATCAGTTTAATAAATGTGATGTTTAGTAGCCACCAAAATGGGATATCTCACCTTTTCTATTCTTGATCTTTTTTTTCTCCAATGTGTTTGGATCAATATAAGTATGCTATGTAAAACCTACTGAAATAATTCAGTTATTTTATTTATTTATTTATTTATTTTACATGAAATATTTGTAGTTGACTTGGTATTTGTTTCAAATTAGATATGTGTGTGAAACTGGGTCTGCATCTTCCCACCTTCCAGTTGTCACTAAGACATGAACTCTTAATAACTTCTCATTTCTAAATAGAATTCCTCATTTTGCTTTGCTTCTTCTTGCAGATCATTAGTGAGGATCAGTTTCGTCAGCTAGAAAAGATCAAAACCATCGGCAGCACCTACATGGCTGCGTCTGGGCTTAATGACTCCACTTATGATAAAGCAGGAAGGTCACACATTCGCGCTCTAGCCGACTACGCCATGCGCCTCATGGACCAGATGAAGTACATCAATGAGCACTCTTTCAATAACTTCAAAATGAAGATCGGTGAGGATTTGTCTATTTGAATAAACATCACATTTTTAAATTTGTGTTATTTTATGAAACTGACACGTTGTCCTTTTATAAATCTCTTTTGTACTTAATGATTCTAAAGGATCTTAGTGTTCTGTCAGGTGAGAAATGACTTGAACATATTTTACTGTTTCAAAATGAAAACCACCTCCTGCAGGTCTTAACATGGGTCCTGTAGTGGCTGGAGTCATAGGTGCTCGTAAACCGCAATATGACATATGGGGGAATACTGTGAACGTAGCCAGCCGCATGGACAGCACTGGGGTACCTGAGAGAATACAGGTGAGATTCATGGTCTGTGCAATTTGTCTAGATCAGTTTTTATACACTCACTGACCACTTTGTTAGGTATACCTGTCTAACTGTTCATTAACGCAAATTTCTAATCAGCCAATCACATGGCAGCAACTCAATGCATTACCACTCGTTACAACAGAGGTATGCAAAAGAGCATCTCTGAATGCACAACACGTTGATCCTTAAGGCGGATGGGCTACAGAAACAGAAGACCACACCAGGTGCCACTTCTGTCAGTTAGGAACAGGAAACTAAGGCTACAATTCGCCCAGACACACCAAAATTGGACAACAGAAGAATGGAAAAACATTGCCTGTTCTGATGAGTCTCAATTTCTGCAGTGACATTCAGATGGTAGGGACAGAATTTGACAGCAATAACATGAAAGCATGGATCCATCCTGACTTATATCAACGGTTCAGGCTGGTGGTGGTGGTGTAATGGTGTCGGGAAAGTTTTCTTGGCACACTTCGGGCCCATTAGTACCAATTGAGCATTGTGTCAACGCTTCAGCCTACCCGAGCCTCATCTCAGACTGGTTTCTTGAACATTATAATGAGTTCACTGTAGTCAAATGGCCTCCACAATCACAAGACCTCAATTCAATAGAGCACCTTTGGGATTTGAGTCATGGATGTGCAGCCGACAAATCTGCAGCAACTGTGTGATGCTATCATGTCATTATGAACTAGAATCTCAGAGAAACTTTCCAGTACCTTGTTGAACTTGTGCCACAAATTATTAAGGCAGTTCTGAAGGCAAACAGGGGTTCCAGCCCGGTACTACTTAGTTAGGTGTACCTAATAAAGTGGCCGGTGAGCGTATATGTACAGTACTGTGCAAATATCTTAGGCCACTAGTATTTTCACTCACAAAAAGGCTTAAGTTAATTTAATTAATATAATTTAGCTATTAATATATATATTTTTCTGTTGAATGTCAATTTGAAATATCATTTTACATTTCCAAAATGGTCATTAATAGGTGCTTCAAAAAATAAAATAAATAAAAATACCTGCAAAGATACAGTACAGTTCAAAGTTTTAGGCACTTGTGTAAAAAGGCTGTAAAACGAGGATTCTTTCAAAAAAATGCCTAATGACATTTTATTTATCAGTTAACTTGTATTAACTAAATGAAAATCAACATTTGGTATGAGTACAGTTTGCATGAGAGCGGTCTGGATGCAAACCTAGTGCAGTGCAATCTAAGCTGAATCCAATGCTTTTTAATCGGCTCATTTAACCCCACACTTAACCCTACCCCTCACAATGACATCACTTCTGTAGCTCCATTGAGTGCATTGTGTCTGACATTGCATCACTGAGTGATGCAGTCTCAGCTTGCATCATAAAGGCTGCAACCAGATACTATTGGTTTGTATTTAAAACACTTGGTACATTTGCAGACTGGAAAATGATCAGATCTCTGTGTGGAGCACTGGCTGTTATTAAGACAATAATCTCACTGTAAAATTACAAGTTAATGACAAAAATAATGTTTGGACATGTAAATTGTTATTTCAAACTGACATGCTACAGACAAATATAGAAATAACCAACTTTAAACCTTTATTTTGATGAAAATACTAGTGGACTTTTGCACAGTACTGTATATTCATGTGTTATTGGAATTTACTGGTATTTATATTGTTGTTGTTTTTTCATTCTTTACTTTTTTTTACACCTCAACATAAGGTTGCCTACATATTTTGACTTCCAGCCACACATCATTTGCTCTATTGTATACTTTCTCCATGCTGTCTAAATGTACAGATTGCTAATTGCCCCTATTCAGTGTTTACAGTTTTATGACTTACTCAACTCAGTATCTATTCTAAATTATATAGTTTATGTTGCAAATTCTTCAAGAGCCTCAGAAAAGTACAAGTATTTTTACAAGTGCTTTACGTTTAACACTCTGCTTAGCATACTGTTCAGTTAATAAATGCTGCTTTTCTTTCTCCGTGTTTTAGGTTACAACAGACCTTTACCAGGTTCTCAGCTCCTATAACTATACACTGGAGTACAGGGGCGTTGTCAAAGTGAAGGGCAAAGGTGAAATGATGACCTACTTCCTCAACGGAGGACCCAATAACAGTTAACCCTCAGCATCTGACCTTCAGAACATTTATGAGATGTCACGAGGAGGAGATGCTGTAGGCCAGGCTGTTGAGACGGACATCCTTCTGGACCAATCACAATAGGATTTGTTCAGAAACAGCCCTCACTCAGTCCAAGAGTGGCCTCTTTGCACACTGAGACTTCCTATAGGATTAGCGGAGGCTTTGCCCTCTTTATTTAAGGTATGGAACAGCTCAGAAATGATTCATCCTCAGAGACCAAAGAAACAAAGGAATCTCAAGGCATACAAAAGCAGTTCTCCCGGTCTTATATTTCTTATTTTGCCAAGAGAGGACAGATGCACTGTGTTCTCTGCACCTGGCTTTGGCTCTCTCAGGTTTGGCTCTCTCGGGTTTGACTGCGATCTTACTCCACCGACTGGCCCTGGTGGCTCCAAAACAAAACTGCATGAAAACACTGAAGCCAATATACCTGTAAAACACATGTTTTATGTGTATATGATTCGTCAGTGTTTGTAAAGAGTTCTGTTTCTACGGTTCTGTTGCATTCAACACTGTTTAGGTGATATCACAATAGATAAAGATATCACAATGAGCTAATATATGGTAGAAGGCCATAGTGAGCACAGCAGCTCTACAAGCCCTTTATGGTATCCCGACCTTCGCTGCAGCAACTGTGGTTGTTACAGGTATGTTGATAATGTTACCTCCAAGAGATCTAGAGTTGAATGAAGCCCTGTTCATGCCGCCAGTGACTTTTCAACAACAGGATGTAGCAAGGTCCAATGACGCAATGTTCATTGTTGGAATTTAGAGCAACTAGATGGAGCCTGTCGATCTGAATCATCTTGACTGAAGTTTGTGCTTGCAGTCACCAGTTTTATGTCTCTTACCACGTTCAGGGACAGTATTACATATAAGAAACCACGTGTATTATATGACAGTTAAGTGTGTGTAGTATCCAAGCTTTGGGATTTCATTACAAACAGCTGCCAACAATGACTAAGAGTACACACTGATCTTTTAATTCATCCTCAGTATGATGCATAATGCACGGTTACAACTTAAATACAACATATTTAATTCCAAAATGTTTATTTTTATAAGCATAAATCTATTTGATGTCAACAAGGAATGAAATGAAACAAGCTTTTAGTCGAACTGGAGATGTCGACTGCAAAGTCACTTGCTGCATGACCAGGGCTTGAGACTGCTGATTTGTGTTTCAAACACAAATTGACATTCACAAAACTGCACACAAACACTGCTCTACACTGAAGACACTAAGGACAAAGGAAAATGGCCAGATATGGCTGTTTTTGTATTTTTAACATTTTATATTTTGACTCAAAAAGCCAAACTGTCAAAGCTATTTTAGAATATATATTTTGTATAATAATAATGATGTCTATACACACACACACACACACCAGTGTTTATATATATATATATAT
>CAIGQQ010003610.1:1199651-1254462 GCA_903798035.1 Danio albolineatus | reverse complement strand
ATATAAAATAATAATAAACTTCTGAAACACTATAGTCCTGCACATTTGAACAGGAGGGAAAGGTGTCTATAAATTATCAGTCACTAATTTCTGCGCTGCGTCCATTTGGATGAAATCAGAAGCTAGCCTTGTAACTGAGCAAGCAGAATATGTTTGGCCTTTCTCCAAAAAGTGTTTGTGTATCCTGTCAAGTACAATACAATGTAATTGTGAGTAGAAAATGGATGTGCAGGAGGCGAAATGGCTAGAAAGTGTTTTAGAACAGCCACAGTTGTTTAAATCTTGGCAAACACATCTGCAAATATTGATTTTCGCCTTGCGTTTATGGTGCGAGAGGGACAACGAGTTTGTATCCTGTTGGGATGTTTCTCCGTCATCCACAAATCTTCACCATTTTTTGCACTGCAGCTCGACCAGCAATCCCTTCCCTCTCAGTTTGATGGTACGACCCAATGAATGTCCGTTTTCTCCAATGAGGCCTTTGTATGTAAAGAATCAGAGCTTGTACACAAATGTATAGAGTTCTCCATGAAGTGACATGTTTTTTTCTTTTCTTTCCTTTTGCTTTAACCGTTTCAGATCTTCAGTATACATCCAGATATGGCTATGATGTAATGTGTTGGGAAAAAATTCTACATTTTCTTCCTCAGAGGTGTTATAAAAAGATAAACTATATTTGGTCATGTTCTACAGTCTCAAATTTGGACTCATCTGGGCTTCCAGAACCATTTCAGTTTTAATTTTCCTAATTGGTGCCATTTCCTTGCCAGCAATTTAAAAAATAAAATATCTGGTTGAATGTTTTTGTATTTTTATGTCATCACGATGATATTGCTAGTGCCAGATGACAGTCACGTGCTTTTGCTATACGCTAAAGGTTAAGTTCGTAGTTTTAGCGCCACAAAACACGCTCCCTTCCCACCATTGGTCACACAATAATTTAGTCCCACCCAACCTCACGCCATTGGTCAAACCAGTGTTACCTGTGTTGGGCTGGTCGAGATTCTCAAACAAACATTTTTGGTTTTAACAGCGACACGAGCAGGATATAAGTTGTAAATGTGTGACTTTATATGTCCTCTCTACACATTTAAGTGGAAGAAGAAAGTATTTTAACATCAAAAAACATTACACACTTCAACTTTACTTCACTTTCTTGTATTTGTCATCCAAACGAAAGCTCTGAGGTAAGATGTCAAGCAACATACCACACATTTTCTGTCCTGCTGATTATACTGACATTTATTATTTCAGTGGAGCTTCATCTTGGGTTGTCTTTGCTTATTGCTATGTCAAAACTCAATACTGTTTTTTTTACGTCCAAATAAACTATTATAACATTAAACAAATTCTGAAATCACTTTATGATAATAGTGTTTGCAACGTAGCTCTACTGAAATACATCTTCATTAATACCCGCTTTTGTTTGTTCAATGTAAGTTAACCTCAGATATACTTTAATATGATTTCTGTAGTTCTAAAAAATATCAATATGTAAATGTATTTACTTAATCAGTATTTTTATTTATTTATTTTTTAGAAATAGCTTTAATTTCAAGTTCATACAGTCCAAATGGATGAAAAGGACCCGATTTCTCCAGCTCAAACTATAAAAAAGTAAACCAGACAAACCGTTTTGCACATTAAAATGTGTTTGGCCTTCATTGCACTTATACATACTGATTTTTGATAGGCCTTTCTTAAGATGTCTATTCATTTATAACCCTATGTTGCATTTCAGATGATCACGGACAGCTGGACAGTGAGATGATTAACTAAAGGTAAAGCCGTTTAGAAACATAACCAAACCTAAACCTGTTGTATGTCATTTTGGAAAGTTATATTTGAGATGTTACATTAAATGTCCAGAGGGTGGCAGCAGTGCGCTTTCAATGTTTTCTGTATGAAAACCAACACATTTTGTAAGTTGTCTATCAATTTGCAGCTACCCCCACCTATATTGTTTGTTATTTTAAGACTAAAACAAAGCTGCTGTCAGAGTATTAATGTGTCCAGAAATATGAGAATGAAGAAACCCTGCAGAGCGGCTGTTTGGTCATTCAAGCGTGTTATAATTCACATAATTTCAGTACACTTTTCCCACTGGCAGACCTGACCTTTTTTATCTTAAAAATGTGCCCGTGAAATACCCCCTGTTTGACTGCACTTGATTTTAGTCTCTGCATGCGTCCGACTCGGCCAGTTTGACTGCGAAAAGCTGTTTTATGAAGCATTAAAGAAAGGCCATTGTGCTGGGCGTGAGAATGGCATTTCATTGACATTAAAAGCAGTCTAATGGCCCAATGGTTTTTGGCTTTGATCCAAGCAGTCAAAAGGGTAGAAAGACCTGAGGCGAAGCACAATATCATAAAAATCAAAAACAACAACAAAAAAAGCTCAGATGATGTGGTTATTTTATAGAACCCCTCAAAATTACAAGGATTTATTGAAGTTCATCTAGTCCATCCCAAAATGTGTTACAATAATGTATCCATGATTTATTGTCTGTTTGTTTTCCTTCCTTTTTTTATTTTTGCTTCATATACGTACACTGTGTCATGGTGACACAGTGGGTAGCATGATCACCTCACAGCAAGAAGGTCGCTGGTTTGAGCCTCAGCTGGGTCAGTTGGCATTAGTGTGGAGTTTGCATGTTCTCCCTATGTTCACGTGCGTTTCCTTCGGTTGCTCCGGTTTCCCCTGCAAGTCCAAAGATGTGGTATTGGTGAATTGGGTAGGCTAAATTGGCCATAGTGTGTGAATGTGAGAGTGAATATTTACATTTAAATATACTAGAATTATGAAGGTAAAACTCAAGCACAAATACACTTTTATGCATATCGTAAAAACGGGCAAAATTATTAGCTCTCTTGTGAATATTATTATTTATATTTCTCAAGTGATGTTGAACAGCAAAGACATTTGCTCAAATATTGTTTCTTGTGTATTTTTCTAACTTCTCTGGAATAAAAATCGTTTTATTTATTTATTTATTTTTAACTGTGTTCAAGGTAAATATTACTGGCCTGGTGGCTCAGTGGTTAGTACTGTCACCTCACAACAAGAAGGTCCCTAGTTCAATTCCCAGCTGGGTCAGTTGGCATTTCTGTGTGGAGTTTGCATGTTCTCTCTGTGTTGGCATGGGTTTCCTCCAGGTGATCCGGTTTCCCCCGCAGTCCAAAGACATGCGCTATAGATGATAAACTAAACTGGCCGTAGTATGTGTGTGAATGAGTGTTTATGTGTGTTTCCCAGTACTGGGTTGCAGCTGCAAGGGTGTCCTCTGCTTAAAAAATATGTTGGATAAATTGTTGGTGGTTCATTTCACTGTAGCGATCCCTGATGAATAAAGGGCCTAAGTCGAAGAAAAATGAATGAATGAATATTATTGGCCCTTTTAAGATTTTTTTTCTTCAAATGGCTACAATCTAATCCTAATTAACCTAACTTGCCTTGTTATCCTTAATAATGTAGTTTAAGCTTTAAATTGCAACTTAAGCTGAGCTAGTAAAATATTATGAACTATCATCATTGCAAAGACGAAAGAAATTAGTTATTAGAACGAGTCTGTTTAAAATGTGTTGAAAAAAGTCTCAGTTAAACATCACTTGGGGAATATTTTTAAAAGAATTACTATTTTTACAGGAGGGCTAATAATTTTGACTTCATCTACATATGAAATGACATTTTTTGTAAAAATATATTTAAAAAAACATCAGAAAAAAGTGGAAATAGACTCACAAAAGCGTTTTCCCCCTTTTATCCTCAATGCTTTGTTGTTCAAGACAGTATGCTCTGCAACTTTAGATCAGCAGTAAAAATAAGCTGGAAAGAAATACATCAATTACATGGACATCAGTAATGCAGACTTTTTCCCCTCAACTAAGTACAAATAAGCGTAAATGGGCTGCAATTTTCGAACACGCAAAAGCATGAAGTGCATCACCTGGAACATTTCCTTTATTAGTCACGCTTCTATAAGCCAGGTGACTTGTTCTAATAACCACAATCATCACCATCATCTTCATCGTCTACATCACTGCAGCTCTCATAGAGTAAGTCTATAAATTTGGATGACTTTCTTACACATGACCTACGCTAGTGGCACAAATGCAAACATTTTCATAAAGTGCATCATCTGAATTGCCACAGCTTATTTATTCATTTTATTCAACATATTACCTTATTTATCAGGCGTCGCCTCAGTGGAATGAACCGCCAACTTTTACAGCATATGTTTTATGCAGCGGATGCCTTCCAGCTGCAATTTTTGCATTCACACACACAAACTCATATACTACGTCCAATTTAGTTTAATGCACTTATAGCCAGATAAACCGGAGCACTTATAAACCGGAGCACTCTGAGAAAACCCACGCGGAGAACAAGGAAACTCCACAGATATGCCAACTGACCCAGACGAGACTCGAACCAGCGACCATCTTCCTGTGAGATGACAGTACTAACTACTAAGCCACCCGCCACAGCTTATTACTGTTTGTAAATGTGATCCCAAAGCACAAGACCAATCTTTAAGGGACAGTTTACCATAGCATTAAAATTCGGTCATTTATTCACCCTTGACTTGTTCAAAACCTATTTGAGTTAAACCTTATATAACTAAAACTATTATGTTGAAACCTGATTCAATTTTTAAAATAAGTAACATAACATTTTTTTTACAGCAGAAATGTCCAAAATAGGACCCGCGGGCCAAAGTTAGGCCATGGTAACCTTTGATTTGGCCTGTCATCTTATCTGAGAAGAGAGAGAATGATGGGGATGGTTTAGAGATTGTCATTTCAAATTTTATGTAACCTTTTATGTGTTTGTTTTATTGTTAAGCTGCAAAAAAGCTTTAAATAGTTAAATTTAAATAGTTTAAATGAATCAGATTTACCTTAAAATGTACATACTGTCACCTGACGGATAGAGGAGAACACAGAGACTTTGGTGAGCGAATCAAGGCAAAGGCAGATCCTGCTTGACTAGTTCATTCAGCATTGAACTACACTGTTATACATTTGATTTGTTTAAATGGCGAGTTCTGATTCGTAAAAATATTCAGCATTAGGTAATACTGTATGATTCAAAGCAATGTTTTCTATTTATTTATAAATATTATAAAATAAATTAGGAAATTACCCATTGCAACTTTAATGTAAAACTGTTTGGTTTATTTATCTCCGGCCCACAGCTCTCATTGATTATTTGGTTTTTGGCCCTTTATATGAAAAGGTTTGTGCACCCCTGTTTTACAGTGTATATTTCTTACCACATGAGGAAGAGTAAATTATAATTAAAATTTTTGGGTAAACGATCCCTTGAAGTTGCACGAGTAGATTTTTGCCAATAGTCAAAAATACATCGTATGGCTCAAAATGACATAATATTGTACAGATTTTTGGCATGAAAGTAAAATAAGTGAAGATCACGTTCCATTAAAAACATTCAGTAAATTTCCTACGCTAAAATATCACTTAATTTAGTCAAGTTTAAAGGTGGTTTTCACAATATTTATATAGTTTATTCAACTCTCAGATTCCAGATTTTCAAATAGTTACTATTTGTTAGTTCAAATAGTAATATCACAGGCAAATATTGTCATATTCTAACAAAACATGCATAAAAACAAAGCTTATCTATACAGCTCAATGAAATAAAATCAAAACCATTATGACTGGTTTTGTGGTTCAGGGTCACAAATGTGTAATGTGCATTAAAAACACACACTAAACAAGCACATTTGTACAAATTCTAGGCTTTTACTGATAATTTCAGGGCCTTTTCTTTCCGTACAAACATACATTGAGCCAAAGAGCACTGCACTGTTGCTGCTAAGAGCATTGAGTTACAAAACTTAGCATGCTGTCTTTACAATGCAAATGCAACCTCTGATCATTCATTCTCAGGAGGGAAAAAAATAAATAAATGTAGATCTTCTCAGGAATTAAAAAAAACCCTTGACCCTTAATCTGTCAATCATCCATACAACCTGTCATTTGCACAATGAAAACAAGCCAGATAAATGGAAACAGAATAAAACAACTTATTCGTACTGCTCAACAAGGTCACAGAACAGACCTGTTGACAAAAGGCAGCAAACACCAAGGGGAGGAGGAAAAAACAGAGTCTGAATATTAGTGTGGTTCCATTTCCCTCTTAGCAAAGCGCATTCATTTTCAGGAAGCACACCTGCTGGCAGCAGAGACACGATTGATAAATAACACGTCTGATTATGCTTTCAGAGCAGAGACGTCTGACTAATGACCACAAACACACTGACACTCAAATTAGGCATCTATGAAAGCATATGACAAAATAAAATAGTCAAAGCCTGTATGTGGGGAAAAATACAACAGTTATATTTCATATATAGGCAACTATTAAAAATAAATCTTGCATACAAGTTGGCTTTTGCAATTAAACATGCGAGAAACAATTTATTTGTTATTTATTTGGCTGAACACAAAATGAGATGTTTAATGAAGTGTTCAAGCTGCTTTTTGCCACACAGTAAATTGTGAATAATGACCAAAAATGTTAAGCAATAATTTTGTTTTTGTGTGTGTGATTTATGATTTACATTTTGGCCTGTTTATCACACAAAACAAGAATACAAATGGACCCAGCCACTTTTTTTAGTTACCTTGTGTGTTTTTACATACAGTAATGCTCTTTAATCCCCCTATCCTTTTTTTAGATTCTAGGTAAATCATAGTAAATATTTGACAAATAGTTTAAGGTAATTAATGAGGTAATTTAATTGGTAAGCACTGGAATTGACAATCAAAGATAAATGTAAAACTAGACATCAGGTTTATAAGTTACATAAATCCATGTAACAAAAAATATTTCCATTTTTCAAATAAAAATTAAATGTCAAATATACGTGTGTGTTTGTGTTTAAGCACAGCTTGTTGCCAAGAATATATTTCTAAAATGAAACTTCAATTAAATATAAACTTTTATAGATGACAAAAAATACAAAAGCAAAACATTTGTTAGCTAAAATTGTTTATTCAAACTAATATAGGGGTGGTCCAGAATGTATTTTTAAAGCTTGATTGTGTTTTTGGGGGTCAAAGCAATGTGTGCTCATGCTTCATTTGTGAAAAATCACGTAATTTTTTTCATATATCTTCCTTTAATTATATACAGCTACTCAGCTAACATGATAATGACTGTCATTTTTTCCTAGTTTCTCCAAAGTCCCGCCCTCAAGGGGCTTTGATTGGTCAGCTAATATAATGTGCTGAGATTCACAGATCGGCTCCATGTTACCAGGAAGCATCCTCCTAAAACATTACTGCACATCTGGCCACACCCCTTCGCTGCGCAGGGTGTATGCTTGTAACCTGAAGGGTTTATGACCATTAACCAGGATGTATTTTTTTGTAGTTCCCAAATTTGTTCACTGTACGCTTTGCTATGCTAACTCTTTAATCCCTTTGCATTGAACAATGAGTGTCTTACATTTAGAGATATTGTTTATGTTCACACAGCAACATTACACATCAACTAAAGTTTAAAATACGATATCGTAGTGGACCACCCCTTTAACAAAAACTACAGTAGTTACTCACTCAATAGCACTAAAATCTGATTATGTATACTGAAGCAAAATCTGTATACAAAAAAATAAAAGTAGTTTTATTTATTTATTCAATAATGGTCATTCACAATTACTTTATGGAAAAAAGCCACATAAATCTTCTTTGAGAAAACAATATTTTCATTTTTAGGTGAGCTGCCTCTTTAAATCTGATATTAATAATAAAAACTTCTCCCTGTGGAAAAACATATTGTGCACATCGGAATCACCTAAACTTAAAAAGTTTATGCAATCTAATATTGCACTCTTATTATCTTTATGAACCTTTAACCAGAACAGTAGCTGAATGTAAAATAGCAGGACAATTTGTAAACCTAATTCAGAATCCATATTGCAATTCTTTAGTCCTCAAATGGGCCGGGAAGAGAGTCATAGTTGCCACCTGCGCTATATTACACAGTCTTAAAGAGTTCAAGGGGGTCAAACATTATAGTCAGGTGCTTTGCCCTGCGGTTGTCTCAGGTGGATCTGCAGAGTGATGAACGCTCCCACTGTCACGTGAAAGAGGATCTGCCACAGGTTACGGAGTTCATACAGATACATATTACACAGGCAGATCAGAGCAAAGGCCAAGAATGACTTGATGTTCCTCCAGACTGAAAAGTAGGCGAACAAATAACACTGTATAGAAAGAGAAACAAGAGGAAAACATTTTAATAAGAACAATAAAATAATATTTTAAAGTAATATTACAATTTTAAGAGTCAAAGAAGTCTTATTTTAGTCACTTTTTGTAAAAGTATTTTAAATCAATAGAAAAGTATTAAAAGCAAGTATATTACCTGTGTTAATGTTTCAAATACATTTTTACAAAGATAAAATGTCCAAATATGGTTGACAATGTTTGACTGTCATCAGTGAAATGGACATATTTATGTAAAAGAGTATTTATTTATCTATTCTGACCTGTTCTTATTGAAGTTTATGATACAAGAATCGTTAACAGTTAATTATTTACATTTTGGGGCTGTGCTGCAATTAAAAAAATTAGATTTGTACAAAACTTAAGTTTTTGCGTAGAATACATAAAAAAAAATTGTGGGCAAGATTTAAGCAGGCAAAGCGGGCATAAAAAAGTCACACTTGTATTCTTTTGACACTTGTATTCTTAAAGATGAACATAGCAAATGAATGAAAATTTTACACACACAAAAAATCTGAGAACGTCTGTGAGTACAATCTACAAATCAGCCACAAGGCTGAAAAAAGTATTCAGCAGTGAAGGGGTTTTTCTTTCTTTTTTTAACCAAATGGTGCTAATCTGCCTCCTTAAAATTGTATTTGAATGAGTCTATATTCTAGAGTCTATATTCTAATTAGAAATACAGCACTAAAAATTTTTTTTTTAAATAATAACAATGTTTAAAGAACATATTACTTTTAATGATGAAAAAGTCAGTTATCCAGGTATGATTCTGTTTCCTGAAGAAATCTGTGATCAGTTACTCATCCTTCATTTTTTCATTTAGTTTCTTACTACTGTTGAACACAAAAGAGGTTATTTTGATTAATGCTGGTTGCTGGGTTCCATAGTAAGAAATGTCAATGGGTCCCAGCAACCAGCATTATTTAAAATATCTTCTTTTGTGTTGAAAAGAGGGGCGACAGGGGTTAGCACTGCCTCACAGCAAGAAGGTCGCTGATTGGAGTCTGGGCTGGGTCAGTTGGCATTTCTGTGTGGAGTTTGCATGTTCTCCCCGTGATGGCATGGGTTTCCTCCAGGTGCTCTGGATTCCCCCACAGTCCAAAGACATGTGGTAAAAAAAGAACTGAATAAACCAAATTGGCTGTAGTGTATGTATGTGAATGAGTGTGTATAGGTGTTTCCCAGTATTGGGTTGCAGCTGGAAGGGCATCCGGCTAGATAAGTTAGAGGTTCATTCCACTATGGCGACCCCTGATGAATAAAGGGTCTAAGCTGCAGGAAAATTAATGAATGAATGAGTTGAAAAGAAGAAAGAAAACCACACGAGGAAGAGTGAATGGTGAGGTTAAAGGTCATTTTTGGGTGAACTAAATACTTAAATGGAATCTTTTAATATGTGTGATTTAATATGAATGATTTATTCTTTCATTCATTTTCTTTTCAGCTAAGTCCCTCAATTAATGTGGGGTCATCACAGCGGAATTAACCACCAACTTATCCAGCATATGTTTTTCAACCTCCACACAGAAACGCTAACTGACCCAGCTGAGACTTGAACCAGCGACCATCTTGCTGTGAGGCGATCGCGCGACTCACTGCGCCACCATGGCGCCCTCATTAAAATGATTCTCATTCTAAAAAACATCCACAATGCCTGTTTCGATGCACGTTTAAAAGGCAACATTTTGCCTAATTCTCAGAATCTGCTCTTTTACACGACAGTGAGGAAAAAAGTGTGATATATTAGCATTGGCTGGTCAGGCCGAAATGGCGAGCATAGGAAATGAAGCCTGGCAGGCCGACAGTAACTCACGCTCCGACTGCCGTCACTTACCTGATACAAACACGCTGCGGTTCCAAGGAAAAAAGCAATTACGTAATTAAAGTCTTCATCGTCGTTCTGCAGATGAAGCAGAAAAAGAGGAAAGACAGGGTTGCTGCGTTAAATAGTGAACAAATTACACCAGGAAGCCATGTGCTAAAACGGAGGATGAATTAAGTGTCAGGCCTCAAGGGCTCACTTATCAGCACAATATTCAAAGCCAAGCAAAAACTGTTCTGTTTATGGAAGAGGAAAAAAAAAAAAATCACATTACATCTGAATGCAAACTCAGACAAATTATTCAAGTGTACTGTTACTATCCATTAGTTGATTTATTTTATTACAACGGCACTTACGCATTTAAGAGTAATGTCGAGTCCAATGCGTTCATCAATAAAAGACACAAAGCCTAAAAACGAAGCAGCAGCATTTCTATTAATGCATGATTTACTGTAACTTACCTGCAATACGCTTTCAATGGCGTGGACTCCCCGCAGTAAATTAAGAGCACCACACAGGATGCTTAGGACACAGGCGACGATACCCGACAGGGTGACGGCCTCCAACATTTGATTAGGAGCTGCAGGAATAAATCAAGCACAGAATCTGTCAAGCACAAGCAAAATAACTAGATTTTAAAACCTGCAGAAGGAAACCTGCTGATCAAAACTTTCTGGCATGATTCTAGGTCTGCTCTGTACTTCAAAATGTTCTCCTTGAGAACAAAAGGAAAGAGTGCGTGTCGTGTTCACAGTGTGTTCCCTACCTATGCCTTTATATTTAGACTCCTTGTGTTGTGAGAAGCCGTTGATTGATCCAATGTCCTCCACCGAGAGCTGATAAGGAGGCCGGAGCTTGATCTCGGTCTGCATGTCGGCCAGATTAATTTTGGTAGAGAGCGAACGTGGGCTGTTGTAACGCTGCTTGGTTTTCCGAATGAAGTTATCTGTCAAAAACCATAGAAACGGCACACTAAATCAAAGCTGGGAATCACAACATGGTCTGTGTTTTACAAATGGCTTCAATGCATTTGGAATCAAGTTAAATGGAGGGTCTGCAGTCTAAGTAGTTCTTTAGATAAATCCAACGATCTCTGGCCAAATAAGGCTCGTAAACGTCTACATTTAAATGTTCCACAAAAGATACAATATTAATGTTTACTCAAACTCATCATGCTCTTTGGAGATCGACTAATGCACCAAGGTTGGTGAAACTGTTCATGTGGAACTAATATAAGTGGATTTAATTACTGCAAATACTTTTCAGTGCCAAGTAAGAGAGTCTGTATTGGATGTGATAAAATAATTAACACCAAACTAATGGCAAGAAAGTGTGTCTCCTGTTGAGCTTTCCTTGACTCTTACAGGGAGAAACTTTTCATTCTGCCAAACAGTTTCAATCAGCTTAATATATAACCATCAAGTCTGTTTCGCAAAAGCAAACTAAATGGTAGAGAGCAGAGTTGCTATGATCTACTTAGGGTAGGATTAGAGATGCACACATTTATTAAGTCAATCAAATACATTCAGGCAGAAGATTCCTAAGGGCTAGCGCCAAAAAATATACGATTATTACCATGTTTATGAATATTTAATACAATGATTATACATACATTTTTGATAAATTACAGTATATACACCATATAACACAAATCAAGTGTTTAAAATGATCTTTATATATTCTTTGATCTTATACACCTCCTGAGAAAAACAAAGACAAAATGGCTTGGTTTCACAGACAGAGAATAGACTAAACTGTGATTAGGCCATTTTTCAATTAGGAAATCTTTATAAATGTGCCTAAAAGGTTCCAAAACTGATACAAAACAAAGACAAAGATTTTTTTTTTTCAGGTTAAACTGCTCAGGTGTTTCAGAAATTCAAAAAACAAAAAACAACAACAAAAAGTGATATACTATATATTATACTGTATAATACACAACTGTAATATACTGCATACATTGTCAATCAGAATTTTGGAATTAATAAGTTTTGTTTTGTTTTAAAGACATTAAAGCACCTGTTTTACCCCTTTTTGCAAGATTTAAGATAAGTCTTTTGTGTCTCCAGAATGTGTCAGTAAAGTTTCAGCTCAAATCAGATTATTTATTACACACCTTTCAGAACATTAGAGTTTTCTGCTTTGAACACAATGTAGCTGTTTTTGTGGCCTGTGCCTTTAATGCTAGTTCTCCCCGCCCACTGTTCCCCACGTGCTAGTAATGTTCGTTATGTTAATGTACAAAATAAACCTGATTTAACATCCACAAACCAGGGTTGAAGCATCTTTATTAATTTTACTGTTGTGCGGCTGTGGTGATAAAGTAAAGCTGTCTGCGCCAGTGGTGTAGTGGATGCTCACGGTGAACCGAGTTCGATTCTGCCTCGTGGTCCTATGCTTATCCTTCCCCTCTCTCTGCTCCCCATGCTTTCCTGTCTATTCTCTCTACTGTCCTATCTAATAAAGGTGAAAAACTTCGAAAAAATAATTATATAAAAAAAAAAGTAAAGCTGAAGTAAATCGCTGTAATTTATTACAAAAATGTTTTAAACTTGTAAAACTCATTCTTGATCACATTTGATGATGATTGATGATCACAGCGAGCTCAACAGATCTTTTAATTTCAGTGGCTTTGAGCATGTCCTGTCTTGTTGATATGATTACACGCATTACTACAGAGACATATGCGTCATTCATATGCGACTGTCAATGAAATCGGTGAGCGAGGAAACCGTACTCCTGCGTCGTATTGCTGCTTGGTTCAAAATGTGATTAAAAATTTAAAAAGTCAGAATCACTCAGTTGAAGTCAGAATTATTAGCCCCCCTGAATTATTAGCCGCCCTGTATATTTTTCCTCCAATTTCTGTTTAACGGAGAGATTCTTTTCAACACATTTCTAAACATAATAGTTTTAATAACTAATCTCTAATAACTGATTTCTTTTATCTTTTTCATGATGACAGTGATTAATATTTTACAAGACACTTCTAAACAGCTTAAAGTGACATTTAAAGGATTAACTGGGTTAATTAGGTTAACTAGGCAGGTTAGGGTAATTAGGCAAGTTATTGTAAGGCGATGGTTTGTTCTGTAGACTGTTCTGTAGACTTGGAAATAAAATAGCTTAAAGGGGCTAAAAATTGACCTTAAAATGGGTTTAAAAAAATTTTGAACTGATTTTATTCTAGCTGAAATAAAACAAATAAGACTTTCTTCAGAAGAAAAAATATTATCAGACATACTGCGAAAACTTCCTTGCTCTGTAAAACATTATTTGAAAAAGAATTTAAAAATCATATATATAATAAATCAAATATTATATACCTGACATATATAATATATATTCTGATAAACATATTAAAAATGATTCCCCTTTGCAAAAACAGATGGCTGTCAGAAACTTGTCCTGACCCCCTCGAGAAACTCACCAAACTCAATGAAAGAGAAAGGCCTCAAAGCGCTGTTGATCCGCTTGGTGTCATACGTGACGATGAACTCTCTCTGAAGCTCATCTAAGAAGCTGAAGGCCAGGACATTGGGATAGTTCTCTGTGCAAACCATCATGTACCCAACTCCGAGAGAGCTTGTGAAGCTGTGGAAAACAAGACATGTCACAGTTTACGTCATACATCTAGAGTCGATTTTCATTTAGATTCAATATAAAAGACAAATTATGTTGACACACTGACAGCTCTTGGCAGCAAAACATTTGAAAACATGACATCTGTCATTCCCAGACAGGACGGGCAAGGTCATGAAAGTCCATTCCAAGGACTTTCGCATCATAATAACCATTGTGTATCAAAATCCCAGGTCACCCTCTGTTTTACACCTGCTTTAGATCTGAACAGTTTAGTAACTCGCCCTCAGGAAAGAAGAAACTTTGTCAGTGTGTCTCTCCATGTTAACGTCTATTTGAGAGATGAAACGATCCACTGAGTCAGTCCAGAGAGAGAGCGGACTCCTTTCTGCCTCCTTCTGAAGTGTGGAGTGATGAATAGCAGCCAGGCTATGAAATGGTCACCCCTGGGTCCGTCAGTGTAATGCATCTGAATTAGACCTTGCTGAAGGGGAACTTTTAATTTTGCATCAGAACAGTTGGCAACCAGAGCACAGCACCCCACTGTGATTTGTTTTAGTTAAGATCTTTTAATTAAAGGAATGGTCATCCAAATATGAAATATCCGGCATCGTTAAGGTTATTCACCCTAATATTTAACAAACAAGTATGCCTTTTTGTTTCTTCCACTAAACATTACAGCTACCATAAGCAATTGCGATATAAAAAGCAACAGCAACAGCGATGTGAAAACATGCCTAGCTACTGTTTTTAGATAATAATTTTCTGATAATAGTATATGCAATATATATAGCAGACATGCATGATAGATCACATTTATTTTATATATTGGTTGTTTATGTAAATTTGACTAACTAGGCCTTATTATTATTACTAACTAAGACCTTATTATCTTTATCTCCACCTTCCCAGTAGTTGCTGTTCTGCTATTGGCTGGAGTGACGCAAAGATGAATCCAGAGCTGAAAATAAATGCTTATTAAGACAACAGACAGTCAATCAGAGTCAGAATATCTGATGTTTTCACTCATTTATAGTGTTTGAAAGACTAAAGGTTTGGACCTTGATGCGCTTTTTAGTCTGAATTAGAATTAATTAGGTCTGAAAATCATCTTTTAACTATTTATTAGATTAATCACCATTAAATAAATGATTTTGTAAATAGGGAAATAGCATTTTTCTTGAGCAATGTTACATAACAAATATTGTTACTGCAATACTCAACAACAACATTGCATATTTTTCCAGTATCCTGTAGCTCTATTTTGAACTTTGACAATCAGTAACTATATGTTTTGTATAAAAAAGAGGCTTGAGCGTGAGCAAATAACTTTTCATTTGAGTGCAAAAATATAACTATTTGTTCTGTGCAATTTTCAGCAAATATTCCAGTATCGATTAATAATTGATCATTAACTGAGAAAAGATGTATTTTTAATTAAAATGTCTGATGCTAATTCGACCATAAACACAAACTTGTGCTTAATATTGATTAAGGTTTTATGCATGCCTTATGTACAGTTCTGAACCTGATTAAATAATATCCATATCGCTTCAGATTAGAGACTGGATAAATTATTGTGTGATCTGATGATCTGACAATTTTTGTCTATTAAATCAAATTTTAAAAAAATGTATAATAATAATTACTACTATTATTTTATGTGTTTGGCCAAGGATCATGGCACCCTAGCACACTCTATTGGCAAGGTAACATTGCTATAGTAACACCATCCCTCAAAAAGTTGAAATAGTTTTTTTGTATTCACCAAAGTTTTAAGGATTAAACTCATTTGAAATGACAGCAAAGACATTTTGGAATTACTAAAACAAGTTTATAAAATACTAACAATGTTACATTCATTTATATTAATTAAAAATGTGTTTATTAAAGTACCTTACAATATAATATTAGACTGAGAGCTGAAATGTAGCTGAAAGATTCTGCTACAGACACAGTTTGCTGTGGAAAAATGCTCTAATAAATTGAAAGGTCATGCAGCACTGTAATTTAGAAGAAATACATAAGCAGTAGGCATGCAAAGAGTCCATTAATATAAACTGAGGGTTAATAAATGAACGTCAATTAAAAAAAAACATGGTTAATGTATGGTTGGGTTATATTATCTCTTAAATGAAAAAGTTGGCTATGTAGGGAACTTTTCATAGACAGCAGCCCTATTAGCATATTAAAAAGTCAAGAATGCCATAAAAGGGATAGTACACCGTAAAATTAAAGATTCCTTAACTATTCCTTACACTCAAGTGGTTCTAAACGTCTAAATATCTAAATGTCTAAATACAAAACAAGATATTCTGAAAAACGTTGGAAACTCCACTGCCACTGACATCCATAGTAGGAACAAAAAAGGAATTAAATGGCTGCTGCATTCCATCATTTTTTAGAATATCTTATTTTGTGTTTGACTGAAGAAAGAAACTAGTTTGGAACAAGTGAAGGAGTAAATGATTTTCATTTTTGGCTAAACAGTCCTTTTAAAGTAATATGTTTTCCAGTGCAAACACCACAGTTAATTTTCACAATGGAGACCTATGATGTAAATATGGTATAAAAACACTGGGGTAAAGATGGTCTTATATTTCCACATTCAGACTTTTGTGTTCAATAAAATAGTAAAGTAGAATTTAAATAGGCTAATACAGGTTAATTATCACAATTTTTCTGTTATGGGCACAACATAGTATAACTGTAACTAAAAAGCTGATAAATACACTGATCTCTATATTGTTTACCACACTAGTTTTAATATTCGGTCTGAAATCTCAAGCATGACTTCAAACTAATATTAGCACCATTTAATTGACTGTGAACAACAATGTACTTTGATAGTCACTGGCTGCTAATATGATTTTCCCTATTTGGAATTTGCAAAGAACAATTTTATGAAATTATATTAATCAGAATCAGAAAGAGCTTTATTGCCAGCTATACTCGCACATACAAGGAATTTGTATTTGTGACAGAGCTTCTACAGTACAACAGAATGACCGAGACAGGACAAAAAACAGATATATAATAAATATAAAATATAAAAAATATTTTAAAAAGATATATTTAATAAACATATAAAAATATTTTGAGGTGAAATTCTGAACGTGTGAATATAAAACCATCTTCACCTCAATAAAAAAGCCCTCAGTTTTACACACTCTTAATGCCACTGCATTGAAAACTCACTTGATGTTGTATAGTCCAGATCTGAGTGAGCAGCGATCAGGAAACTGGCTAAGTTTTTTGGACAGGACCTTGAGATGTTTCTTAGTCTCCTGAATTCCTTTATCCAGTTCATAGTCTGTGGAGGCTGAGAGAGGCAAACCGTCCCTCACTCTCACCACTGAGGCAAAAAGGACCATAGACATCTTACAGAAAGCTCAGTTGACACCTGGAAGAACAGGACATTTAGGGCATTTGCTAAATATAATGGGCCAGTTGCCACCCTCTGTTTTCTGACAGCTAGAATAATCTAAATAAATAAACATAAAAATCCAGACGTTTTTACAAATTCTATATCATTCAGCTCTGTGTACGTGGACTCATAACATCTGCTGCACACTGTGCTAGGCTAATAACATTAGCACGTTTGCTGACATATTGCCATAAAAATCACGTCGATTTTTTGTCTTGTGCGCTATACAGAATCACATATCTTAACAAATATATAGGCTTATAGGATTTTGAGTTAAAGCAATTTAAAACTATTCATCGGACTAATATACAATGATGTGCAGTAGCGTTATATGGTTGTACTGTTACCATAGCAAGACTGTTAGCGTGACACTAAACGACATGCATTGCATAGATTATTACTGTCTTTCCGTGTACATACCTACCGACATGAGCCGATTTGAAATATATTAAGACATTATAATCCTTTTAAGTTATTTTGGTGATATACTATCTCGATCGTTGAGTTCTTCCTGCAAGTCTCATAGCGGACGGTTTCTGCTTACGTACGACACAGCTTCGGCTATATTCGTGTCAACTTCGGCGCAGTTCGGTTTTGCTTCGTATTTGTTCGGAAAACATTCGGCTCTGTGACGGTCTCTGAGATTAAGCATTATTTGTTGGACACTGTAATTGGACGTAAACAAACCAGCCATTATTTATTCGTCTTGGGAAATTTAATATGACAACAATTTCTTGTAAAAAGAGTAGCTTGTGTGAAATGTGCACACAAATTGTCTACAAATTACAGAATAAAACTAAATTCAGGTAATTTTGAAACCTGTTCTTGTGAAATGAAAAAAGTCCTTTAGCTTCGTTTAAGCTAGCAATATTTTAGCATTATCCAATAGAAAATATATTTGATAAGTAATATTCTAAACTATTTTTACAAGCTAACTACACTCTTTAAAAAAAAGGTTCTTCAGTGGTTCTTTACACTCTAAAAAAAAAAGGTTCTTCAGTGGTTCTTCAGAAGTTCTTTGCGGTATTTGATGTGCTATTTAGCACTTTTACTGTGTAAAGAACCTTTAAAGCACCATGAAGGTTCTTCAGTGGTTCTCCAGTGGTTCTTTAAGGTGGTCAGGGTGCTATATAGCACTTTTACTGTGTAAAGAACATTTAAAGCACCATAAAGGTTTTTCAGTGGTTCTTTGGGGGGTTTAAAGTGCTATATAGCACCACTACTACTGGTAAGCACTTGTTCTTATAGCTAATTCTTATAACTTTTATGCCGGTTTTATTTGCGGAAAGGGTAAAGTAACATAATGAGCACCTTAAAATATAGGTGCTATATAGCACCATTTGACAAAAGTACTATATAGCACCTATTTTTTTAAGGTGCTGTAAAGCACCAAAAAAGGTTCCCCCCTCGTTACGACCAAAGAACCAGTTTTGGTGCTATTTAGCACCTTTTTTTTTAGAGTGTAGAAGTTCTTTGCGATATTTGAGGTGCTATTTAGCACTTTTACTGTGTAAAGAACCTTTAAAGCACCATAAAGGTTCTTCAGTGGTTCTTTAAGGTGGTCAGGGTGCTATATAGCACTTTTACTGTGTAAAGAACATTTAAAGCACCATAAAGGTTTTTCAGTGGTTCTTTGGGGGTGTTTAAAGTGCTATATAGCACCAATACTACTGGTAAGCACTTGTTCCTATAGCTAATTCTCATAACTTTTATGCCGGTTTTATTTGCGGAAAGGGTAAAGTAACATAATGAGCACCTTAAAATATAGGTGCTATATAGCACCATTTGACAAAAGTACTATATAGCACCTATTTTTTAAGGTGCTGTATAGCACCAAAAAAGGTTCCCCCCCGTTACGACCAAAGAACCAGTTTTGGTGCTATTTAGCACCTTTTTTTTAGAGTGTATAATGTTACCATTCAGAAAATGAATTGCATTTGTCACCAAAATTACATTGAATACTAGCCTAAATGTTTACGGGCCTCACAGGGGGGCAGTGGGTAGCCTCACCGTAAGAAGGTCACTGGTTCAAGCCTCGGCTGGGTCAGTTGGCATTTCTGTGTGGAGTTTGCATGGTCTCCCTTTGTTGGTGTGGGTTTCCTCCGGGTGCTCCGGTTTCCCCCACAAGTCCAAAGACATAGGTGAATTGGGTAAGCTAAATTGGATGTATGTGTGTGATTGAGTGTGTATGGATGTTTCCCAGTGATAGGTTGCAGCTGGAAGGGCATCTGCTGCATAAAATCAAATGCTGGATAAGTTGGCAGTTCATTTCGTTGTGGCGACCCTGGGGGGACTAAGCCGAAAAGAAAATGAATGTTATTTACAGTAGGTGTTATTTATGTGTGCACAGACCTGATTGATTTTTGTCATTTACCTTTGATTTTCCAACATTCAAACATTAATCCACAATTAGCAAATGATATTTAATGTAATAGTAAATAAATAAATTTCTTTCAACATCAGAAAATATCTATTCTGATGAAGTAAATCACATAATAAATGTTAATTTGGATAGCATGTCTAAACAGAGCAGAAACAATACATTCAGTGATTTATCATATAATTCTTCACATCCACATCCACTTTACATCATACACATTTCAGTGTGTCAGCATCTGCTTTAAGCCAAAAGTAAATATTCCAGTTTGTTTAAGCACATAAGCCTTAATATTAGACTTTGCATTTGTATACAGCTCTGCCTTGATCTTTGATGTGAATCATTTAAATTGATCTATCGCTCATGCTTCTGAATCCCACGTCTTTACAAAGATAAAACTGCAAGCTTTTCAGCCTAGACTGACCTCCTGGAAACATCCACTTCACAGCATGTGGCGTGAGCTATTGAGCTATGCACTGAAAACTGATGTTGTCTACACGGACAGCTTGATGAATAGCTGGCAGTCTAAAGCTATGTGTTTAGTGCAGGAGTGTCTGGGTGACGTGTGAAGATGTTGTCACTCATACTGACAGTGGTAGAGTGGGCTGACTTTAGTATCAGCTTTACACTGAAAATACTGTGGTAACATACTGTATGGAGGAGTAAAAGATCAACCTCGGAGGGTTGGCTGAAGCAGATATAGACATCATTCAAGGAAAGACTGCCACCCGCCACATGCTCATTTGTCCCTAAAGCACCCCTGCGATCCGGTAGGTCTCTATAACATCAATTTTATGAATGATTAAAAAAAAAAACAGCATTCCAATTATTATGCATTCAAGGGATGCAATCACAGCTCAAAATTGTCGTTTTCTTCTTCTACTGCTGCTGCTGAGAAAAACATATGCTTTTTTACTTTTACTGCCATATCTATGAAACAAGGGGAGAATGAGTTTGTATGGATTTCTTGGCAAGTGGTGCACATCATTTTGATTATTGCTTTCAGAGCGAGGGTGGAGGAAAATCTTTATTCCTCCAGTAAAGATAATAGGGGTGTATTTATGCCATTGACTTCTGTTACTGAGAGATTTGTCCTGGTGACGGCTGTTATCGAATATTTCCACAGGCTATTCGTTTTCTCAGCGCAAGCCGAAAAGACTTACTGATAATTCCGGTAGGTGAAACAATGCTTTGCAACAGGACTGGAGGGACAATTTACAGTGAAGTCGGATATAGACAAAATAATGCATCAGGCTTTAGATTCACAGTATCAAAAATTGAATTATGAGGAGGAAACGAATGTACGTGTAGTATCGATTCATTGCACTGGAGGAGGAATAAAGGGTGATGGAGATTTCTGGAGGATTTCTCTCTGTAGGTTTACATATTTACACTAAAGGTGGTTTACCAGTAGACAATCATTCATTCTGAGCTGATTTGCTAAACAGAAGCTACATTTTCAAACTTAATTAGGCTTAGTCTCTTAATTATGAAGGGTCACCACACCAGAATGAACTGCCAAGTATTCCAGCATATGTTTTAATGCAGCAGATGCCCTTCCAGTTCTAAGGAACACCCATACACTTTTAAATTTATACACACTCTCGTACTCTGAGCCCAATTTAGTTCATTTAATTCACCTATACCACGTGTCTTTGAACTAGGAGAAACCAGAGACCCTTGAGGAATCCCACACCAACACAAGGAGAACATGCAAACTCCACACAGAAATGTTATTATAATTCTTCTTATTTCAATCAAATAAGGGGAGGTTTGAATGTTTTTTAATCTGAATGAGAGGAGATGTAAAAACCTAATTAGATTGTAAAATGAAACTGGAAATTGTTCCATGATGCCATATAATGCATAGAACCGGCTTTAAAAACAAAGCTTTAAATAAATACATAATAGATTTTGTTACTTGTTTTAGTCTACAGTACTACACATGAGACACAGGGAAAAACAATAATAATAAGGTGCCATGGTGGCATAGTGGGTAGCACGATTGCCTCACAGTAAGAAAGTCGCTGGTTTGAGCCTCGGCTGGGTCAGTTGGCATTTCTGTGTGGAGTTCTCCCATGTTGCATGTGCATGTTCTCCCTGTGGTTGCGTGGGTTTCCTCTGGGTGCTCCAGTTTCCCCCACAGTCCAAAGACCTGTGGTACAAGTGAATTGGGTAGGCTAAATTGTCCGTAGTGTATGAGTGTGAATGAGTATATACTGTATGGATGTTTCCCAGAGATGGGTTGCAGCTGGAAGGGCATCTGCTGCGTAAAACATATGCTGGATAAGGTGGTTCATATTGGTGGTTCATTCCGCTGTGGCGACCCCAGATTAATAAAGGGACTAAGGCAAAAAAAATGAATGAATGGATAATAATAATAACAATAATAATAATAATAATAATAATAATATTAAAATTAATTCCTGACCTTTATTCCTTAGTTATACTGTATATAAAAAGGGACATCAACCACGATTCCTTTTATTAAGCATTCATGTAACGCTGCTGTCAGCTTCATCAATTGGAATGATTTCACTTGGACTGAATCTAAAGGAGCTTATGTAAACATAGCCATGCAGGAGTAAAATAAATGACTTTCTTTAGAATGAGCATTAAATCATTTGCTCAACTGACTTTTTTAAACACACTGATTTGTTCAGAAAGGAAATATGTGTATGCGGTTAACTGATTCTGTCACACCTTTGTTGGGAATGAATTTGCGCGAGTAGAATGAAAATTGACATTTACATGAAATTATGTAGATGCACATGTACCTAAAGATTTTTGAAAATGACCTTCCATGCAGTGTGTAACACAGCTCTAGGTGAAGTGAAATGTCCAGCTAAGGCTTAAATCTGAAAATGCAGTGTTTAAAACGATTGATTCATATATAAAAGAGTCTACTCATTGTTGTTTAAATGAATCGTTATTAGAACGAGTCTTTAGCCGTTTCGGCTTGACATCAACGCGAAACATAAGCCCTGCCCACTAGTTGCGCGCGCAGACCCCGGGAAAATTGAACTCCCCGGCCCCACCCACAGACATGAAAAGAAAAGAAAAAGAAAAAGACAAGAAAAAGTGGATGACAACAAGCACTGTATCACAATAAGTGTTGTAGTATAACCAGCGGGACAGCAGTGACGTGTGATCCGAGTTTGATGGCAGTATAAAGATTTAGAGAGAAGTATGGGAGCTTTTCTAGTATTGGTTTTCGCGTTTTGCTCTTTGTAGACGGTCCCTACACTCTAAAAAAAAAGGTTCTTCAGTGGTTCTTCAGTAGTTCTTTACGATATTTGAGGTGCTATTTAGCACTTTTACTGTGTAAAGAACTTTTAAAGCACCATGAAGGTTCTTCAGTGGTTCTTTAAGGTGGTCAGGGTGCTATATAGCACTTTTACTGTAATGAACATTTAAAGCACCATAAAGGTTTTTCAGTGTTCTTTGGGGGGTTTAAAGTGCTATATAGCACCACTACTACTCGTAAGCACTTGTTCTTATAGCTAATTCTCATAACTCTTATGCCGGTTTTATTTGCGAAAAGGGTAAAGTAACATTATGAGCACCTTAAAATATAGGTGCTATATAGCACCATTTGATAAAAGTACTATATAGCACCTATTTTTTTAAGGTGCTGTATAGCACCAAAAAAGGTTCCCCCCTCGTTACGACCAAAGAACCAGTTTTGGTGCTATTTAGCACCTTTTTTTTTTTAGAGTGTATGGATCGGTCTCTTTGCTGCCTACGCAGAGTTTAATATAATGCGTCCAGCGCGTAGGCAAAGATTTTTAGGAAAATAAGGTTGTAGGTGATTGTATACATTGCGACGGTTGAAAAGAGGTGCTATTTGTGTAGGAACAATGTTTCGGTCATGAGTTATTGATCCGGAAAACACGACTGCTGCTAACTTTACTGAACTTATTGGCATTCCGGTTAAATCATGTCCCGTAGACGCTATGCTCTGAAGTGCGAGGGAAAAGCTGTGTTATTTTCCCTACCTGGAAACCTCTTTTCCCTACCTGGAGTGGTTGAGGTTTTTTTGGTAAAATACCTGAGAATTACATCCCCAACATGGTGCTGTGTTCGCGTCATTTCTCTAAAGAGAGCTACACCAATCTACCAGCTTACAATCTTAAGCTTAGGATTTGTTGCACGGTTGTTGTTAAAGGATGGATCAACACCCAGTTTATTTGGACCAGCATGTTCTTCCAGTCTTGTTCACTGTAACAAGGTAAATATGGATGTAGTTGTCTGTATTGTGTTTGCTCCGTGCAGCATGTAGCGGTAGCCATTTAGCTTACTGCCGAATGTAACTATTTGTTGGCTTACAATAGTCCATGAAGTGTTAATTATTACTGAATGTTTGTTGTTATGATGAAGAATATAGCAATACGCTGTTGTACAACCACAGTGATTTGTTTTCAATATGTTCTGGCATTGGGCTGCTGACACGAACGTGACGTGGTGACGTGACGTGGTAGCGTCACGTAAAGGAGGTGCTTGGGGAAAAAGACTCGCTCAGACGATTCATATGGGAGTCGGTGGGAAAATGAGGTAAAAATAAATAGATATTATAAGACATCGAAAGTGTTTTTTTTAACCTTGCATACATATCATCCTGTTGTCAAGGACTTCAAAAAGTGAAATTTAACCGTTCTCAACCCACCATATGGGCTCTTTAAAACTAAAAAGTCTAAGTTCTCCTAAAACACTAATATTAGAGTATTACAGCAGTTCAACAGTTTGGATAAGGATCATTTTGACAACATTACAACAATGAAAGTGAAAATGACAGAACTGCTGTAATCTAAAACATAAAAACGATAAACAGCATACTCTGTGGTATTGTGGACTTAGCAGATACATGCATGCAGTGGCCATTAAATCTGCATGATCACAAGTGCCCATAGACCTATCCAAATACCCACATTTGAGGTCTTGGACACTTGAAAGCCTGCACACAGTAGGAAATACTATAAGTGCACAAGACTGTCCCAACTCCAGAAGCTCCAAATGCACTTTAAAACAGAATTCAAAGCTAAGTGTATCCCATTAAATGTAATGTTCTGTAAATGTTCTTGTGGTCTCTTAATTGTTTACGCAAAGACAATAAAAAGGTGTTTTTTTTGTTTAAAGAAACGTTTTCATAGTGAAATTTTCAAATTTCAGAAGGCCCCCAAAATTTGTGTGTGTGTGTAAAGAACGAGCAAAATGCATTACAAAAATCAGTTTTTAGTTCAAATTGTATTGTGTAAACATCTTACTTTGCGCCCAAGACTATTGCAAAAATTTGTGTCATCTGATGAGGTGACCTCTGAAGTACATCTTAGACTTTTAAATGGGCTTTTGAAAAAAATTTCTGAGAACAAAAAAAAAAAAAAGCATCTTAATACCAAACTACTTTGTACCATCATAATGAAGTTGCTCCGTGCTTGAATTTGACAGATTTAAAATTATTGGCCTGCATTCAATCTGCGCTGGCAACATTTCCTGGCGAATAAGAGTGCTGTTTGACAGCCTATGTCTGCATTATGACAGCTCACCTTATCTTGGATACTTAAGGTCAGTGAGATGGGACACACTTTATTAACTCCTGGCATCACCCAATTTCAGAGCTGGAAACAAAATGTGCTATTTAGTGCAATGCGTTATTTGTATAGATCTTCTCTTTCTTTACTTTCATTCAAGCTGGCACTTTCTTGTCCTCTTTTTACCCCTGGTTTGACATGGGTGCATCCAGGCAAAAGCAATCGACTGCACCCTCAGAAACTTCCTCCATGTAATTTTGATGGAACCATCCCTCTCTCCAAACCATTAAACAGTCACATATTGCACTTGACAACACATGCATTTCACCAGCAGGTGTTTCTCCACGGGCAGCAGTTTAAATGTCCAAAAGTGACTCATCCCTTGAGTTTCCAATCTGGCAAATGGCTTATGCCTCTTACAAGGGTTCCTGTGTGCTGTAATGGCAAAGACCGCGAATCGTTTCGGATCAGGACAGAATTTGTCCAGGAAGACTTTCCTAAACAGAAAAAAAAAAAAACCTTAGAGAAAAGTTTGATAAGAAATTACCAAGAAACAGCACACACACATTGAGAAGTGCTTGTTTTCTCAGTTTCATCAGGCTGTTTATCTGTTGTAGGCACCATGACAGCATAGGTGCTAAATGACAGCAGGGGAAGTCTAACTTGTCTAACTACTTGTGAAAAGTAGTGACATATCTACAATGATCAAGTCTATAAAGTAAAAAAAGCTCTATTCATTATGCTTATTAGCATTACATTTCAAATCTCACCCAACCTTCAGGGAAGTAAAAAAAACAACAACAATTTATATTTATGTATTTATTACAGTTTATTTGCTTGCATTTTAGTAAGATTTACATTTCATTTGAGTTGATTCAATTTAATCATATAATTATTTTTTTAAATTATATCAGTATTATGTTATGTTCTTTTTGCAGTATTTTAGTAAATTTTTTGTTGCGTTTTTATTTTTGGACAAAGCAAAAATGACTCTTCTGATGTGTCATATCAGTAACCCTGTTTTGGAAATGTTATTTAATAAGTACTAATATTTTCTGGTAATTATTTGATGCTCTGTTATTGCTTACTTTGTATAATGTAGTTACTATCTAAATTGTAAAAAGCAGTCTACCCTACCTGACAAAATTCTTGTCACCTGTTTTATGAATCACAAATTATAATTTGACTTCTAGTTGATCATTTGGTATGAGAAGTGGCTTATATGAAAGGCAAATGCCTCTAGATCATGCTTATTTTACCAAAATATAATATGATCATGCCTTGATTTTTAAAAAAATATCGTATTAGGGCAGTAAGGTCTGACTTTGTTTAGACAAAAGTCTTACCTTTACCAAACTTGACTGATTTCTGGAAGAATCTTGGGTCCATGCAGGTTCCAATAGGTCTTCTGTGATGATTGCGATGCAGAAAATCTACCTTCAGCCACTTTTCCAAACGATCAACCAGCAGTCAAGTTATTATTTGTTACTCTTACAACTGGGATCAACAACAAGACTTTTGTCAGGTAGTGTAGAAATAAAGATAAATAGAGGTCAAAAAGCCTATTCAAGGCTTAATGATAGTAATAGATAAGTTCTCTATAAAACAACATTCTGATATACCTTCCTTTTAGGTCTAAAACAAATTCTTCAAAAGTAGCATGTTTATTATTACCCAATAATAGTAATAATCACATAATATGATTCAAATAAGTTTGACAAAGTGCTTGGAAATGAATGCCTTTTATTTTGCATTGTGTTCATCAATGCAGCAAAACTGTACATATGGCTGGGCACAAGAAAATAAAGGCGACAGTGACTTCTTGGCATTGCGTATCTCCAACATTCCACAGAACTTTGGGATAAGACAAAACAGACGTTTTTACAAGAGAATAACTCAAAAGAGCCCAGCGAAGGCTCCTGACCATCCAAATATTGATGTAAGTGTCAATGCTCAAACGAACCATGTCAGGACAGCAGTGGCACGTATAGCAAGTGTTCACTCGTTCATTCATTGTATCAGTCGTTTTGGACCATTACCAAACATATTCTGACAAGCTATCCATCCCCTTCCCCTCATTAGGCTCCCTTTACGCTCAGCTACAGACTCGGCATATAATCACACTTTACCCTTACAGCCAGTATTCTGAACTTGAAGCCATTATCTTGCATAAAATTGACATCTATGCATCAGCGTTCCTTGGCTCATATTTTATTCAATACTTCTTGCCGCAAATTTGGCAAGGAAAATGTAAACTGAATTCCTGTTCAATGATTTTTTTTTTGTTTTAAACGTGTTCCGTCTCCCAAAAACACATGTAAACAATTCATAATTCGGCGATGTGAATAAAGAACACCCAAAAGGATTGCAAATTACAACGAGCGCCAGGGCTCTTCAATTGTGTTTCGTTATCCCTGAGAACCTTATTCATAATGAAACGAACCAACCTTCTGAATTATACAACAAAAGTTCAGCTACAAGACCATTAAATATGTATACTGCCTAGAGCAGGGAGTTTTACACACATACACGCACAATAGTGCAGTCGCCACAGATATATTGGTTAGGGTTGTGGTATCTCTTGAAGTGCCAACATCTGGCAGAGAGCTAGTAAAACAGATCCTCCGGCGCTACACTGTTTAAACCAACGAGACGCGTTAAATGAGCATCACTCAACATGCCTAAAGCAAACCATCTCCCATTATGATCTACAGTTCCCATCATCATCATCTACTGTATCATTCCAATGGTTAGAAAAGGAAACGTCTGTGTTTATTCGCGAATCAGACAACATAACCAAGACCAAACGATTGAACCAGACAAGACTTTTTAAAATAAGCATTTACAACGAAACGTGACGGGCCCATAATTACAATAGTCATGAATTAAACTTTCAGAACTAATTTGGAAACATTATTTTGAACTTTGATCTTTTTTTTTGGCATTTCCTTTTTTTTTCATTTTATTTTGTCACAACTGACAATAAAACATGAGGAAAAAAAATACTTGCTTGAATACATCTCCTTATATTTGCTCTTGTATTTTGGCCCTAGTATTGTATTGAAAATATTAAAAGATCTGAACGACAGTTAATCAAACATTTAAGGCCACAAAGTTCAGCTACCACCTTTTTTCCCTCCCAAAACCATGATGTCATCCGGCATTTTCTTTCCTTTTTTTTCAGTTTTTTTTCTTTTTTTTTAACAAAAATATTTGCAGATACGATTGTACACATTATTCCTCCCCGCTGGAATGATAGTGATGGCGATGTATCCTGGCGATAACTGGTTGTCCCTATTAAACACCAGCTTCCCATCACACGTACGGGACCCTGGCGAGAGAGGGTCCAGTGTTGCATAGATTTCACGTGTGGATATCAGTAACTGAAGTCACAGTATTTGGAAAAACAATTTCACTAAATAGTTGAGGAAAATCAAATAAAAAGACTAAACAAAAAGCTAAACTGAAGTGGTCTGATGGTTTTACATTGGTATTACAAACATAAGGGCACAGCTGTATAAAAAAATAGCCTTTTTAGCTGAGGTTTCAAGTCTGTGGCGTCAGTGCTGGGATTTCCCTGCCCAAGTCACAGTGCAATGATAGGCTCCTCCCACCGACAGGAACCACGCCCACCTAATTAGAGTTCCTCTTTCCGCTTGCCCACTTTTTCTTGGTCTCGGCCCCTGAGATTCCTCATGAAACCAGTGAAGCCAGCTTCCTGTAGGGTTAAACAGTGTACACAGTAAGAGAAAAAATCCAGTATACTGTACAGTGTCCCCCTTCTAAATTAGGCATGAAATTTATGACAAACATCAAATCGAGAGACATTTGTAAACAAAATATACAATATAGGTGATTTTGAGTTGATGTATGAAGTCAGTACATCTCACAAGTTCACAAGGATCATTTAGTAAATCATTTCATTAACAAGTGTGACAGGATACAGAATAACCATCCTTGCTTAGTAAATTTTGATCTACACTCTCAGAAAAAAAAGGTACACGATGGTACAAATAATGTTTCTTGAGGAACAGTTTTGTACCTTTGTAAAAATTGTACCTTATTTGGTACTGAAAAGACCTCTTATGACATTGTTCTGTGTCTTTTATGGTACAACCGAAATGAAGGCACACAATTGTTCTCATATAAAAGGTACAAAAGTCTCCTTCTTTATTACAATATCTATGAAAATAAATATGACTGGAAAGGCAAAGTGATTTTTATGAATAATTTTCATACTAAAACAAGAATCTTCATTTAAAAGTATATGTTTAAAGATACTTATAAACATAAATTTTTAGTTGTATAATAGAATAGTAGAAAACAACTGGTAAAACATAAAACTATAGGTATTGTAAACTAAACATTTAAGGCATTTTAATAAATGTACCGTCTTTGGTACAACATTGTACCATTTTTTCTGAGAGTGTAGGGTAATATAAAATAACTAGATATTAAAAACAAGCACATTAAATAATAATAAAAAAAACAATCAAATTTAATTATGACCAAAAATATCTTAATCATGATCCAATAATTAGAATTTCAAACTAATGTGGATGTATTAAGTCAGGTCTTTTAAAAAATAACATAATAAATTATTAAAGTAATCATAAGTATATGCGAGATTCCTATTCACATTTCCAGGATTTCTCGTTAGCAAAAGTCATTAAAGTTGGGTCAATTTAGAGCACAGTGAGTGGAGAGTACAACAAATATATTTATTTATTTTATTTTTTTACAAACTACTTAATAAAAATCTAATCTAAGATACACAACACAGTTTTGTTTTTCAAACCCACTGATCCTTGTGCTTAAATTGAAAGTAAAATAATAATTCTCTAAAATTATACAGCTTAGCTTTAGATACATGCAATGACATGATTTCATATATGCCCTAATATAGCCACCTAAATAAATTTTAATCTCTCACATTAAAAAACAAAACAAAAAACACTTACCCCTCTATCCCCATTGTATTTTTCGCTGAACTTCCCATAGTTGTAGTAGTTAAATGTTGGATAGCCTTCAACTCCCTCCTGTTTACACAACTCATGGTTCTGTCCCTTTGTGCAGTCCACTGCAGCATATGCAATCTGAAAGGAATTAAAACAGGATTATTTTGGCATGAAACAGTTCTATCATAGGCTAAGTACCCTTAATTCCTCTTAGTGTGTTGTATCTGATGCTATTACTTCAGTAATTTGATCTATACAGAGCTGTGGTAGCATCCATCAAGATTTTAAAAAGCATTTCCTTTTTTAAAGTAAAGAAAAGACATGAGCTGTGCAGGATGTACTGTGTAGTGAAATACGCTGTCAGATCATGGTTTTGTTGTTTACGCTCCTGAATCCCTTGGAGATTCTCTATGCCAAACCAAAGAGAGGATTTACTTTCCCTAGAGAAAGCTATAAATTTGAAATACAACTACATTGATACATATTGCATAGTGTGTGGACTGAATTGAACAATGCTTTGGGTTTCTAATTTACAGAGATGTAAAACACTGCTCAATAATCTATAAGGTTGCATGACTGCACATTTGAATCTTCTTGATTACCATTGGCTTTTCCATAAACATTCTTCTGATATGGCAAAAACAATTAAGAAAGAAAGGCAGCAACATATAAAAGCTCAAAGCTGGCAGTCAAAAGCACCTACAATCATACTTCTTTGCCCTTTCGAGTAGATATTTTAATGTGTGAAAACGTAGCTGTGAAATCTAACAGCACAGCTGCTTTGGCACTGACTGAACCGTTTCGCTCGCTGCACCCCTACGTCCTGAATTTAGCCTGCTGTTTTTCTCTAAGGTAATGAAAAATGAGTAAAACGTTCCTGTCAAGAAATGGCATTCAAAGCAGTGTTAAAAAAATAATAGCAAATGCCCCAACATTTAAACAGTGGCACAGATTAATGCTCAGGATATCTGAGGATGACATAAACAATTGGACCGTAAATGTATCCTGGCAAAGAGCATATTTTAATGATTTTTTTGTTTTCTCAGTTTAAAATAAAGGTGCTGTCAAACTGTATTTAAGCTTTGCCAACTAGTATTTATAGCATCACTAGAAAAGTGAAAATAATAATAAAGAAAAGCCTTATTTGCATAACTTATCTTCATGACAACAGTGTTTGATGCAATACAAAAACATCAGTTCAGTCATCTCCCGATAATTAATTGCAAATTGTAGTTTGGGATCAGCTGTTGGGCTTCATTGGTGCATCAGTCCAGCCAGCCGATTCAGCATCATCAGCCATCAGCTGAAGAGAACGCTCTGACTTGTAATTCAGCAATGAAACAGAGCGCGGGTGTGATATAGTGAAGTGACGCATCAAGTAAACAATTCAAGTCAAGAAACAACACAAAGAGATGTTCTGAACACTGCTTTTTTTATGCTTTGCATGCTTGTGTTTGAAGTTTTAGCAGCTTTGTTCCATTCGGTGTGTTCACAGACAGCTTTTTGGTCTAAACAGAACCAGACATGAATCGATTCATTGGCGGAAGTTGTTTGGCGTCGGCTTGGTGTGCACCGGCCTTTACTCAAGACAAAACAACTCGCATGAAAAAGTCAAACAATCAAACATTATGCAAACATTATCCTGCAAGATTGTGGACTTCAATCCATTTCCGTTTCCCCCCAAATATAAAGTTTAAAGCAACACTATGCAGGATTTTTGCTGACGGGTCCCCTATATGGTTGATTAGAGCAATTGTCTGCTACCTGTGTCTTGTACCCTACCCAAACCCAACCCTTATTGGAGGATGAGCAAATAATACTAAAATGTACGAGATTTTACAAATTCATTTGAATTAGCAACCAAAATAAAAAGTTGTCATAAAATTTCCATATTATTCTGCTAATTCAGTTATTATGACTGGACTGCATAATTCCACCCATGTTTCTATCTAGTGCTTTATACAATACAGATTGAGATAAAGTAGCTTTACAGACAGAGCAAGCAACAACAGAAAAATCAGATACATTCATTCGAATCTGTTCAGTGATGATTCAGTTCTCTTCAAAGTGAATGTCAAAGTTGAAGGAGGTGATTCAACAGTAGGGCTACTCTACTGAACCCATCATGGAAATCACAGGGCTCTAAAGATTACAGGGTTTCATTGGAGGTTGACATGTTGTGATTATTCAGTCTTTACATTGACAGCAGAAAATGGAGAGGAAAGGGATTGTTTATTTGGTTGTCAGCCAATTCCAGTATTGATCTTTGTGTGTTGGTGGAAAACCCTCCTGGCTCTTGACTGATCTTGCTATAACCTCACCAATAAGCGGATGTAAGCAACAAAAGACACATAGCCTGTGAGGAAACTCTGGATTCTGTGCTTACAGAGGGTGGTTTATGAGATGGATGAGGTTAAAAAAGTCGTTCACAAAAGGCAGAGAGATCTTTCTCAGACAGTAATTATCAACCTCGCTGAGAAAGAACCCAGGTCAATGCGCACAGGAAATAAAACGGCCAGTGAGCTCATGAATATTACAGAAGAGTCTGAAATAAGTTGTTTCCTTTGAATTTGGTGGTATTAAGTTAAAACAGGTCAACAAAGGAACATCTGAACCAAGACTAAGCTTTGTACCATTAGTCTTTTTCCACAACAGAAGCATGTTGTACTTAATTGGACTGTATCTGCTAGCTCCTTCTACAAAAAACTGTTTAATAGTCAAGCAAAAACAACAGTGCAAAGAGGCTTTACTTTAAGGATTGGTGGAATGAGGTTCTAAGTCCTGCAACGCTAGAAGGCTATTCAAGATGATTACTCAGATACAGAAGCAAAGTACATCAAGAAAAAATGAGCACTAATAAGAACAGTGGAAACAGGAGGAGATAATGGTAGGCTCTAAATGGAACCAGAATCACAAACGTTTTATACTGTACAATCTCAACAAACTTTTTTGTTCATGTATCAGAGTCATATTCATTTGCAAATTCATCTGTACTTGAACTGCTCTAGAATTCCTTTGATGTCTCAATGCATAAACATTGATGGGAAGGGGTGAAAAAAAATCTCACAAAGAGCAAAAATTAGTTTTTTTTTTAATCTAAAAAGTTTGTCCTAACACCTGACATTTATATTTAAAAAAAGCTTCTATTTCTTACAGGTAAACAACAAACTGACAATGATCACCTCAGGTACACCTCATGTGCTTTATTCAGTGTTAAATGCTAATAATGCGAGTTTGAATACCATTTTACATGACATTTTATTGCCATACTACTGAAAGCAGTAGCAGATAGTTCAACTCAGATCTTTAAAATAAAATAAACCATTACAACTTTAGAACTGTGACTCAGTTGGGACAACACATATTAGCAATTCAGCATGTATATATACTAATGTTAAAGAGGTTTAATATGCATTTATTAGATTGTAAACCTTACCATTTTTGCTGGAGTGCAGTGTAGTACTGTGTGCTTTTGAATGGCTGTATTTGAATTGAACCTACTCACCACCTAATGTTTACATTTGTAATATTTATATTATTTGCGAATTAATAACCACCTCAAGTGGAACTCTCATTTCTGAGTCTGCTACTATACTGCATACCGCATGACTGAATGAATCACATCAAGGCAGCCCGGGGGGCTAAAATATAATTGGCTAAACTGGCAGTGGGTGGGTTAAAAGAACCAAAACAAATACAGATGTTCAAGCACATAACTCACATTTTCAAAGCCGAATATCTGACTTCAGCATTGTTTTTCAGATAAACACATATGTTCACTTAGCATGTTTCTTAAATATCTGCAAGCATTATGGTATTTTTATGCTTTAGTAGAGTCAAAAACTCTAGCATCTTTAATATAAATGTGGCACACTTTCTTGAATATCTTTGTATTCTTCATCTTTGTATTTTAAAAAGATCATAAATAAATCATAAATAAAAAAATGACATTTTTGGAAATTTAGAACTTGCAAGTGTGCATTTCCTTGTTTCCTTTCCATGTAACTCATTGTCACTCAGCCTTTTCCCATATAGAGAAATATAGTATTCACTATGTAGTGAATAATGCATGAGTGAATGAATGAGCAGTTTCATATAGAGGATATGAAGTAGAAATAATTGACGTTTGAGTCAATGAATTATTGAAAAAGTAGAGTGTGCATTATTTTTCAATAATTTCGATGGTCCAGAGTCAATTATTCCACATCTCAAGACAAGGTTTAGATGTTTTTTCATTTCAGACATTTGCCAGTCATTTCTTCTTAAACCATTGTAATTTCTTATGAATCTCATTCCATGCTTGTGATGCTAAATTCAAAATGACATTTTAGAGTATTTTTGAGTTAATATGCAAGTTATGCGAGTGATTAAATATGTGTGTGTGTGTGTTTGAGAGAGAGACATGCATCAAAAAGCGAGGCTGTAATTTGAACTGCTTCTAAAACAGTGACACTGCGATCTGTCTCAGCCTCAGACATCAAGCCCTCAAAGAGCTAGCTGAACATCTAAAGCATACAGCACACACAAATATGAAAAATATAATTTTAAATGCATCAACTAACTGGATATATGCGATGTACTGTGTATTTAAAGGTCCACGAAGAAACAAAACTATAACGATGTCATAACACAAAACTGTTGCGTTTAAGAGCACTGTATAGTGACCAACTATACACCGAGTTTTCAAAAGTATGTGTAGTTAGTTCCAAAGCCTTTAAAATACATCCAAGAGTTTTGCACTCTGGTCAGTTAGGGACATCACAGTAAAATGTCTGCTACCCTAAACACAATGCTGATAAAAGTGAGCTCTGACTGCTTGCTTTACATGTCAGGCAGAGTGGTCCTGGGTCAATGAAAGCGGCAAAGATGTCCAGACCTTCTGTCACGAGCCTCAAGTTCTGGCTACGCAAGACTACACCACTCTATTGAGATGTCATGTAGCTTTTCAGTCGCTTACAGAAAAGCCATGCAGTGTGGAGCACATTTGTTAATGTTTCGCTAGAAATGTACATAATCCAATTTCAAGTGTTTCAAATGTGCAATTATTTCTTGTGATTTTAGGATGATTTCACATCTTAGCTTATGTTTTTTTTAAGGGGTCATAAACTATTTTCTTGCAAAAGTTGATCGCAAATTTGATACAAAGTTCATGTGTGTTTCGGTTTGCATGAGTGTGTATTTGTAAAGCATTTGTGCACATGCAGAGGAAAAGAGAAAGTTGTTAACCATACTAACGAAGTAATTTAATCACGGGGAAAAACATAGGAATGGTTTGTCTTTTTATCCTGTTGTTTGCTTGGTTGTTGTCTTTATATGTTTTAGTTCATTTGCTCAGTGATAAGGAAATATAATGCGGTTGTGCTTGAACTACTTCATAGCTTTTTGTTTACATAAATTGCACACCTTTGAACATTGCTTTATTCTGAATGATTGACCAATGCGTAAATGTAATGCTCAAGTGTTACAAAATGATGAGTCCAGCTCAATGGAGTTGATGTATGCGAGGACACAGGCTCTATATTGAAGAATGTGGCTCACTGTTTGGAAAAACCAGCAGATGGAGCTTCATGAACAGAGCTTTTATTCTTAAGACAATATCTGTTTTCAATAACATCTTTAAGGGCGTTGGCTCAAATTCTAAGACAGAAACCCTCGAAACGGGCTCCATTTGAATCTTGGCAAAGTCAATTTCTAAATGCCGTTCATCTGAATAATGATTTTGCGTGAGTTTAAACTTAAGAGCTTTAATGAAAATTAAAGAGGACTGACGCTGTGCCTGATGAATTACAGACATTTGCAAACAACAATTCAACATCACCCTCTTTTGGTCAGTGACGAATTTCTGCAGCTAATGAAGCCAAGAGAAATGTTTTTACAGGCCCCTGAAGATCCAAAAGAGAGCCAGCTACTTTCAAAGAAGTTTGTGGAGAAAGAGGAAAGATTTAGAGAATGATGAAATGTCAGTGTGTAGATCTCATATGGAGTGTTGCTCAGAAAGACGTTTCTGAAGTGGGGAAAAAGTTGAAACAGCACTCGTCAAAGTGAAAGCAATGTGTGAATTTGGGCCAAGCACACATTACAAGACTTCATGTTTTAAATCTTCAACAAAATGCCACAGATAACAGCCAACTCTAAGCGTGATGTGAATGCGAGAGGAGGATACAGCTAAAAAAACTACACAAGAGGAGGAAGTATCTCCACTTCACCATGATTAGCTATTTACTTTGATTATGTTTTTGCAACCATGACAGAATACCTGATGTCCTGCGACGAGAAAAACTCAATGACTTCAAGACTAGAGACAGGTTTGGTTTGAGAGCAGCATAATGATTTGAAATGCCATTGACAAAATTCTGCTGAATGGAAAAAGTGATCTACTGTACTAAAAGCAAAACTGTAAGTTTAACTGCTTTAAGAAAAGAGCTGTTTTTATACAGTATATTTGCCGGCCACTTTATTAGGTATACCTGTTCAACTGCTCTTTAGCGCAGATTTCTAATCAGCCAATCACATGGCAGCAACTCAATGCATTTAGGCATGCAGACATGGCTAAAAATCTGCTGCAGTTCAAACAGAGCATCAGAATGGGGAAGAAAGGTTTCTTTGAACGTGACTTGGTTGTTGGTCTGAATATTTCAGAAACTGCTGGGATTTTCACACACAACTTTCTCTAGATTTTACAGAGAATGGTCCGAAAAAGACAAGTATCCAGTGAGTGGCAGTTATGTGGGCGCAAATGCCTTGTTGATGCTAGAGGTCAGAGGAGAATGGCCAGACTGATTCGAGCTGATCGAAAGGCAGACATTCAGATGTCAGAGTCAGAATTTGGCATCAACAACATGAAAGCATGGATCCATCCTGCCTTGTATCAACAGTTTAGGCTGGTGGTGGTGGTGTAATGATGTGGGGGATTTTTTTTGGCACACTTTGGGCCCATTAGTACCAATTGAGCATTGTGTCAACACACACCAGAGTATTGTTGCTGACCATGTCCATCCCTTTATGACCACAGTGTAGTCATCTTCTGATGGCTACTTCCAGCAGGATAGTGCGCCATGTCATAAAGCACAAATCATCTCAGACTGGTTTCTTGAACATGACAATGAGTTTACTGTACTAAAACAGCCTCCACAGTCACCAGAACTCAATCTAATAGAGCACCTTTGGGATGTGGTGGAATGGGAGATTCAGCCGACAAATCAGCAGCAACTCTGTGATGCTATCATGTCAATATGGACCAAAATCTCTGAGGAATATTTCCAGTACCTTGTTGAATCTATGCCACAAAGGATTAAGGCATTCTGAAAGCAAAAGAGTGTAAAACCCTGTACTAGTAAGGTGTACCTAATAAAGTGAGTGTATTTATACTGAGAAGCCAACAGGGCTGTGTCCACCAAAATGTTTTCCCAATGTAACTTTTTTAAAAATAATTTTCTCATTTCAATCAAATAGTCTTTTGTTATCTTCAATGAGTGCATAAGCAATAAGATCAACTGCCGACCATTTGTTTTAAGCGAAATGCTGTGCAGATGTAATAAAAAAAATAATGCACCAGCAATTGAAGAATGTTCAAATGGGTAAAATGCAGCACTGCAGAAGTGCTCTCGAGTGATCACAGTTAAGTGTTTTTAAAAAGAGTGCTGCCATTTTCAGCTGTGTAAAACACTTCAGTAGACAACAGAAATCCTATGTCAAGGAGATACTAAATTGTAATGCTGTCAAAACTGACTACATTTATTGTTTCATCAACTGCCTGGACTTGTTCCTCAACCATTCAGAACTAAGCATTCAGTTAATTATATAAATGATACAAATAACAATTCTCATTTTTTTTCAGCAATTTCACTACTTAAAGCAAGGATGCCTTTGTTTAATCAGGAACTGCATTTATAAAATTAAATAAATGCAACTTTTCCAAAAACAATTCATAAACCTTTTAATTTCAAAAGGACCAGTTCACTAAATCATCAACATATAATTCTACCACAAGCACCAACACGCCAACATGAGTCTTTACAAGGACGAAGAGGCGAAGAGTTTTACAATGAGTGCTTGACTTAACTGACAAAACTTGACCTGGCAGCATAATCTCCTACATGCTTCAATAGTGAGATCAACAGAAAAAATCTAGATAGATAAAGAGCGAGGTAGAGGACTCAAGGCATCAGACAGCACAGAGACTGTGACACTGAAGACCTCGAAGATGTTCTGGAGATAAAAAAAGAGATATGTGGAGGCTGTCGGAACAAGAAGGAGAGATCTTGATTGCGCCTGACAGAACCTGGAAGTCATTTGAAAACGTTTGTTATTTTGAGTGTCTGGAAATCTCCTTAATGGTGCTGAGCCTCACCTTGCGGTCTTCTTTGAACATCTCTGCTGCTGTGGTGAAATGAGGGACGGCATTCTTGCAGTGCGGACACCCTGGGGAAAACAACAAGAGACAAGCATTCATTGAGCTGTCTCACCTTATAATGCAGAGAACAAACAGCAAGAGGTGATATACTCCAGCATATACAAATAGAGAGAACTAAAGCGAAAGAACTCAACTCAATGATTGAATAACTTAAGACAATAACATCAAACAAACAAAGTAATCCATCAATGTCTGTGTGTAGCTGGTTAAAAATGTCAAAATGCAATGGTACAGCGTGTCAAAGGTAGATTTATTATTCTCTCAGACAGCCCGACGGGAGCTTTCCTGAGGCAGTGTATGTCCATCAAACTTCCTGAAGAATCAGCAAGAGTTTCTACTCTCAGAACTCCTAAACTTTAATTTCTATCATGTTCTTTTGAGGTGGTTTTGATACTGAGGGTGTTATTCTTATGAATTATGCATGACATTTGGTGTTAAATGTTTTAAATGAACAACTTCCATTAAATAAACAGCTGCCTTAAGCTAAACCTTGCCAAATGGCGAGGCTACGTAGCCATGGGACAACCTTCCCATTTACTGCACGAGTTTAGCTTGTCACGGAATCTTGTTTGCGCACATCTGTGGTACTTTACATCTGCAAAATCAAAAGTTACTCAAGTAAGCGAGCTCACTTTTGGAAAGCTGGTGATTTTTAAATGGCAGTTAATGGCACGGTTATAATTTGGAGGGCTGCGAACAAAGGCCTGTTTGTTTGAGGAACAAGGCGTCTAATTTAAGACGCACGAGGGTCATTATAAATAATGGAGCACAAAGTTGTGTACCTTCCCTTTTGGCTCATGTTGCTATTATATGAGGAGAAGAAAGGCTGGGCAGGCCTCCAGACTCATGCAAGGTCGATGCGAGTCTGTCTCGGTGCCCAGTTAGATGGGCTAAGCAAGAACTCAAAGCTAAATTTAAAATAACAGCGCATAATCATTTTTCATCATATGCAAGAAGAAATTTTGGGCGCGTTGCTATCAGCTCTCTAGTTCAGTAGTACGCACAGTGCTGTGAGGACAACTTCGAGGGTGTTGAGGGCACTGATGCAGAAAATGTGGACAGATATAAAACAGTAATGTGGTGAATTGTGGCTGCATAAATTAGAAGTAGAGCTGTACACTAATAAAACTGCTGTGAAGACAAATGTCTGTGAATACTAAAAAGCAAAAACACTACTAATTTAAATACAAAGTCTGTGTGAACGAATGGCATTGTTTCGTTTACTACACATTATCAAATGTGCATGATGCTAGTCACTTCATGGGCATTTTAACGAGAAAATCTATTGTCGTATCATGAACAGTACACAGAAAATCCCTGCATATGGACAAGAATCATGAAGGCCAAATGGTTCTTTAACAGTCAGGTATGGTTCCAGTTGTATTTCCACATGAGGCTTATATGAGGCTCAGCATGATCACAAACAAGTCCATGTCTATAATTCTAGACAGAGTTAGACAATCATGCGCATGTGTGTGTCACGTTACCAATCTATTGATTGGCTGCTGGTTTCTGTGTAGCTGGTTAAACAGTAACGCGCAATTTCTTTTTTCTGTTATTTAAGAAAGTAAAAAAAGTCCAAAAAAACAGTAATATCGGATCTTAATCCATATTGCTGTTAAGGTTTACATTCCTCTATCATTACTAAAGCAATGGCTGACACAATTTTATTTACATTCCAAAGAGTTTCAATATTAGCACCACTGTAGAAAATTAAAAATGTATCCATGTTTACTGGATTGGCACGGAATGGAATAGTTATGCAAATATAATTAAATTATTGTATAGTAGACTCAGCTTAAATGTAGTAAACCCAATGAATTATTTTCTCAGTGCAGTTGTTCCTGTGTTTTAATCTTTATGGGCCCTACCATACACCCGGTGCAATAAGTTGCAAGACATGTGTGGCGCGATTTGTTGCTATGTTATTTAGACCAACGCAACCATATACTCACATTTTGCATCACATTGTTTAAATAGCAAATCCATTTGAGCCGCTTTGTGGATTCATGAGTGTGCCGGTCTAGAAAGGAGGTGTTAAGGTGCATTGTGGATGGATGTCTAATGGATGTCTTTAGTGGAGTGTGTACAACACAATTTCCATATCCATGAAAGTACTAATAGGGGAGGCTCATTCTTTATCTTTGCGTAGATTGTCTGTTTAACTGTTTTCTCGCTAGTGAAACATTCAGTTTTTCCACAAAGTCCGCCATGTAAATGGCAAATGCACCATGGTGTGATGCAACTGACTCTTAAAGGGAATGGAAGATGAGACTCTTGATTGGTTTAATGCACATTAAGCTCAAAACAAACCCATAAACTCATTAAGAGAATAAGCACAACCCTGTTAGACCATGCGCCGAGGGGGCAAATAATTTTTTTCGTCCTTAAAACAGCAAAAGTGGATTCGGACAGGCTGTTAAAGCTTTTGCACCATGCGCTTTGCAACTGGATCGTTAAAATAGAGCCCTAGAAGTATAAAACAGAATTTGACAAATACAAGAAACTGCATTTTGTAAATAATTACTAATTATTTTTAAATTAAATGTTTCAATAATTATGGCATGCTTCCTGATCACTAATAATTATTACAACCAACAAAACAGATGCCAGAAACAAACAAAAAAAAAAATCAAATGGATTTCATAGGGTCTCAGGTGTTTAGATTGTCAAAAATGTTCTAGTGCACAGAAGCTTTTGCTCCCTAGTCATTCCCTGAATGTACTGGAGGTGTACTAACCTGACATTGACATCTGACAGAAGGCTTATGAAATCTTAAGCCCTAGAGTCTGCTTGATATCCTCTAAGAACGCCTTGTTTCAACTATCACGCTTGCTCCAAAGCGTTATCACTGTTATCAAGGCTGGCTAGGTGATATTTAAACCTTCAGCTTCACACAAATGCGAAGACCTGCCCTATCATTAACAAAAAAAAGTTGCTTCTGTTGCAATGCAAGCTGCCCACTTCATTGACTGGTGCCATTTACCAGAACAAAGCAACACTGATGGAATCATTCGATCTTGGCATAGCATGGTTTTAAATTAATCACTTCCCCATTCAAACCAACATTTATTCCACTAATTAACTGTTTTGATTAACGGTCTTTAATATGCAATACAAAAAAAATCTTTTTTTCCCATTTCAATTCCATGAAAATCAAAGCTGTACGCAGAGGATTCAGTGAGACTGAGAGGTCAGTAGATATAGAATGTGATACAATACTGTCTAATGGAAAATAATTACAGCATTGTTCATTGATTACACGCTGCAATTTTGTGAAACGCCCCAGTTATGATAAAAAAAAGGCCATATTAATATGAAATTATGTTAACAATTGTGTGCTCGACTAACAGTGTTGCTGCTCATAACGGAAAGAAGTCAAATCACTGATGTAATTTTCAGAGCAAGAGAGTGAGGCTGTTGTTTAAAGTACAAAAAACATAACCAGCTCATTATTTAACCTCTAAAAATGAAAAAAATTACTTAATAAAATACAAAAAAAGGCCATTATGATTATGACAAATTAGACATATTTCCCCCTCTCAATTTTTTTTACCCCAGTGCCTCTGCATGTACTGTACAGCTATGGAAAAATTAAAATGCCATTTAAAACGTTCAGTTTCTCTGCATTTATATATGTTTTTTATAGTTGTGTGTTTGATTCAAATGTTTTTTTAGGATTATTCTGTAAACTTTGGATGGCATTTCTTCCTAATTTAAAAAATGGTATAATTTAGAGCATCATATCATATTGTTTAATGCTATGTTAGCAACAAATGCAGTTTTCATAACAAAAAGGATTAATTTAAAAATAAAAATAAATACAACAATAAACAAACAAAAACCCACAATATTAATTAAATAATATTTTTAACGTTATACATGACAAAAAATCCTGGTAAACTATTCTGAACATTTCACATCAAGTTTACATAATAATAATAATAATAACAATAATAATAATAATAACAACAACAATAACAACATTTTGCAGTCATTAAAAGCGGGATTTAAAAAATTAATAAAAAGGTTATTTTTTTGTTACACAACAAAAATGATTTAACATCAGAAGTTACAAAATCTAAATTTAATGCAATAACCCTGAATTTTAAACATAAAAATTGAAACATTTATAATTTTGAGCAAATGTTATTTTCTGAAAAGAAAAATACTAATCTAATTGAAAACAAGGTTAATTTGGGTTGAAATAATCAGAAATTTATAGAATAAAACAAATATTTGCATTTTACTCAAATCCATAGCTACCAAAATTCAGAGAACTTATGATTTTTCAAATGGTCTCTGACGTTTTTTCTATGCTGTATATTAACAAAACAGAAGTTAGTGTGACAAAGTACACTATAAAGTGTAATAACCTGTACACTGGTTTCTTGTTTTATGTCAGAGAACGTGCATCAAATGACAAGCTTCGTCTCCCTGACTATTGCTATGATCCTGAGATTTGTTTACACACAAACTCAAACACATAGCAACGCTGCAATTCTTGACAACAAGTCAACAAGCAACACGAAGGAAGAAAAAGAAAAGAAAATGAACTGAATGCCAAAAAGGATGAGACAGTGTTGAGGAAGACGTGGGCAGCAATTTGATGTTTTGTTTTTGGCTGTCTATAGTCCTTCTCTTGCAATTTCGTTGGCTGTTGCTCATCGCCGCTCTCCTGCTAGTGACAACGTGCAGACCAGACGACTGCTTGGCCAGATTTCAAAACCGTTTCAAATGCTTTGTAGCATCTGCGCAAATTGGAAGAGTGTCACAAAGAGTTGGGTACGATCTGGGGCAGATGGCGCAGTTGTACAATATATAAAACACCACAAGTTTTTCTTTTCTTAATATCTGTACTGTCATTCTTGCTCGATTATGCTAACATTTTGAAAGATAAAAACACACATACACAAAAACATGCATTTTTCAGTACTCTTAAAATCACCTAAAATTAAAAGATGTACATAAAGCAATATGTATGAATTTTTTACAATTTAAGTAAATACAGTGCATTGCAGTTATGAAAGCTGCCTTAAAATAGACTTTCATATTTTATATTCATATTTTCCTTGCAGCAGCCAGCCAGCTTTGTCTTGTTCATTAAGAGTCTTTGTACAGCACTAATCTTTGTAAAGCTGGTTTGGAACAATATGTAATACAAAAAGCACTATATAACTGAGATGAATTGGAAATAATTGCTTTTCACAAATAATAACTGACTATTAAAGGACACGAATGATTAATCTCCTTTTGTTTCTTTGATGGTAAACATTTGTAATGGTTCACAATTGTAAAGATATGCATATATCACATTTAACTGTTGTCGCATACTTAAACCATTAAATAAAACATTATATGCAGGAAGCTACGGTGCCATTAAGCAGATGTTATGCCACCTGCACATTTCAGGGCTTCAAATAATTGCTGTCGCACATGTTGCTTTTGGAGGATGCACCAAAATTTGGATTCATTTCCCTATAACACTGACTAAAGGATTGATAGAGGCCTGGATACGTGCTTTGAGACATAAACTACAGCTGCAGTATTTCAGAAAAAAAACAAGGCTTACATGGAGCATAAAACATGACCAAGGCGTGTTTCTTCTTTTTCAGCGATTCCCTGAAATCTTCGGCTCCCAGGTGGCTCACGCTGGACGGCATCTCATCCCATGACTTTTCTGGAGGAGGTGGAGCCTGGGGACTGACAGCAAGAGATAGAGAGAGACGGAGAGTCTGTGAGATACTAGGTGAGTGTTGGAAGATGATTTCTTGAAATGCAACAATTACAGCATGTTAGGTTTCTAGAAAATAATACATTAGAATTCTCAGGTCAATATACTGTACTTATTAAAAGGTTGATGCATATAAACTCATTACAATTGGATGGTTTCAAAAATATTTAAGCTTGAGAATTTACATTACTTGAAATAATTCCTGAAATAAAGTAAAAAAAACAACAACTAACTATCAAGACACCCTTACCTTTAATACACAGTTGCTGTCTAATGGTCATCTTCAATGTATTTAAACAATCTCAGCTCAGATGCAAGGTAGCAATTTTAGTTTTGCTTGTATATTTGCTTTTTTGACTCTCATTGTGCATGTCACCATCGATACTTTCAGCTGAAAATCTACTTTAAATGGAAAGTTCACCCCAAAATGAAAGTTTCCTCATCATTTACTCACTCATTCAATTTCCTTCGGCTTAGTCCCTTATTTATCAGGGCTTGCCACAGCAGAATGAAACAACCAACTATTCCGGCATACGTTTTACGCAGCGGATGCCTTTTTAGTTGCAACCAAGAACTGGGAAACACCCATTCACACATACGCTCATATACTACGGCCAATTTAGTTCATCTAATTCACCTTGGGCTGTGGGGGAAACTGGAGTACTCGGAGTAAACCCACAGGGAGAGCATGCAAACTCAACACAGAAACGCCAACTGACTCAGCCGAGGCTCGAACCAGCTACCTTTTTGCAGTGAGACGACAGTGCTGACCACTGGGCCACCATGCCACCCCTATTCTATGTCAACATTCTTTATTGTACAAAATTCTTTATATATAGTTTTGTGTTCAACAGAAGAAAGATGATCATGAAAGTTTAGAGCCACGTGAGTGTCAGCAAATGGTGAGAACATTTTTATTTTTGGGTGAACTATCCCTTTAATGTTCTACTGAATTAACACTTTTAGATATTGGTGTGAACTATTAATTAAGGTTTTAATTAATTAATATAATTAATTAAAATAAATGTTTCAACATCTATGATACGTACTAAAAAACAACTGCTATGTGAAGATGTGAAAATTTAGCTTTGCCACAAAAGGATTAAATCGCATTTTGGAATTGTTTAAATAGCTTTTGTACATATACAATTGAAGTCTGAATTATTAGCCCCCCTGAATATTTACATCCCCGATTTCAGTTTAACAGAAAGAAGATTATACACATTTCTGAACATAACAGTTGTAATAACTCATTTCTAATTATTTGTTTATCTTTGCCATGATGACAATACAATGATGACAGTAAATTTTACTAGATATTATTCAAGATACTAGTATTCAGCTTAAAGGCTTATTCAGCTTAAAGACATTTAAGGCTTAACTAGGTTAATTAGATTAATTAGATGGTTTGTTCTGTAGACAATTGAAAAAAGATATATTGCTTAAGGGGGCTAATAATTTTGACCTTAACATGGTTTTAAAAATATAAAAAAAGCTGCTTTTATTTGTTTTATTTTGACTAGAATAAGACTTTCTCCAGAAGAAAAGTATTATAGGAAATATTGTGAAAAATTCATTGCTCTGTTAAACATTATTTAGGAAATATTTCCTAATAGAATAGAATTCACAGGAGGGTGTAATCAACTTAACAGATCAAAACATGAGTGCACTTTCAGGTAGAAACAAACTAAACTTTAACTGAATATCATTTATAACATCACTATCTGTTATCCACAGCCTCGGGCAAATGGTCTTAAATGACGCCTGCTTGAAAAAAACAAATTATTCTTTTGAACTGACTCTTCTTAAGTCTACTTAATCGACTGAACTGTCGGAAAGACTTTCCAGGTTGAGAGATCACAAAGAAGAATCTGACTTTCTCCATTTGCCTGAGGCTGTTGGATTGGAGGTAATAATGTTGTTACTCATGTTCAGTTTCTTGCACAGAACTATCGATTCAGTTCAAAAGACCACAATGTATGGTCAGTACCCACAGGTATAAATTTTGCATTTCCTGATATGTTTTTGATCTTATAGTGATGGCTACTATTGACTTGCACTATATGAATCACCAAGGACCAAATTTTGAGTAGAGGAAAAAAATATTCCTTAACATTAATCCTGGATGGCCTGAGGCTAAATAAGGCCTGAGGTATAAATTAACAGAAAATTTTCAATATTGGAAGAAATATCTCTTTAACTTCAGCTCTCCTAACTTCTTATGTCCCATGGCATTGCTATATTGCATGTCTACAAGTCTGCAGCAATGCTTTGCATCTGACTACAGGCTGTTCTGGGACCAGTTCTGGGACCAACTCCCAGCTGATGCCCGCACAGCAGGACTGCTCCACGATCAAAGCAAGGGTAAGCTCTTCCACTGAGAGGTCAGTTTAGCAGTGATTGATTGAAGTCAAGCTCCGTTGAACACATCCCAAAGAGTCAAGGGAGACAGCAGTGTAAAAGTACATTTTCAAGACTCCCAGCCCACACGCAGGTCGCTCTGAAGAATCAGTCAGTGCATGTTTTTGAGAGCACGTTCCCATTGACTGAACCCCCTGTCAGTTGTGTGGCCCTCTTAGTGTGAAGTTTGGTAATGCGTGAAAAACATCTCCGGGTCGAATGTATGTGTCCCTTTCAAACAGTTCTCAGTCTTGGTGAAATAAATTCACTTCTTTAAAAACAGTCTAGCATTTGTTTTATCTACGGTAGGTGACATTTAGTTATCACTTTAACATATAAAACAAAACATCAAAAAACGGGTGCCTGGATGCATTTTTAGTATTTAAAAAGGACCTTTCTGATTATTTATAGAGTTAACAGACCGCGGAGAGTAAGAGAAGCACAACAAAAAGCAATTTATTCCTCACCTGTACCTGACCTTAGATGAGGGCTAAATCCACCTCCATCAAACATAAATATTTCAAGATGTGAAGAAATAAATGAAAGCAAAAACAAGCATTTGCAGGTCATTCAGAACCTAACCACCTACATAAACAACTACGTCTACAAAAAAATAATAAAAAAAAAAACAGCCATTGTGTTTGATCTGTTTTGTGGATGAACACTTTCAACAGAGATGTGTTAGCCGATAAATATTTTAATTTGTATAGAAATAGCACAAAGACAAAACAGAAGACAACAATAAAAAATAATTATTTGTAAAATATATTTAAAAAATTATAATTATTATTATTATTATTATATAGCTGTTCACATATCGCGTCCAAAACCACGTTAAAAACGTGACGCATGCTTCTTCCTTTACCGATTTAAATGCGTTTCTGAACTTGTGATCCTCTGCCATTTGCCTTTGCTATGGCCACCAACAGCTGTTCCTCACACGCACAGCGCGGTCAGTTTTTAAAATCGTCCAACTTTTGCCACTGTATGGATTAATACTGAATGTGTGTTGTTACTTGGGGTTAGGTTTAAAAGTAGAGTAATATGCTGGTGTTTAACTGCATTGCTTTATTGCATTCCTGCATTGGGCTCTCTCATACTTTCTGCTACTTCATACTGTAGCCATGGTGGGCATTTCTCTCTGTTTCGCGCTGAACGCAGTCAACCAATTACAACAAACTGGATCATCGGTCCAATTAGCTTCGCGCTAAAGAGGGGTTTGGGAACAAATGAATCGCTGAATGATTCATATGGAAGTCGTTGGGATAATTAGGTAATGATAAATGCAAATTATAATACAATGACAGTGTTTATTGACCTTGCACGCATTTCAGAATGTTGTTGGAGACCCCTAAAACCAAAATATGACCTTTTTAAAATGCAAAATAGGGCCTCTTAAAGCTTGATTGTATTTATGTGGTGCAAAACTATGTGTGCTTGTATTTCATTTGTAAATAATAATAATAAAACTAATTTTTGGTTATTTTTTTCACATATTTCCTGGTTCCTCCAAAGGCCCCCCCAACAGAATCTGATTGGTCAGCTAACCTAATGTGATTTGCAGATTGTTGTCACCAGCAACCATCATGCCTCTTACTAGGAATTCATCATCTAGTGTAAACAGTTTGGTCATGCTTGGTCTCTATAATAAAATCTGACAAGTACCTTTCATATATATACTCGAGTTATAAGCAGGTGTAAGGAAGACGAAACGTTCACATACTGTATCTTTTGCGAACTCAAGTTCATTATTAATTTAAATGTAGAATTCATCGAAAGCAGCCGCATAGAGACATTGCATGCACTGGTGAAGATTGGGAATGTTTACAAGGGATTGGTGGATATAAATATGTTTACATTATTCAATTATTAAAGCATTAAATATTTTCACACATCTACAATACACAAAACTAAAGTGTAAATTATGATATTGTAGTGGACCACACCTTTAAACAAACTTAATTTAATTATCAACAATATTTTTAACCATAATAAAATTGATATAATGTCATAATGATAGTAAACTAAATTAAATCAATCTGATGGTTGATACAGCACTGAACAGCAGACAGAAAATGGTCAACTCACTTCTTCAGCCACTCGATGATCTTATCTTTGCTCCGGAGTTGAGGAAGCGTGTACTTTTCCTCTCCTTTTTCAAAGTACTTCACTGTGGGGAAGCCTGAGATTTTAAACCGCTCGCCAGTGGACTTGTGAATGGTGGTATCCACTGCTGCCAATACACCTGGACTCTGAAACCACATGCACATTTAAAGAGACAAAGGCACTTTTTAGTATTGTTTAAAACAATCACATTTTATAGGGGACCTATTATGCCTCTTTTTACAAGGTATAAAATAATATCTGATGTAGAGTGTTTATGTGAAGTTTCAGCTCAAAATACCCCAGAAATAATGTTTTATAACAGTTTGAATCTGTCCCTTTTAGGCTTTGATCCTAATTGTGCCATTTTGGTGACTGTTGCTTTAAATTCAAATGAGATTGTGCTCCTTGCCATCTTTTCAAAAGAGGCCAAAGCAACAAATGTCTGTGTCAGAATATCGGCAGATTCACAAACAGGACTAACGTCCTATGCTAATGAGGGATATATTGTCACTAATGGGTGGGGTTTTCCCCCTCTGATGACACATACAAAGGGAGAATGTCAATCAAAAGCGTTTCTACAGACTGTTTTTATCAAGTGTGATTATAAAAAAATTAATTAATAACATTTTTTTTACATTAGAAGCTGGTTTTATTTACACAGTTGCCACACAGCTGTGCTTAAACCTCTTATAAAAGTAATTTTTCCCCTTTAATTAACTTCTGGACAATTAGTAATGGTACTGTGGTGACAAGCAAATTCAGCATACTTATTAACCCCAAAGTCTCTCTACAAGCTTCTGCAATTATGGAACTCACGTTTAAATGTCTATGCACAACTTGATTAAAATCAGAAGCATAATTTGAGAACAGATCAAGCTGCAATTTTTAATACTGATTGTGTTTTGGGGTTGAAGGGACTTCCTGTAGGTGGAGCAGATGAGATGCATAATTATTCAACAATTTATGAAGCTAACGAAAGGAAAAAGGAGCATTTACATAAACGTTTGTGTTCTAGTCTGTCTTTATATGTAATTATGCATTGCATTCGTCTATATATTTAACAGGTTTATATTAGGAATATTCAAGTCATTCGTGTACTTTAATCCTTGTTTGTAAATATCTTTGGATTAAAGTGTCTGCTAAATAATGTAAAATGTAAAAAAAAAAGTGCATTTTGATACAACTATTTGCTAAAAAAACATTACATCCGTTTTTTGTGTGTGTGTGTGTGAGTGGGACATAAAGACCACTGATGCATTAATATACACTTAGAGTGCTGTCCACGCAAATAGCTGAAAATCATATTTACACAAAGGCCTATTACGAAGACAGATTTATGATGTACCTTGTGCCCTCAATTTGTTTTTGAATTTGTGAAAACAACGGGCAAGGCTTGATGAAATGACAGCACAATTTGGCACAGCTTTGAATCCACCATTACATAGCTGAGAAACAGACCATCATAATGAATGTTTTCTCAGCTTAAACTCAATTAACTTCCTCTATTTGCAAACATCTGTCAGTGGGATACCTTAAATCTGCGATGAGCGTCTTGGTCATTATCACAAACAAAGGATTTGTGTTGGAATTTGGGCACCAAGCCCGCAGGGGCCAAATAATCTATGGACAGCGATCGGATCTGCGAGCCAATTAGAAGTGCATGCAAAGCAAACCACTTGACAAGCAAAACAAACACGTCTTGTTAAAGTAATGGCACTGCATTTTAACAACACGGCCACTTGAAGTTCTCCACCATCCACTTACCAAATGTCATGTTCATTCCTCCTCCCATAATATTCATATATGCACATTTAAACACCCTTATTCCAAACTCTCTGCAAGATGCAAATTGAAAATGCTTTAAAAAAAACATCTTGACACATGGACTCTCTATTTAAACTGTGTGTAGGGCTGTGAGCAAAAGGAATGAGAAAAATAAATGACTTCAGCTCTCTCAGGGGAGAAGATGTGAGGACTAGAGCATGCATTAGATAATGCATAACGTGATGTTATTGAACCCAGAGAAGAGCATCACTCAGACCGGCTCCAAGCTGAAGGCTAGAGGGACGGCGCAGAGGAAAAGGAAAATGAGATAAATACTTCAACCATAAGGCTCTGGTGACCACAATTGGCCTGCAGCTCTGGACTAGAGAGCCGAGCACACCCAGAAAATAGGAAACACACCACTAGTACATCATTGCCAGATATGCTTGTGCACTGTAAATGTCTCAAGTTGTAATTTGAAAGCTTAAAAAAAATAATCATGTCATGCAGGGACGGAAATGTTAAATCAAAAGTTGTCGAAGAGTAAAACATAACTTGGGGTTTTGCTGAGGGGTCTTGTGAAATTGTTTTGGATAATGGAAAATTACAATTGGCTTATTTTTAATTAAGCCAATTGGACACAGACGTTTATGCGAGGAACGCCTCAAAGCAACAATTACACACCTAGAACATTTTCATTAAGTACACAAGTGCTTCTCTTCCTTCAATGTTGTCTCTTGCAAAGTCCAAGGATGTTTGGATTTTTAAAGGGGACCTCTTACAGTGCATGGGGGAAGTACTCAGAAAAGTACAGCCTTATTCCAAAACGGATTCATTTATTTCCTCAAAATTCTACACACAATACCCCATAATGACAATGAGAAAAAAAGATTTTTTTGAAATGGTTGCAAATTTATTCAAAATAAAAAAGCTGAAAAAAAAAATAAAATCACATGTACATAAGCTCTAAATTGAACTCAGACCCATTCTCATTCTTTAGAAGTTTCAGCAGCTTAATTGGAGTTGATCCGTGTTAAATTCAGTTGATTGGACATGATTTGAAAAGGCATACACCTGTCTATATAAGGTCCCAGGGCTGACAGTGCATGTCAAAACACAAACAAATACTTTCCGCATGCACTGTATGTCCCATTTTGCAAGATGTAAAATAAGTCTTTGATGTCCCTAGAGTATGTATGTGAAGTTTCAGCTCAAAATACCCCACAAATAATGTTTTAGAACTCTTTGAATCTGCCCCTTTTAGGCTTTGATCCACATTGTCATTTTGGTGGCTGTCGCTTTAAATTCGAAAGAGATTGTGCTCCCAGCCCTCTTTTCAACAGAGGGAGGAGCTATAAAGGCCTATGCTTCAGCATAGTGGCAGATTTAAAAATTTCAATTGCTGATGGCTGCTTCTCACTTAGGGCTGTTTATGCTAATGAGGGAGAGACCATCACCAATGGGCGAGGCTTTCACCCTCTGATGATACATATAAAAGGATGTCAATCAAATTGTTTCTTCAGACTGCTTTAATGAAGTATGATTATAAAAAATATAAAGAATTTATTTTTTTTTACCATTAGAGGCTGGCTATATTTACACACTTCTGCCACAGAACATACTGAATAACCTATGGGAGGCCTTTGAATAATTAGAATATGAGTTAAACCTGAGATGGTGCTGTTAAACTATGGGTGTGCATTATTTTATAAATAATTAAATAGGCCAGCCAATAATTCCACTTGCATTGCACTTAAGATTACATTCTGGTTACCTCATCATTCGTCATGAAATGTGTCAGGTTTGGCCATATAATGTTATGAAATATACTTATATATAAATATAATAATTTTAGAGCTAAAACAGAGGATTGAGCCATTAACATTACACTGCTATGTACTTATTAGAGACTGAGACAAACAGCTTTTCAATTTTGTATACTATTCTTTAATATTTTTTCAAAAATGTGTTTGTAGGCTATAAAAATCATTTGACAAAGTGATTTGGAACTGAAATGCTAAATAACTCCACACCATAGAATGTTACTAAACTAATTAGAATAATCTTTATTTTAATCTTTTTTATACCTTTAAGAATAAGCATTATTTGTTATATATAAATATATATGAAGGAACTTACATTTGGGTCTTTGTTGAGGACCTCAGCAGCATCGTCATACTCTGGCTTCATCTTTTTACAGTGGCCACACCCTAAAAAGCATCACAACAAAGAAACAGAAAAAGATCAAATAAAATCAGAAATGTATAAAGTAAAATGTGTTTTTATATCAGGACTATCAACATTATGCAAAGTTACAACAAATTGAGAGATTTTATAATTCTGGCACTTCATTTTGCATTATAGACCGTGCATATTAAAGAAATCCTATTTACAATACAATTCTATGGTTGGAAGCCACGTCAGTGTTTAAAGAAATCACTTTTATTTATCAGGGATTCATTAGATTATTTACCATCCGTAAATACTTTTACATTGTAACAAAACATTTCTATTCCAAAAAAATGCTTTTACAAGCTCCCTTTATCAATGAATCCTGGAATATTTATCTTGGCTTCCGAACAAAATTAAACTAATCAAGTTTTTTGGACAGATGATAATCATAAATGTTTCTAGAGGGCCATTAAGTAAATATTAAAATTAACTGAGATTATTCCACAGAAAACAGGAATAATGGTGGCTGAAAGTGCAAACTTCACAGGGATAGGTTTTAAAAGTCATTCAAATTAATAAAGAAAGACAAAGAAAACATTTGCAAAACTTTTGTATAAAGCAAGCCAAATGAGGTCTGATGTTTTTTTGTTTTTATTTTGTTTTTCGTCTTGAGAGTTTTGGGTTCTTGTTAGAAGGTCAGATTAGAAAACCAGCTAAACATCAACTTGACCTAAGGAGTACTGCACAAAAATATAATTAAAAAATCCGGGATAACAGACAAAGCCTAATAGAATAATTTACTAAACAGTTGTTCACTTTGCCTTAAAAATGACCAGTGAACATTCATATTACTCAGGAAATGTATCATGAACATTAACGGCAAACACTCACTTTACCCAATAGTGTGCAATAATTTGATCTGTTAAGTTTATTTGATCTATTTAATCTTCATCTACAGTATCTACTCTTTAATCTCTTTAATTTAACTACTCTTTCCAACAGATTTAATTTAACCTACAATTGTTTTTCTAATCCTTCATCTATTTTATCTCTCCCCTCTACTGAAATCTGAAATGGCCACATATGAACACATACAATTATTACTACATATTTTTAAATTACAATGGTTGGAAATTATATGTAAATGGCCAAGAACTAAGAGTGAATGTAAAACACAAACATTAACAGCAAAACTAACATCAATCTTAGAAATAATTGTAATTGTGGTTGTTAGCTTGGTGTAGGGTATCTGCAAAGAATTAATCACTGTAAAAAGTTAATTGATTTTACTTAAAATAGTGAGTTAACAAGTTGCTTTTAATTTAAGTTCACTTCATTAAAAAAATAAAATAAAAAACAGTAAACCCAGTCTTCAAGTTACAATGGGCTTACTCACTTTTTAAAGTAAAGTCAACTTGTTGCATATAAGGCAACAGATTCCTCAACTTTGAGTAAAGTAAATAATCCCTTTTTACAGTGTAGTAACTTAATTTAGCATGTTTAGCATGCGACAGAGTCAGGGCTAAATTCAACAAAACTCTCTTTTGAGCAATACCCCTTATGTTCAGAAGTCAGCAAGACCGGCCACACCTTCAATAAACCATGGCTGTAAACAGGGTTGTCATGTACTGTATAATTGACACAGCAAGAAAAAACTCAACAACTCTAATTCGATGAAAGATTGCATTTCAGCCATGCAATAATCAGAAACAGCACTCGTCTACCCTTTCAAGTATTTAGGAAAAAAAAATGCCTTTCCAACTCCACCTGTTACATAACTATAACATCCTTCCAGAAAAATCTTAAAACAGATCACACTAATGCAAGCCTGGATTTAATGTGTATTTATTAACACAATGGGAATAGCAACAAATCAGGTCACTAGTTCAAAAAATGTGTTTGCATTTCTGCTAACAACTATGCACGACTACTTTTATTAATAACAGCGACTTTAAATCAAGTCACATGAAATTTGCATGCCAAGGGAGGTGTATGTCAGTTTGCATGCTGTCTCAGTTAATCTGACACAAAAATGGGTAATTTCCCCCTCTCTGCTAAACTCAACAGTGATGATTACACATGCTGAGAGGCCTAACCGATGTTGTCATTGGCATGATGATAGCTGCGTGCATGTAAACCAATGTTTGCATGTAAACAAGAATATTGCATTTGGTCTTGCTGATGAGAATGTAAACAAGTCATCCTGTACCTTCTCAGTATGAGAGAGAGAGAGAGAGAGAGAGAGAGAGAGAGAGAGAGAGAGAGAG
>CAIGQQ010003610.1:1187434-1199641 GCA_903798035.1 Danio albolineatus | reverse complement strand
GAGAGAGAGAGAGAGAGAGAGAGAGAGAGAGAGAGAGAGTGTTTATACACTCTAGGCTCAATGGCGGATTGGTAGGATACATCCTGTGCCATCCTGTACAGGAAATGAATATGTTCTATCAGAGGTGTTTGATCAAATATGTATGAAAGCTGAGAGCTGTCTACCTTCAATAAAAAAGCAACCTCCCAAGAAATTGAAACACTAGCGACATTCTTGTATCAGCAAATCAGTGTCAGGTTGACTCATTTGAGAACAAAATTGAGTCGAAAACATCATCAGTGCATTGCAATTCAGCAGAGATAAACTTAGCATTCATATTTGTCTCTTTTGACCTGTATAGTGGGTCAAATACACACACATAAATAGTGGTGTTATGGAAATGCCATTGTAGATTAAGTTTATGTTTTATGCTTCTATGTTCTGCTATAGATTATATGCTTATGTGTTATTACATACAGTGACGCCTGAAAGTATTCATACCCCAGACAAATTCTAACATTTGTTTTTGAAGTTTTTGTTAAAATGTAAATAAAAGCTGGGAAATAATTCATGAAATACATAAGAATATAATATATAAGAATGTGGAAGAGATATATAAAGCCACATACTTTTAAAATACATAAATAAAATGCATTGGCATTCATCAGACTCAAAAAAAAAAAAAAAAAACTATGTGTAATCTCAAAAGAATAAAAGGACACCCTGAAATTTATATAGGGCATGTCTATTTGTTATTATAGGGTATTACTCCACTGTCACCGGGAAGAAACACATTCACTTTAGACCAGGGAACACTTGTTCACTGGTGAAGACGTAATGATCGATACAGAAACAGCAATGCAAAGTTAATATGAAAAAAGTGAATGAATCTCAAATGCATCAGACTGATTTACTGATCTACCAGCAAGCGCACATTATCTGATATTGTTATCAGGTTTATTTATCAGAGTGTATGAATATGTCTGATAAATATTGTGGAACCCTAAATGGAATTAGCCCTTATAAAAAGCCCATATAGAATATAACTTGGATTGGCTTTTAATGTCCTGTGAAGTGCTTTGAAATGTGCATTTTTCAATTCGATGTTTGACGTAATCTCAACTGAAAAATAAAGAGAGGGTGGGACATAGAGTAGCAAATAAAACAGCCAATGCTATTTTGCTTTTATTAGCATGAGCGTGGTTGAGCTCAAGTGCATCAAATGAAAAGCGTCAGACACTGGAGAGCATTTGATTGATCAAGATTTGATTAGAAACAGCGAAAAGAATTATGAGGTGACGTGAAAAAGATTCATGATCCATTTAGGCTGAAGTAACAAACTGCAAGCATTGGATGTTTAAATCAGTTTTATCACTGCTTTTTGAATTTTGTCACTGTTTTGGAGAACTCTAGCTAATAGGCTACGTTCACACTGCGAGGCTTAGTGCTTAAATCTGATTTTTTCTCAGATCTGATATTTTTGCATAGCTGTTCACACTGCTGTTATAAATGTGGCCAATATCAGATTTGCAATGTGAACAGATCTGGTCCTAAACTGACCCGCATGGGCAAAAGTGCAGGTACGGACAGCACAGAATATCTAATTATCCACACAATGTGTATACTGAAGCACGTTGTTATGCTTATTGCCCCTTTCACAGACAACCGTGGTGTATTTCATGAACTGTAAAGGGTTGTTCTGCTACTGTTAATGTGTATTTGAAACCTAAAATAAGTCTCTTGTGATTGAAAACACTGATCATTTGTGATTTATGACATTATGGCGTCGATCTGACCACCGCTGTAGTGAATTTATCAAGGGTTAATGAGCAGCCGCAGACGGAACTGTGAAGGCGGAGTTGGTTTATCTCTGTTTGCAGAGTTATTTCATTTTACGTCGTTATAAACAACAGACATGTGCAGAAAGCGGGTTTGGTTTGGGTGTTAGAGCACCTGCACTTTATTCTCTCAGCAAGTTCGTCCTTAAAATGAAAGTGCCCCCTCCTTTAAGCACGGATCCCCGCAACACGCCCCGACACAGCTCGCGATCAACCCGTGCCCCAATCGTTAGCCAGATTGGTTAACAAGCTCCAGTTTTGCCTTCAACATCTTTTTTTTTAAATGAACAACCAAGTTTCTGTGGTAAAATAATCGCCCTGTGTGCCAATCTACAGCTGCTGCTGAGGAGTAGATGACGTCTGCAGCACAGAATGATGACGCATGTCGATCAAAGATTATGTAAAAGTCACATGAAATCCGACATAACCGTTCACACTGCGGTCGCATTGCAAAATATCAGATCTGTGTCAGATTTAAGACTACATATGAAAGTGGCACAAATCTGACATGAAAAGATCAGATTCCATGCGGTTTGGGCTGTTCACACTGTCAAGACCCGAGTTACATGAGGGCAAAAAAATCAGATTCGGGTCACATTTGCCTGCAGTGTGAACGTAGCCATAGTTATCCTTAAAAGAACTAACAGACTGAAACGAACATCTAATTTTATTTTATTTTTTTTAATTACAAGGGAATTTAAATGCCAATCAAGCCCCGAGCCCTAAACCAAACCCTAAAATCTGATTGGCTGATAGCTACATTGTTCCAGGAACAATTAACTTGTCCATTACACCATGGACAGAAAGAGCAGTGATGTCGATACTTACATGGAGCATAGAACATAACCAGGGCTGACGGATGTTCCTCCAGGAACGAGTCGAAAGAGTCATCGGTCAGATGGAAGACCGCCGACCCGGACTCAGACCAGGGCACCTCTGGAGTCTTTGGTTGTGGCGGCTGAGGGCTGTGCAACACATAAAACAAAAAGTTAAAAACAATTCCATCACTCAACACATATTTGTTGTCTCAAAGTCTAGTATGAACCTCTTGACTTTGGATCAGTGCATGACTCCAGCTCTCCCAATGACTAATGCAAGAAGTTGAACACATCTTACAACTCATTTCAGCTCACTACATCTGGTGGGGAACAGTTACACCCACATCACTGAAGAGAACTAGCCTGAGCTCACAATTCACATTTGTCTTCTGACAGGCCTTGTGCCTAAACAAGAATGGCCCAAATGATTTCTTTGTAGAGCGCATGGAGCCAAGGAGCTTGAAGTGCATCTGCTGAGCAAAGACTAGCCAGAGAATAGAGTTCAGTGGGTAAAGTACAGCAGTAAATGTTTTCATGATCAAGCTCAGTTTCACTTTCCTTCATTTAAAATTAATTCTACAAGACAAGCCTGAGGTACATCTGCAAGTGCTTTGAGAGCAAAAGTTCACAACTGGAGTTTTTTTAACATGCACTTGTATTGGTCAATCAACTACAGCTGTCCTGCAGTTTATATATATATAAAAAAATAAATTAAAAAAAAACTGATATAATAATTTTATGGTTCTCACAAATTATGGACCACCCACAGTCTTCTTATGGACCGTCTCTATGGATTTAAAGAAAAACTTTGAAATAGTGGTTGTACCGTAAACTACAGTAGTAAAGCAGAGTTGTTTTAGCTGCCATTGTTCAGTTTTCCTGAACACACATGATCACACGATCAATCAGAAATCATTCTAATATGCTTATTTGATGCTTAGGATTCAAATCCTATTAATATTGAAATCAGTTGTGCTGCTTCATTTTATTGTGGACACTGATATTTATTCCCCACGATTCTTTAATATACAGACAGTTAAGCATTTTAAGAAAAAATAAAGCACTTTTATTACGTACCTAAAATTTACTAAAATAACCCTTGTGCGCGGTTGGGGATGTTTTTATCCTCTCTGGGGTGATTTTGAGTCTTAATTTGGCCACATCTTTCTCTGTGTTTCAGTAAATAGAATGATTTTTGGTGATAAATCTTATTTTCATTCATTTTCTTTTTGGCTTAGTCCCTTTATTAATCTGGGGTTGCCACAGTATGAACCACCAACTTATCCGGCATATGTTTTAAGCAGCGGATGCCCTTTCAGCCACAATCCATCACTGGGAAACATCCATATACACTCATTCACAATAGTACACTACGGACAATTCAGCCTACCCAATTCACCTATACTACATGTCTTTGAACTTGTGGGGGAAATCGGAGCACCCAGAGGAAACCCACGCAAACAAGGGGAGAACATGCAAACTCCACACAGAAATGCTAACTGACCCAGCTGAGGGTCGAACCAGCGACCTTCTTGCTACGAGGCAATCGTGCTACTCACTGCACACCATGATGCCCACAAATCTTATTCTGACACATATTTTGGACATAATATATTTATATACTATATAAATATATTATGTCATTAAATATACTACATAATGACATTTTTAATGACAGGTTAAATTTGTCATTTTTACTGTTGATCATCAGCTGCAGTGCAAAAAAAAGCTTAATACTTCTATTTGGAGTATAGTCTGTGAATGTGTGTGTGCATTCTAAAACACAGCTAGGAAAACACACTAGTGTGAACACAGCTTAAGTAAGAAGGTATTTACCTGCAGTGCAAAAAAAAGCTTAATACTGTACTTCTATTTGGAGTATAGTGTGTGTGTGTGAGCGCGCATTTACTATGTTCTCAGAACATAGTAAACATAGGAAGTATATTTATGCACACACACTATAATCTGCTATTTTAATTTACAGAACTCCATATAAAAGTCAGAAACTTTTTGCACAGGACTATTTAAAGGGTTAATGCTGCTAACTCATGATCGACAGAAACAATTGCACATTTTAACTCTTCCCAGGGAACACCCTCAACAATTAAGAATGCATGATTATATGGTGTCATAGCTTTATAATGGAAGTGAATGGGGCAAAAACAGCCATAAACATAACGAAAGGGTAGTATTATAGACAAGGGAATTGTAGAATTGTACACAAGAGTTAACATTATGGATGCTTTTACTGTAACATTCGATCAGATTAAATGCATAGACACTGATCTCTCTGACTGCAAATATTAAGCAAACAAATTAGCATTTTATTTGTATTTTTATGTCTCACTTTTGGACAGAAAAATAGAGCTAAAACCAAACTAAATCTAAGACCCTAGTTTAGTTTTCAAATGCAGGTGTTCAGTTTCAGTGTAGAAGGACTTAAATGTTGACTTCTGAAAAGAAAGGCACAGCTATCCACAAATCACACTCTGATTGATCTTCTGGACTACTGGGTATTGTATCTTGATTCGCCCCTCTCATATGGACATTACACTACAGGTAGATCACAAGTACAGATTGCAGCAAAATACGCTTATGTCCAGTTAGTGTGAATGGTCACGTATCATGTGTTTATGCCGTACAGTGTACACAGAGATTGTTTTACTGCAACACATTAAAAATGCCAGTCTATATGAGGAGCATTTTCATTCTAAAACCCAGCTAGGAAAACACACTAGTGTGAACACAGCTTAAGTAAGAAGGTATTTACCAGAATAAGAGAATAAAAGACTTCACACAAGTAAAAATAATTAATCTGGCTAGTCTTTACTATGCATAAAATATAAATGTGTTCTAAATCTGAACAATAAATACTTATGTGTGAATGAATTAATATATAAAATAATTAATTAATAATGCTAAGTACTGTATATAACAGTGATGTTGTGATTTAATTCATGTGGTCTTGTTTATGTTATGCAGCAAAGAAAAATATTTTATGACTGGAACATTTATGCAATCCATGAATTACTGTACATGATGCATTAGCTCTAGTGAAGTTAATCTCTGAGATATGAAGTGTAGATTTGTATTTTTTATTTACTCTGTCACTTTGATTTTCCCTTAAAACACTGCAGAGAGCTTAAAGCCACATCACATCTCTGTAAGGAGACACAGAGGAGTGTTTACATCCAGTGTTTTACAGTGCACATCATATCTTTCACACCACAGTTCCTCTAAAACACTCCCTGGATACCGGTCAAGGCCACAGGCAAAAGTCCAAGATGTCACACCTCTAATACATAGTGATTCTTTACAGCTTTTAAGATAGCAAAGGGTGTGAGAATGAATGAAATGAGGCTGTGAGTGTGTGTTTCTTTTTTGAGAGCAGCTTGTTTAGTTACTCACTTTTTCAACCAATCAGTGATGTCTTTGGAGGTGGCTCCATAATTCTCGTAGTGGTGCAAGAACTTCCCCTTCCTTTTTGGAAAAGAACAAAAAAGGACAACAGATGTTTATGGTTAATCATAAAATTGGTGAGAAAATCCAAACCAAAACAAATAATTTCATCATGACTAACTAAAAATACTAAGCAACATTTTCACCAATTTTGGGATAAATGGGGCTTTAATGCATTAAATGCATGCAATTAATTCAAAATCCTTCACATGTGACAATCATTTAACTCAAATAATGCTAATTAATTACTAAAGCAGAAGAAACTGTGTTATTAATGTATAGTAATTAACTTCACACAGTAAATGATGGTTTACTTTCATGGAAATAGCAAATAATGTCAACATAAATGTGTCAAAGATGATAAATAGGATAGTGCATGCCTAATTTTAATCTTGTGATTGATCACTTTTACACACTCGCACAAAAAAATGTGATTAATCACAGTTAAAAAAATAATTTATTGACAGAAAAAAGTTTTTTTTTTAAGTTTGTTGGAACTGAGGCCTATTACTTAGTGTACTGTACATGAAGTGCAGGATTGATTTTGGCCAGCTTCCTATCACAATCCCATTTTACTTCCTGTCCTCTCTCTGTTGTGGTATAAAAACAAGTCCAAAAGTTTGTAAAACAGAAGCAAAGAGTCTGTTTAAAGCAGTTAGTATTGATTAAAAAAAACCATACATCAAAACTTGCCTTCTTTCAGAAAGGACATGCTAAACGGAAGAAGTCAATATTTATTAGCGCTTATTTTCTCAACATAAATTGCACTAGACAGCCTCAGATATATGTATCCACAAACAACACAGATCCAAGACCGCTGCTCGATTCTTGCCATCCAAGATAAACATTTTAAATGAGAGTTTGACTCAAAGCTAATTAAGCCATTTGGCCCAGGGCTCTTAGCATAATCAAAGACTTCAGCTAGCAGCCTTTGTGCTCTTGCTAATCCATACAACCACAAGCAGACGAGATCACGAACGTACAGAAATGCTGCATGCGGAGGAAGGCTTCGTGCATCGGAAACTCAAATTTTATCAGTAATCATCTGCTGCCGTTCCGTGACTGAAAATAATCGTCAGCAAGTGGGAGCTTAGAAGAGGGTCTGGCAATAGACTGTCATTTGTAACTGTCACTAATCAGCTGGGATCCACGAACACTGTGGCAACCTAAACAAAAAAATATGATAATAGAATGCAAAACCCATGTCTAACAAACAGAATGACTTTAGTGTGAGGTTAAATCTTCTAGCCTGGAAGAAAGGTTTTTGCCTCAAGTAACATTCAAATTTCAAGGGAACTCACATAATAATGTAGATAAGTATGAGACTGTTCTTGCTAAAGTAAAAAAATAATATAAATAAAAATTGGTATTTTGCACAATTGCCAATTTATTCTCTAAATGCATATTTTTATATATTTATATCTATTTTTAAACAAAATCCTGAAAAAAATGTTAGTTTGAACAATTTCCATTTTGTGGACAAAAACAGAATAAAATTTTCTTTATTTGAAATACATTTTAGCAGACCTTTATATAATAAATTAATTACCAATACTTTCCAAAAAAAAAAAATATATATATATATATATTATAATATATAATTAATAATATATATATTTTTTTTCTATTTATATATGTATATGTATCATATACATGTTGATTTTATATCTAAATATAAATAAACATTTTATCAGAGTGGTTAGTGTTGTGCCCAGCACTAATTTCCAAACATTTTAATATATCAAAGAAATAATACATTACTAAATATACACTACTGAAGAGGTGTGGAGGCACGGTGATCTGGCCTTTGGGTCGAGTAATATGTTTAATTAACCTTGTAGTAATTAAAATATTGGTGTAGTGAAGGAGAACTAAACAAAAGCTAAATGCAGTTTAAAACAGCTGCTGCAAGTCTAAATATACAGGCAAAAGACTCTGGACAAATTACTCCATGCAGAGATTACACATTAAAATTCTCTGATTCATTTAATATCATAAATCAACTTCTTCCCAGGGCTATTAGTTCTAGCATGCAACATATAAAAAGCTGCCCTAAAACTGTCTCAAAAATGAATGAATTTTAACCTCTTGAATTTAATATGCAAAGATTATTTTGGAGGTACTTTTTCAAATAATGCAAATTGTTTTTTAAAAGCAATGCAACATTGCACATTGGCCAAGAACATTTCATGCTCCAAGTTCAAACTATTTTGAACAGTTATTTACTAGAATTAGCATACTTGGTGTTTTTGAGGACGTTTATTTTATACTGTAAATGCAGAGTAGCTTAAAAAAAGCTCAGGTCTTCATTAGATAATTTAAGCATGGACTTGTTCATTTTCATTGTTTAAAAGTATTGTTTTTGGTAACAACATTGTTTTGAAATGAATTCCTTTGGAAAATGAAGGGCTGGTAAACAGATTTTAGGAAAAGCCCTAGCATTAGTATGTGACACAGCAAGAGGTCCCTAAATGGACCGTAGATAAACTACCATTCTTGTGTGCATTTCCCACATAACACCTTATCTTACAGCTGAACTTACAAACTTTGATTCACCAATCAGGAAATAAAACGTGTACTGACAAGTGTTTCCTGAAATCTGTCCATCATTTGAACCACATTAGTTAAAACGTAAAACTTTACACATAGTTCATTAAACACATGTTCATTGGAACGATGGATTCGGAAAACACAAAACTGCTGAACTACTGTTTGTTTGTACTGATGGAATTTGCGATCTAATAGGCTATCAATGGTTTTGGGAAATGCACCCCTCATCCATTTTTACCAGTCTTCTTCACACATATTGATTGATGTACAGTACAATTCAATGACCCTACAGTTATTATTAAACTGTTATCGTTAAACTTGATTTAAAAAAGTATTATGGGTAGGGCTGGTCTATATATATCAAATGCTACCATAAATATAAACAAACGCCAACCCTAAATTTCCAATTTATTTCCTTTTTTTTTTTTTAATTTCATGGAAACTCATGTACTCTTTTATTAAATGTAGGTCTTAAATGTGCACTGATATATTCAACAAAAGGGCAACACCAAAGGTCCAAAAAATGAACACATTGGCTCTTCATCAGGCCAGAGACCAGACATCAGAGATTTGCACTTTTTGCTATTTGGCTGAGCACCCATAGTGTGATGTGTTTGCTTTTATGCATTTTTTCATATTGAGTTCACTTAATTCAATTAAGTCATTTTAACTTAATTGTATTAAATATTTAATTCTTACTAATATATTAAACTATTACTTACTTTAAATGTAGTCACATTTACTTAGACCATTTACATTATGTTGCCTTAACTTGAACTGATATCTAAGTTAGTAGAGTATTACTATTTGATTTTTACAAAAACTTTGTGTGCAAAAAATACACAACACCACTTTCTTTTAACATTTATTTTCCAGTCTGACACAAAGCATGCTGAGAGCAAGAAATCTGAATACTTGAAAAATGTAACACTTTAATACTGAAATATCTTCTTTCAGTTAAACAGAAGAAATACAGGGGGGCTAATAATTCTGACTTTAACTGTAAGCTGTAATGTATATAAAAAACTGTTAATGTTCAGCAGCTTAGTTTGTTTTATTTTGTTTTTGGTGAAACTTACTCAAAGTAGCAGAAGGTTGGGTAGCCCTTGACGCTGAACTCTTGTTTGACGCCATCAAACTCCGCCGGGTGCACGTTCATCCCAGCCAACACCTACACCAAAGCAATGAATTAGACTCGAAACAATCGCCGTCTAGCAGCTCAAATACAGCGAAATGAAGATGAATGGCCACATCAGAGTGTAAGCAGAAAGCTTGTCGATAGAGATATGGCATTCAGTGAAGTGGCACACGGTAAATATCCAACTCTCTCATGACATTGCAAGCTTGACCCGACATGTTAATCGCATCCCGAAAACAATTTCAACTCACTTTTATACTGAAGGATATTTACTTTAAGTGACTACAGACCTAATATCCTTCTACGGTTGAAAAAATAGATAGCTTATGGTCTTATTTCAAACAAGCTACACTGTTATGACTGGCAATGCTTGATAATGAATTCCAAAATAAATGCATATTATCCCAGAGCAAGTCACAAATCGTCTCTGGCGCGACGTACCCATCTGTCAGGCTGCTGAAAAATATGCAGCCCAACTCTGCTGACCGGCGATTACTTCCCAAATCCATCAAAGTTTCTGCAGCGCTATCAGCTTCTCGCCACACGTACGTGAAACTCAGAAACACAGGAGGTAGCAAATCTACATGTCGTGTCCATAAACGGCAAGCTACCAATTCATTATGCAAATCTGTAAACAGCAGCTTATTTACTAGTGCTCAGTCATCGGTCCGAAGTTTGGAGAAATAAATACTGCCTAAAAATCACTCCATATGTGGCAAAAGTAAAACAATAACAACAAAAAGAGTAATCATAGACACATTTTATAAGGATACATGTGGTAGCATCAGTTAATGTATTTCTAATTGTAGGATTACAGTATTTATTAATTTCATAACAATAATTATAATATCTTAACGTTTAAATGTAAAAAATGTAACTGTAAACACCTATCATTCAAAATGTTAGAGGTCAGTAACATACTGAAATGTAACTAATTGTTTTATTCAGCAAGGTTGCATTAGACTGATCAAACATTTATACAAATCAATACATTTATTCTATTAAAAAACATTTTATTGAAAATAAAAGCTGATTTAAATCTGCACTCTCAGAAACAAAAAAGGTGTGAGCGGTCACTGAGGTGGTACCTTTTCAAAATGTACACATTTGTACTTAAAGGGTCCATATTGGTACCTCAAAAGTATTTATTAGTACCTAAACATTGTAAGAGGCACACTTTTGTACTTTTTAGGTACTAATTTGTACAATTTATTACTAGAGGTATTAATATGGGCCTTTTAGATACAAGTGTGTCCCTTTTGCAAAGTTACCACCCCAGTGACACCTCTTATACCTTTATTTCTGTGTGCAAAACTTTCTATTTGTTATAAAATGCACCAAATCAGCATATTAGAATAGTTTGAGGAATCACATAAGACCAGAGACAATAGCAATGATACATATCAAAATAATTTTATGTAAAAACATTTATTATTAAACTACAGTTATTTTAAAGGTTAAATTAATATATTATTTCAGAGTTTTTTTTCCCCCCAATTTTTACAGATAGTCAGAGTCGAAACAGGCAAATTGTGAAACAATATTTTAAAAAATATACTTTAAATAACTTTTCCACAACTTTAAAATATTATGGAGAAGTTTTAGATTAAAAATTAAAGATCAGATTAAAACCTTTTCATAAAAAAAAAATCTTGATTATCTTGACTTGATTATCGGTTATTTAAATCGTTTATGATGTTTTGCATTGCTTGAACTATGACTGTGTGTAGTAAATGATGCTTCATCTGAAAGCACGTGGTGGAGATTTACTACTCATCACAGAACCGTCTTTACTGACAAAATAAATAAATAGATAAGTAGTTCACAGGATAATTTTTCCTCCCTATTAGGAAAGACATTATTTTCCAAATTCATTATGTACTATGATTAAAAAAAAATTTTTTACTCTATTTGTGATACATTTTTACAAATAGTCAAAACTGGCAAATTGTGAAACAATATTTAAAAAAATATATTTAAAATAACATTTTCACCATTTAAAATATTTAAGATCAGATTAAAACTCTTTTTTTATACCTTTTTCATTAGCTACAGTTAATGAATTAAACCTTATTGTATGGAGTTCCAAAAAACAAAACAAAAAAAAAACACACACAAAAAAAAACTGTTAGCTGCCTGAAACTAGCCAAGTGTTAGCTTAACTTAACTTACGAAAGCTTCCATGCTGAAAACTTTGACATTTACCGTGGGGGTTGTCTTTAAAAAAAACCTTCAGTTTAGATTTAGATGATTTTGAATGAAAGCATCTATATTTGTGCTTCTGTGAACATTCTGAGATGGGAAGTGGAGAGATAGCGAGAGAGATAGAGATAGCGAGAGAGATAGATAGATAGAGAGAGATAGATAGATAGATAGATAGAGAGAGAGAGAGAGAGAGAGAGAGAGAGAGAGAGAGAGAGAGAGA
>CAIGQQ010003610.1:1155276-1181903 GCA_903798035.1 Danio albolineatus | reverse complement strand
ATATATATATATATATATATATATATATATATATATATATTAAGGCATATATCATGTTACCATAACGATATAATGTGGCAATTAGATCGTAACTGTACAGTGCTTTTACACCATGGCTATATTAATCTATGCAAACACACGAAAACAATATTAATGTTATACCAGACACTGTAAAAAGCTCATTCCCAGCCACAAGATTTTTCTGACAGGGTATTCGAGTGTCATCGAGTGACATATATGAAAGTATGTTGTGGGACTGCTATACAGGAGTTATTATTATGGATTATAATGTAGATAGAGAAATTTAGCCTTTTTATTTTAGCGTTTTTTTACTGCAAGACGGTAAAACACAAACGTCTTTATGAACGTATTAAAACACGTGCTTTTTTGTGAAAATAATGACAAAAAATACTAATTTGTGTGGGGGTAAGAGTAAGGGCTTAGGGGGAGAATCGGGATTGGGCCTTACTAGTACTGGCACTGATTCTTTGTTACTATTTTCAGCCCAGGCTCATTAGAAATATGTGCCTCAGTCTACATTTTTGCTAAACAAAATATGTTGCTCTGGCTACATTTCGTTTCACAGTTCAGGTAACAAACCCACTAGAGGGTGCTGTCTAAATTTTGCAAATCTAAAATGTCACTTAGGATATGTTTCATTGTAGATTTAGGATCCACGTCCTTCTTGTACATGTCCATGAGAAGGTGGTGCTTGCCGTATTGATCACAAAGCAACACAGTACAAAGTAACCTAAACCATTCCTTAAACTCAACAAACAGTTTTCAAAAGCAAGCTTAAGATAAAAGTACACTGCGACTGCAGTTTTACCTTGACTATGCATTGCTTTTATCTCTTGTTTGGAACGAGCATCACAAGTACAACACCGTATGAAGTGAGCTAGAGTGCAGACTGCCGGAAAGGCTGCGCATATAGAGATAAGTGAGCCAGATTTTTTATATCATAAATTATAGACATTGTTAAGGTGTTTTGTGGTATTTATTTGTTTTTGTGCAAATAAACTGCATTAAAATATTCTTTATTTATTGATAATAAATACCACTAGTGTGAAAAGGAACAAAGCTGTTGGCAACAAACTACCCCACAGCCTTAATTTTATCTAGAAACTGCAGACATATGTTTAAGTAAAAAAGGGGGGCTAAAGCACCTATATCCAATGAGCCTGCAAAATTTGCTTCACATTAATACTCTAAACTTGCTCCAAGTGGGCCTTAAACATAAAATGTAGTGAGAGTTATAAGCCACGAAAAACGTTTTCCTCTTGCACAGTTACACAAATTTATCTCCTAATCTATGCAACCTATAAGGAACTAAAAACCCCCTTCGACGTAAAGTGCTGGAAGTACTGCTGTACCAAGCGAAAATGAAGAGCAATATGTGGTACTTATCAGCAGGTGCATTTAATAAGAGCTCTCCATTCTTTCCACACCAGTGGCTCCAGCGAACATGTCCCATCACAGTCTCATCATCCAGCAAAAGCTCAGCTCATTCATTTTTAACATATTCACATTACAGCTCCCCTCATTCCACAGCCATTCATCAACGCCTCGTCACATTCGCTCATAATTGAGCTGAAAGGCATGTGGAGAATGAGATAGGTGAGAGAAACCAATGGGACAAGTTTGATTCGCCTTCTCACAAAGCCATATGCTTTTTTTCTGGCTCTGGTGCTTCAGGCTGAGTACTGTGAAATAACAGCCACAGGAAAACTGTGGACGTTTAGCGAGTAAATAACAACACAGACTGATTCATCCATTCACACGTGACAGAACGTGCAATCGGAAAGGCACTGACGCCGTTTTCTCAAAAATGCAATCTATGCGTCTAACAAAGAAATATTGATGAGCTGGATTCTGAACAAGGCTTCCAAAAACGCTGTCATTTTTTGTCAAATATGACTTCAGCAAAATGCAATTTTCCAAGAAATTACCTTAAACGTGGCTGGTCTGTTGTATTCTGTGTGGAAGGTCCCATCCCTAAAAAGCAACACAAAACCAAAAGATAAATCATTGTGCTAATAGTCCTCAGTAATAATAATCTGTAAGACCTCCAATCACCACTCTTACATGCATCTCAGAAAATGGAGGTTGTTCTTACTTGTAATGCAGGAGCTCAACTCCTTTGGTTTTCGAGCTGGGGTCTACCTTGACTTTTTTACAGAGTTTGCGGCCTTCTGAATCCCTATGGTGAGGAACGTACAGAAAAAAGAACTCCCATGAATAAAGATGAATATTATTCTCATATATGGTTACAATACATATTTTATGCAAGGGGATTGTTATATTTAGGTATGTCGACTTTAACACATTAATAGACTGAATTAATTAAAATTTAGAATGATTAAATGCAGATAACGCAATTAAACTGTGCATGTGGATATGCATCATTAACAAAATTTACATCATACAGTTTGAAGGTTAACAACTGCAAACCTGCAGGCGTACATTTCATTGAAACCTGTTTTCTGATTTCACCTCCCTGTTTGTTATGGGATCTTTTTAATCCACAAAATTCCAGGAAACATTTTAGTCAGTGATTATTCATTCAAACAATCATCTCAGAAAACAGGGGCTTGCAGACAGTTCTCAGTGAATTATTCATTCTAATATGTACAATATAATTATAATGGATTAATTCTAATTAAGAATTATTTAATGCTGATGACACAATTAAATTGTGCATGTGGACATGCATGATTAACAAAATATAAACATCATACACTTGCAGAGTTCAACAACTGCAAATCTGCAGCCATACATTTCTATTGTAACATGTCAACCTGATTTCACTTCCTTGTTTGTGATCATTTTAATCCACAAACCAAGACACATTTTAGTCAGATGTAATAAAGTGATAATTTGTTCAAACAATCATCCCAGAAAACAGGGACTTGCAGCCAGTTATTAGTGAATTATTCATTCTAATATGTACAGTTAGAGCAGTTATATAACTTGAATAGTCACTTTTTTTATAATTATGTGCATTGTTTGCATGCTCAATTGAAGTTCAGTAGCTGAATCTAATTTTAAAGTCATTAAAAATTTACTATAAAATGAAACCATAAAAAAGCAAGGTTTGAGCAAAGCAAACTCAGTACAGTATCTGCAGGCACAATCAATTACCTTCATACTTTTTGTGCAAACTCAGAGGCGAAAGCGAACATTAAGTCACAGCGAATTATGCTCAACAAATATTATAATCACATTATTCTATTATAACACAAGTCCACGAAGGACATTTGTCATGCAAATTGATGCAGCCAAAAAGTGAAGTGATACAATTAATGTCCCAAGACATTAAATAAATTGCTGTAGCAGCAATACGAGAGCGCTCATGGGAAGCGACAGATGACCACAGCAATAAGCTAATGTATGGGCCGCTTCTGAGTTTTGGCAAACCCTGTCATTCTTCTCTTTTTGAAGGACAAGACATTCAGCTGCCTTTGCTTTAGTGTATTGCACAAACTCTGCTTGCTTAAATTCAGAGTCACAGGTCTTCAGATAAGAAAAAAAAATTGTATTTGCCCCCGACAGCTCTACTTTTGCATTTAGCAGAGTATGCTTTAAAAACATCTATACATACACACAAAATGCTACACTATTTCCCAAGGCTTCTTTTAGAATCATTAATTCAATGAGTGTTATTGTACTAAGAACGATTAGACCTAAATAAAGACTAAGTAAATAATTATCTAGCATAATATTAAAGCAGCATGAAAAGTAGCTATATCATATCAACTAGACACAATTTTTAAAATGCAAACAAAATAAATTGTTCATTTTCTAAATTTTTTTGCACAAACTGTAGCCCTGAAGGTATTTAGCATGGTAAAGCATAGGGATGGGCCAAATAATTATCGTATCGAATCACGGTAAAATTTATGGCGATAACGATGATAAGCTGTGAACATTTTTTTTTTTCAATATTGATCTAAGAGCCAATCACACAACACAAATATGCAACAACAATAATCTATAATTGTGTTAATAGATCTGCACCGATGTTTAGGCCACTGAAAACAGTTTACGCTGCGTCACCCAGTATTGTTTAGCACACTCATTTCACTACATCACAGTAATAAACAATATTTTAAAATGTTATTTAATGAACTCTAATTTTTGTGGCGTCGTGTCAGTCATTGTTGGGATGCTCTTTTAAAACTGGAAGCATTAACAACTTAAAATATATATATTATCTTGAAATATATATTTCGTTATCATTCAAAATGGAAAATAATTATCAAGACTGCATTTTTGCTATATCACCCAGCCCTAGTAAAGCATTTGGAACTTTTGAATAGAACTTTTGAATAAATGAAATACTGGAAACATAAGCCGATAAATACCTACAAGAAGTTAATATTTAGTACAAGGTTGAGACTGCAAACCATGGAAAATAAACTGAGAAAACATAACTCATTTAATATTTAGTTGAACTTTCTGATTGACGATCACAATTCTGAAGGATAACTTTCACTGCCCTTGAAAAAAATCAGATACAACTTTGGCTTTTAGGAGTTTCTGGACTCATTTGGTGTCCGATTTATAGTGCAACATAGGGATTCAAAAAAAATAAAAAATAAATAAAATAATTCATTGCCCTAAAAAATGAATGTTCCAGTTCCAGACAAATTCATCTCTGTCAGACACTTTAGGACAAAAAACAAAAACAACAGCAACAAAGCACTCAATCTTCAAAATCACACCTTAACAGAACCTGACAACAGAAAGGACCCCCAATTACCTGGTCCCACTGTCACCACACACACCCACACTCTCCTGAAGAGATCCAGATCGCTCAATTGAAAAGACTCCCTTTTCCCTTGAGTGATAATGAGCATGGAAATGTATTACATAAGGACAAATAGGAGCAGAGAGGACTCAGCAGCGATCTAAAGCCCCATGCTAATGGAAATTCAAAGAGACGGAATTCAATTATGCTTCTGACAGCATCCGCCCCCAACCGGCTCCGTTCCTTAAAGGTAGATGAGAAGCCATCATTAGCGTTATGCATTTCCCACATAACGCCTTTGTGGGAGGACTGAGAGAGGTGAGCTGGAGATCAGAGCTCAGGCTGTCAGGTGGGAAACTCAATTAGACATGCTGTGTGTTGAACGAGCTGACACCGGATCACAGATGCGTACCCCTACAACCCTGTTTGGTGAGCCAAAATAATTGGTCATCCTTGTCAAGCACCACACGCCATTCTAAAGCATGAGAGTCATGGGTCAAGTCAATATGTTTTGCTTGTGGGGAGCTTGAGTATCCAGGGGGCAAAATTGCTGCTGGCGAACAAGATTTTTTGGCTTCAAACAAGTTGAGGAGACAAAACTGCAAAGTTTAAAGCCAATAATCCCTTTGGGAAGTTTACAAACTTTTGGCTTGCTTGGTTGGGGTCAGTGGAGCTGCCCTTTAGTGTATTGTCTATTATATTGAACTGAATTGAATCATTTTTTAACTAACCAGAACCACACCAGCATTTTACCATCTATTTTGTCATCTGCTAGATATATTGATTATGTTCCATTATTAAATTTTGCTATCTAATGTAATGTTTATTTCTTTGCTTGTTCTTCCATGTAGCGCAGCTTTGACAATATTTATTGTATAAAGTAGTATATAAATAAATGTGACTTAACTTTACTTGACTTTAGAGATGTCATAGAGTGCTTTGACTATATATATTAAATTGTTTTCTGATGTCTAAATGCTGGGAATGTGACTTCGTCAAGTTAGAAAAAAAAAAGAAAAAAAGAAAAAAAACTCAGAAACTTATGTTCATTTAAAAATAGAAATTAGAGCTGCATGATATTAGAAAAATCTGATATTGTGATATTTTATTTTTCTGAGATGAATATTGCGATATGAATACAGTTTACAAGATAGTTTGAATAGCACTACAGTGTTTTTTGGGCAGTCTAACAGTATTCACATACAGAAACTTAATAATTACAAAATGCAAAAAATAATGCATTTTTAATAATGTGAATTTCTTACTTTGCTTTGTCTTGTTTCTAATCCAAATATAAAACAATTCTAAGAGCACTTAAAATTTTTTGTTTAAAAAAGTTGTTTTAAACTTCAGAACAAATAAAATAAGCAAAAAAAATTGTTTTCCCTTTTGAAATGTAAATATTTGGACTAGAAAAAAAGACAAAACTCAAGATAAGACCAGACAAGACAAAAAGAAAGAACTTTTTTTGGCATAAATTCCATATAAATACAGTAATTAAGTGCAATTCTGTAGCTCTTAGTCTACTACTATACTTCTACTACTTACTATAATTTACACTCAACTTTGCATATCTGGTGATGTGACTATTGCGGATGCACACATTGCGATATCGTTGATGAAAAGATATATTGTGCATCCCTAACAAGAGTTAGTACAATTCAAGCTTAGATTAAGCTTAGACTTAAAAATAAGGGTGAAAAATGTTGTGATCTCACTAGGAAAAATGGTGGCCAAGCCTGGAGCGTGCATATTAATAATCCTGCTTGGATCAAAGTCTGTGCTCTGCTACAATTGGTCTGTTTTTCCCTCAGATTTTACACTTGCGGGATTTACATAAGAACAAAGAAACAAAGGTGTTTGGGGCACAGCGTTATGTGCTTTACTGAACTCTTATTATTCATCTAAGCCTAGGTACATCCAGATATTTCTTCTATGGCATCTTTAAAACCAAAAAAAGTTTAAAGGTTCAAACTAAAGGCAACTGCAGTATTTTAACATATTTTCGTTAACACATTTTATCATTCAGACTTCGGGATAATTGCATTCCCATTTTCCTCATACCAATCCTACTCTTCCATGACCTACTTTTTTTTAATGGTATCCCCCAGTGGACTGCGGTTGGCGATCTCTCAGGTCCCTGTCATCTGAAGGAAATATGTGGGCGTATCTCTGCTTTGCTCTATCACACTGCTGCCTGTGCAGAGTTACTTTTTTTATACCCAGCTTTATATAAGTTCCTCGCATTGGGACCCAATGTACCCAAGACAGTCTCATAACGTGGTTCTGGGGAAAAGAAACCACCTTGCCTGGCTAGCATGATTCACAAAAATATGATTTAGTATATTAAGTTACAGTTGGATACGTTTTTGGTACAGCAGAAAGGGAAAATGATTGCTTATTTATGAATAGTGATTTATCAAATACATTGTGGCTCTGTTTTTTAGGGCTGTCTTGATTATGAAATTATTTGTTTGGTACACAATCATACTGACCCAAAAGCTAGAACATTTTTATTTTTTTGCATTTACTTTAGTTTATAAAAAGATGCAGTTATACAGTAATTGCCTGCCACATCGTGCCATAACAGTGTTACACAGCCATTGAGAAATGATTTAGAGGCAAGCTTTCACTGCTAATAATCAGAAACATCTTTTCTGAACAGACAGAAGATGCTGAGCTGTGCTAAACATGGATGCAAAGGAACAAGATAATCCACACTACAATCCAACATAATTCAAGGATCTGAGGTAATTACCAGTGTTGGGCACGTTTCTTTAAAATAGTAAGTAGTTATAGTTACAGTTATGTAACTGAGTTACATAATTATAAAAGTAACTAATTACCAGCAAAGTAACTATTGCGTTACTTTAGAATAATCTAACCTGTCAAATGACTATAAATATATAACACTAATAAATATAAAACCTTGTACACTAATCTACACTATAATGTTGTTGTGGGACAATTTGACAGACTATGGCAGCATGTCCTCAACTATTTATCTAGATATTATGTTTAATTCTGTCTGAGTAATAAGCGTTTGCGGAGAGAAAAAATAAGTTTGATTTGCTCTGTCGTCGTGGCTTTGTCTCCTCTTTTGCTAGCAGAGCTCACATAGCCACTAATTTTTTCATTGAATTTATTGTCAATGACACAGATACTTTTTTTTTCCTGGCCATAAGTTGCACAATACATGTTTGTAAACGCTACCTTTGAACTTGTTAGATTTGCCATCGTTTTAACACCTGGTCGTTGGTGTGCTACTGGCTGTGTGCCTGCGTAAACACCCGCCCTACTCTGCCTCTGATTGGCAAACTAGCCAATCATCACGTTTACAGTTACACCACATTCACAGAGACACTGGTTGGTTATGTGTCTCACCCCAGCCCCGAACACACACACAGACAAACCCCAGAGAAAGAGAAAGTGCTCGCATGAAACCCGTTTCCGTGTTCTCAATCACAGTATATTAATGCGCATTTTGATTGCCATTAATAGTAACAGCATTGTAAAGGGGGAAACAGTAACTCATTTGATTACTCGTTGCTGAAAAAAGTATCGCTATTAAAAATGCTGTTTATTTATACCATCGTCATTCCCATCACAGGTAATAACCATACCATTGATGCAAACATGACCTTTACAATACTGTAGACTCACCAAATTATGAAAATAAAAACAAGCTCTACATGCTTTTTGACTAAAACCATCATCCCCAGTCAAAAAAACAAAAACAAAAAAACACTTGAAATTTCGATCCAGACTACAGAAAAGCAAAATTGATTGAAACTCACCCACAATTCACCCAAGCGATGGTCCCTTGACCTTTCACAGCCTGAGCCACATCAGACAGCAGCTTTAGATGAGCATCTCCAGATGAAGCTGAGAATGAAAAGAAACCCATTTAAAACACCGTAGAGAAACAGAGACACATTTAAATACCATAAGCTTGTATCCAACACTGAACCCACAGCACCTGCATGACCCCTGCGGAAAGCACGCTATAAATAGACTCAATTATGTGCTTAATTTCCTTTCAGCTCATTTAATTTTTCATAATTTTACAAATATATTTTCACATTCAGCTGGTACTGATTTGCATTTTAATAGGCTACTAAGCGCGCCATTACCAGTTCAAAAGATCTGGGTTTTTCTACGGTACTCTGATTAGTGTTTACATAGAAGCTCTTTATCTTTATATTGCACAATCAGTCAGATTAATAACAGACTATTAGGCTTCATGTAAACACAGATATGCTGGGCTAACAAATCTTTGCAAGGGAATATACAGTATGAATGGAAATAAAAAGCTGTACTTGAGTAATAAGATAAATTATGTGGATTCAGACAAAAAGATAATTCCATACTCCAATCATTATCATAAACAATATTCTACATTAGTTGTCTAAAAATATAAATACAACATGGAAATATTTATGTGACTGTAAAAACATTTACTGTATAATGTTAAGGTTTTATCAAATAAATGATGGCGTTTATACCTTTGTTTACCAAAATTACCACAAAATGCACAAGAGTTTATACAGTACATTAATAATATAAATTAATGCTTCTTGATCACCAAATGAGTTTATTAGAAAGATATATTTATTAATTTAGCTGGCATTTTTATCCAAAGTGACATACAAATGAGGAATACGGCAAGTAGTATTAATAAAGAGGCAAATAATCACAAGAAGTGCAATAGAATAGAGTAAAATACTTTAATATAATTTAGTAAAATACAAGCCAGAATAACGAAACAGAGAAAGCAAAGTAGCCTTTTAATAGCTGCTATATAAAATAGATAACAAAATATCTTCAATTGTAAAAGTATATGGGTTTCTATGTTTGATTAGTTCAAAGTCAATAAAAAAGCAATCTGTTGTAGAAATGAAGCAATATTGATTACTTATATATTGTTGAGCAATCAATAGCACATCCGTCATATCCTTAAAATGAGCGTTGAAGGATTGCGGCTGTCATCACGGCAAGCACAATTTTACAGTTACTGGGTGATTAAAAAGGCAGGCCTAAAGATATTGTTCAGAATAGTACAAATAAGATGGAGTCAAGTCTTAAAGATAATACATAATAATAAATAACTGACTTTATACATATGAGGTGGATTCTGTAAGCATTTATATACATAGCTACAATGATTTCATTTTAATCATCCGACCTTTTTTGTTTATACACAATACTGACTTTTTTCTTCTTTTTTCCTCTTTCCAGACCTTTCAGTTGTCTGTGATACAGTGACGGAAATAAGTATTCAACAGGTCAACATTTTCTCAGAAAACATATTTCTAAAGGTGCTGTTTGTAGTAAACCTTTACATTTTCAACTGGTTGAGGCGGCCAAATATGGACCAGATTCTGGTCAGAGAATCAGGAGAGCAGGAGAAGTATTGAAGTTTGAAAGATTTATTTCTCCAACATATGCATCAGATTGTGTCTCTATTATGGGTAATGGTTTGTATTGGCTGAACACATTACAGAACACAACATCAGCATGAGCAATGATGGAGAACATAACAGCAGGTCCCATAAACAAATAGTGTCCCCACTAGAAACATGCAACAAACTTTAGTTCCTAGTCTCTTAAGCAGGCTTTCTGACACTTGACTTGAAATTTTGTCCAGATGTTAGTAACAACCAAAAAAATCCATATACGTATGCAATGAAAACAATATTATTTAGTTTACAAATTAAGATATGTGTAATAAATTGAAAGAACACAGGAAAAAGCATTGAACACATGAAGAAAGGGAGCTGCAGAAAGGCAGTGAAAGCCCAGACAGCAGCTGAAATCTCTCAGTAGTTGTTCAGCAACCCTTTATCATTATAGATTAATATTACAGTAGCTGCTTTAGTCCAACATCTTTATTATTATCAAGATCATGAAGATGAAACCAGTATGGACATTTCAGGAAGACAATGATCCAAAACACCAAGCCAAGAAAACTCACAAATGCTTTCAGAAAAAGAAAATCAAGCTGTAGAATGGCCCAGCCAATCACCTGATTTAATTCATGTGACCTCATTCTCCATGTGAGAGGCATCTTTAAGCTGCCATCACCAAAAAGAGCCTTTTATATAAAGTATCGAACACATTTCAGTAGTTCAGTACATTCTTCTTGTGTCGCATGTTTTTGTTTTGTTATATTTTTACGTTTGTATTGTTTGAGTTTTTACCAAAATATGGTTCAATCCCATGTCAACGGCTCCTTCAGAAATCTAACTCCCAGAAAGAAAAAAGACATGTTCAATACTTATTTCCCCCACTGTATATAACTTACATATAGTGACATATAACAGGGTTCTTGCACCATTTTAAAAGTAAAATTTAATGCTTTTTAAGACCTTTTTAAGACCTCAACAAATACAATTTAAGACCCAAAAATGTCATAATTTCTTTAGAATAGGTTATTCAATTGGGTGCCACGGTGGCGTAGTGAGTAGCACGTTCGCCTCACAGCAAGAAGGTTGCTGGTTCGAGCCTCGGGCTGGGTCTGTTGCCATTTCTGTGTGGAGTTTGCATGTTCTCCCCGTGGTTGCGTGGGTTTTCTCCGGGTGCTCCGGTTTCCCCCACAAGTCCAAAGACATGTGGTACAGGTGAATTGGGTAAGCTAAATTGTCCATAGTGTATGAGTGTGAATGAGTGTGTATGGATGTTTCCCAGTGATGGGTTGCAGCTGGAAGGGCATGTATGTATGTATATATATATATACAGTGTTGTGCAAGTTACTTCAAAGCTGTAATACATTACAGATTACTTGTTACTGTTCTATAAATGTAATCCCTTACCTTACAATATTACTGTCTCAAAATTGTAATATGTTACATGACTACACATTACTTTTTTAGTTACTTTCACCAAAACAACAACAGAATTAGAACTTAACATTCTAAAATGACAAAACGTACTGCAGAGCATTTTACATCCAGTAGAAAGTGATATGATGTAGCAGAATGACTGTGACCTATCCAGGCTACTAACAATACAGTATATTATTGGCAATGTGAAGGCTCAAGACAATGCAAGAAAGCATGGAAGCCAGAATCACAAATGATCTAAGTCTGTTAAAAGTATGGTAGAGGTAAAGTGATTATCTGGCAATATCTCTGAATAGCTTGACTATATTCATATTAGACACTACAGGCCTATATGTAAACTCCAATGCCATGACAAGATGCAGATTTTTTTTCTTATTGTTGCCATTTTTTTATTCACTTTAAATTTAAGTGGCTCACAACACAAAACTGTCCTGCACAAAGTGAGCGTGATGAACATAGCTTTCTCAATATAATGCCTGTGCACAGATTTCCTCTGTTTGTGGACTGCTCGAGCGCAAATTTCCTCATGCTCTCTCAAATATGCACTGCTCACGCACACATGTTCTTCCGTGCTCTCAGTACACTGCTCGCTCAGTGAGATTATATGCAGACACACAATGTGTGTCTTGTGTTCCTTCTTCCTTTCATGCTTTTTGATATGATTTATATTTGTCCACTATTATTAATAACCAAAATACTAAAATTGACTTACATATACATTTTTTATATAATAATAAACCAAAACATTTTTGGCTGTGTGTTATATGAGATATTTCCAGTTTCCAACAATTAATGACACAGTGAATAGATGTTGAGTGCAAAGAATACATTTTATTTTGAAAAAAGTTGCACCTTACTAATCAAATAAAAACATTTAAACAAAAATATAACGCAAGCAGAAATGTTACTAATAGAATATAGGAAAAACTTGATAAGGTTTTATAGCCTAATGTACTATTTACTCTTCAAATAAATAAAATGTGGTCTTCCACATTGTTGATGAGATTTTGGAGATCATTTTCCCTGTCGTCCTCTTGATTTTGAGGAAAAGCTGCTCCACAGGGCCCCTGAACACGTCTATTGGCATGTACTGTGTTTTGAACATTACTATAGTAAAGTACTTCAATGAATCTGTTGTGGTAATACTATAGTTGCTATGGTAACACAGCAAGTGAAATATAAACAAATTACCCAGTGCTGTAGTTTTTTTCTTATAATATTATAGTGTATATTATTCTACAATTCACCACACTTTACTGTAGTAAAACTCCACTTTGTATTTCATTTTATCAGTTCACTATTCCTAATACTACAGTATGCTGAAGCATTTATTAACAAGTTTTAAATTATACTAGCCTAAAACATAGGCAGTATACCTTACACTCAAAAACACTAGTGATTATTTTAGAGTTTACCTCAACCTGTAGGTAAATAGTGTAGAAATATCTCTGGATATATAGTATAAGATAATATAATCTCTGGAGAGCAAACGCACAAAAAGAGGATGAAACACAAGGCACAACTTGTGAGTCTGCATCATCTAACGGAGCCAGAGCACATCAGCCGCACGTGAGCAGCGTGTTTTGAGTGCACGCGAGGAGAAACCGGCGCGCGTTCGCTCGCTCGTATTACATGAATACGTTTGTCAGTAAAAATAACACCATATGCACTTACGTGCATCTCGCGAGTCAATTTGCCGCTTTTCCGCTGTGTGTTAGGGCTTAACATTACTGCGCACCGGGCTGAGCCAATAGCCTCGGACCTCGAGCTCAGAAGCTGAAATCATTCCGCGTTCAAAGTAAAAAGTCCCAATATCCAGAGGGAGATGAATGACAACTCACGCCGCGCGTATATTCACTGACCACGAACAGGAAATAGAACTGCGCTATTTTTATTTGTTAATGTCTTGCGGGTGAAAAGTTTGTTGTAACACAAGCGTTACTGAACATGTACCGAGTAAAATATTACTGAAAATGCATTAGTAATGCCTTACACTACTGCGTTACAGGAAAATGTAATACATTACTGTAATACATTACTTTTATAACACTGCTAGCGACGCCCCTGTGCTATGTCGTGTCTGAACTAGTAACATGAACACGAACTAGTAACTGAACTTAGGTCGAGCTGCAAACAATGCAAGGATTAACCTGGACCTGCTATGATTAGCTGCTGGAACATAACACTTGTGCTTTTCTCCTTTCATGTGCGACTCGACGGCTTTGAGCCCCATGGTCACCTCACCACGACAACCGCGTTTGTAATGGCACCACGCATGTGCAGACCGACGTCAGCATCTGTAGCGGCCTACCGTAATAAGCTAATAAGACTGTCATTTCACTCCTGTTTCACACATACTAAATTGATCAACTATTAGATGTTTTACGGTGGACCACTGTGCTTTCCAATGACTGCGCTTTCCTATCGTCATTAAACACACCGGCTAAAAATTTAATACCTACAGCAACTTTACGGCAAATTTAAGACAATTTAAGACCTTAATTTCCCGGATTTTAATTTAAGACTTTTTAAGACTTTTTAAGGACCCGCGGGAACCCTGTATAACACTTAGGCTGCATCCGAAACAGTCTCCTACTCAGTTGGTACTGCATTTGAATTTAAACAAACTATTCGGCTGTTAGAAAAGTACGTTCTATAAATATGAGCCTTCTATAAATATGAGCAGTATGAATGGAATTTGGATGTACTACATCCACCATTTTGTCATGATCACGTGATCTACCCTCGTGAGTTGAGTCGCATCACTCCCATTCACAAATTCTCTCACGGGGCATGATGGGATCGCGCAGCATGCGTGGGATGTGCACTTCAGAATGTTGCCAGAAGTAGTAGGTCATCAGAGTTCTTCTTGTATACTGATTTTCGAATTCTTTGACAAACTACTCGGCTCGCATACTGATTTTGCGTACTATATAGTATGAAAGTATGCGGTTTCGGATGCAGCCTTATAGTATGTTTAGAAAAGCTTTAAAAAATATATAAATAAATAAATCGTAAAAATTATAATTGATTTATTGTGTTTTATTTTATTGCATCTATTTATTTATTGCATTTATTTATTTATTTAATTATAATCTAAAAAAGGTTAAGTAAATCTCTGCATTTTTTGTCCATAGTACTTGCTGTGTTGCACCTCCTTGGTACAGAACAACAGCACAGTGTGAAAAGTACTACGTGTGAAAACACAGTGACAGCTTCACTACAACCCAGATTTACACACGTGTGACTGTCTGTGATTTCCTACTACACCGTTGAAACCCATGATCTGCTTTTCTTCAAATTAATTGCACTGGCCCGAACCAAAGGGATGATAAATTCAGAGTCCTCAGTTTATTTTGGGCTTTAATCGAAGGAATGGAGTTGAATGAGAAGTGCGTCTGTGCTCTGCCTGATCATGAATGCAGTCTAAAGGGACTTCCGCCGTTAGCAGGAAGCCTCTAATGGAAATTCTTCACAGGATGAGTGGCGCTAGTCGTCCATCAATCAAACACACTGCTCGATACACCGTCTCATCCAATGACCTCATGTGCTCAAAATGAGTCGTGAATTATGAAACAAATAAATCTCACACAGCAAGACCTTGAGAGGCTCTTTCCCTTTGCGTCGTGGGTGGGAGATTGTTTATGGACCGTTCATCCATACGGTAGTCATATATGGCGCCGTGCCTGTTAGTCCTGCTAATAACAGCCAGTAGTGATGCAAATGCAGCGTTTTTTCTTCTTCTAATTAAAGGTAGAGAGCGATGCATTTCTCTAGGTGTAGGTCCTTTATGCTTCTGTTCTTTTAGATCTATTTCTGATGCCTGATGGTCTAATGAGTATGAGAAGTGGCGAAATTGGATTTACTAATTTGTTTTGAGGTAAGTTGTTGTAAACAATTGATATTGTGGTATAGGTGAATGTGGTATAGGTGAATTGGTTAGGCAAAATGGTCCGTAGTGTATAAGTGTATGGATGTTTCCCAGAGATGGGTTGCAGCTGGAAGGGCATCTGCTGTGTAAAACAAATGCTGGATAAGTTGGCGGTTCATTCCGCTGTGGCGACCCCACAGTCAAATAAAGGAATCAGATCAGATCATTAAAGGGACTGAGCCGAAAAGATAATGAATGAATAAATGAATGAAAAAAATTGAATTTTGTAATTTTTTTTACTTAATCTGTTTGTTTAAATTCCGCTTATACAGTATAAATTGTTTGCAACAATTTGCAATTAACATTTTTTTTCCACGTGTAGAATTTGCCAAGGCAAATAAAAAAAAACAATAATAATAAAAAAAAAAACGAAAGAATGCTGGGTTCCACACAATTCCTTCATGTTGTCCCAACACAAATCGATTAAATTAACTTAATTGTATTCATTCATTGTATTAATTCAAATTGTATTCATTAAACAAAACCATTAAGCTGTCCACCCAAAGAACTGAAGTAATGTGTTTACTCGGCTCAGTTTAAATAAGTAGTTTTGAACAAACAGTGTACATATTGTGGCACAACAACATCAATGTTGGGTAAGTTGTTTCATATATTTATATAAATATATAACACACTGCTTTGAATATTCAGGGTTAATTATTGTGATCTCCCCATTGCAACAAAGAAATACTAGGAAATCTCTATAGAATCTCTGATGGCATTTCATGCTGTTCAGCCTTATAATCTTAAAATGTCAACAAAATCACCTGTTTTGTCATCACTTTAGACATTATGCAGAAGAATCGTTCAAATACTAGCTCTAAAAGTGATGTTGGTGAAGTAGCAAAGGTTTCTGCTGTTCTGACGGTCAGCTGCAGATGTGAATGAAAGGCGGAAGAAAGTAGTTCCTCAAACAAAAGGATCTTCAGACTCTCTGTGTTTGATTTTCTTTTATATTATGCCATTGAACGGTTGTAGAAACGCAATATCACACAAGTAGCAGTTCCATATGGCTGCATATTGTCTCGTCACTGGTGGGACCCAATGCACGCCTCCCACCAGTGCAGATATATAGGCATGTCGCACTCAAATATTGCTCTCTCTCTCTCTCTCTCTCGATATATACACACACAATTACTGGTTTTACTGTTACTGATGTGTCATGAAAATTTTTTACTCAAAAGCATCGTCTTGACAATAGTAACCTTCTTAAGTTAGGTAGAAAATCAGAATTTCTCTGCAAAATAGATTTTTATAACTAAATTTACAATAACTCTGCATTGCTGAATTGATTAATCCACAACTTTAGAATTTACTTACAGTATGTAACATAAGGACATAAGTAAACTGTATTTAAATGACCTAAAATTAAAAGTAGTTCATTATTTGACTTTTTTTTTTGCAGAACTGTAATTTAAATGACAGTAACTGGTTACTTTGTAACTAATTGCATACAATAACAGGCATAATCAGAGCTTCCTCAATGACTTGTCTCTAAAAATTTAACACATACAGTTCTAGTAATGCAAGCTCAAGTAGATTTTTTTTGTATTATATCCTAAAAAGTGTCAGGATGCAAGCAACAATTAATGTTCAGAAGCATAATCATAAAATATCTGCTTCTATGGGGAGTTTTCTTTTTCCAAGATAAATACCATGATGGCAGAAGGACAGAAGTTTGAAGACGGTTTTGCTGAGCAAGTTAAAGTCAGCATGTTTATAGCTAAAGCAGGCCTCAACAGTAATTATGCCTAGATGTTCACTTTCACGAACAATATCACTAGCATCACTGCAAAACAAATGATCAAACCTTTATTTTTAGAAATGTTAAGTAGACATTGTTCAAAAAGTTCAAAAACGGCTCAGCACTTATTTTTAAAGGGAATAATTACTTTTTTTTATCATTTTAATAGTTCTTTTTATGCTCCCCAAAGGAATGAGTATCATTTAAAAAAATACCAATACTATGGTTTATTGTTATTTAGAAAGCTGAAAAAAGCAGTGCTGTTCAGCATATTTATATTTTGCATTTTACATATTATTATTTATATATTATGAAAATATTCTGTTACAAAAATAAAATGTACAATAACGTCAAAAAATTCTAGAGCAACACTGTACAGAACATGATGCAAAGCATTACTGATACTGCATATTGGGTTTTATTCAAAGATTTTATACAGAATTTTAACTATAATATCTTTATCAGAAAAAAAATTTAAACACTGACCTGACTTGGTGTATAAAACAAGAACATTAGTTCTGGTCCTCAGAAGTTTCTTGAAATCCTTATGGTCACTGACTTTCTCTATAAGTGGAGAAACCTTCACTGCCTGCAGGGCGGACGTCACTGCAATCTGAGGAGGAGAGACAGAGAGAGATTGGCATTTTAAACTTTCAAGATGAAATACAACAGCTTGTTCAAAACAATATTCCCAAATGCATGCAGCATGTCAAGTAGGCATGGGGCCGGTATAGGTTTCTGACGGTATGATAACCTCGCATAAAAATATCAAGGTTTCACGGTATTGTGATTACTGCTCTAAAATATATTATTTTTAATTATCTTGATAAAAAAAAACTTAAACTTTTTTCCTCTTTGAACACAATCTATTTTATTTTTTAAAAGATTTATAATATTTTGGAGCAGTAAACATGTTAGACTAAATAACTACAATGAATCATTAACTTCTGCTGTCTTCATTAGTTTCAAAAACACTGATTTCTTTACTATTTAAAATGGTATGTTTGGATATTTTTTCTGCTAGACATACTATGGTTCTAAAAAACTAAATTAAAATTATATATATAAAAAAAAGAATAAAATAATACCTTAGGAACGGTATTACAGAAAATTTTGGCGGTTTTAAAACCGCTGTCTACCTTAAAAACGTTATCGTCCCATGCCTACTGTCGATAGTAGCATTTTTGTGAAATCATGACAAAGTGTCAAACCGTAATGACAGAAGAAACAACAACAGCCACTACAAATAAGAGCCAAAATGCTTTAAGGATAGCTACTTGAGAAATCAGTCATTTACCACTTCAAAATAAGTGGTAAGTACAGTAACTTTGAGTCAGAGTTGACCACAAATCAGGAAACACCACAAACATTCTGAGAAATAAAATAAAATATAGAAAAATGTTAGAAATGTAATAAAAGAGTTGTTAAATAATACAAATAAAGCAAAATAAAACTAAACTAAACAAACAAATAAAAAACTAAACAAAAGCTAAAACAAAACTAAAAGTGAAACTAAACTAAAAACAAACTAAAACTAAACTAAAATCAAAATAATGTATTTAAAGTGTCCTAGAATTGCATTTGATGTGTGTTGCCCTGCTCTCTGCCACACTCTCCATTAGTCTTCCCCACAGGGGCATGGGATTCTGGTTTCGGATGGAGCGAAGCCGATAAAGTGACAACAGATAAAGGTGCTGTCATTTAAAAAAAAGGAGAAAAATAACAAGATCAGACAGGCCATGTCACAAAAAGAGACAGTGACCTAGCCTATCATCAATCCTTATCATCTACTATGCCACATCCTTGGCGGAAAAAGACCATAAGTGCTTAAATGTTTGCAATGAGAATTCATTTGGTCAATCAAAAAGAATGTTAAAGTAAAATAAAAAGAAATAATAATACTGAAGGACCATTCCTAATGACAGTATATACAGCTCAAACACACATCAAACTTACAGTAAGTGGATGAACTTTAAAGGGGGTTTAACATTAAGGAGCCACATTTACTTGGATCTTTTTAGATGACAAATTGATGATGTTCTGAAAACACTAACTTTCAGAACTCCAAACTTCTTCTTTGGTCCATAAAGGGCATTTATTAATACTATGATACACACAAACATCTAAATTTAACATCTGTTTCATGTGTGGATCTCAAATGAACTTTTCAAGAGTGCCCGTGATCATTTTAGACTGAGTTAGAGTACATAGAGTGCTGCAGTGATGACGTGTTTTTGTAGGTCAACCAAGAAATTCTGAAAAAAGCCAGAAAAATCACCCTGATACCCTTGACAAAAAACAGCAGCAGTGGGGAAAAAAGATTTTTTTTCTACGGGCATATAGATTATTGCAATTAAATGGTTATTGCAAAAAAAATAAAAAATAAAAAACACAAACACAGGCTATAGTGCATTACTGCAATTTTTTTAGAATTGTTTCCAGATGCATGTTTCACAGCAGAAGTCTCTGTAAAAGCATTATACTGTACATATTTATTTGTTTTCTGCACAAATTGTGTTATTAAACATTTTTACGAGTTTTATTCCAATAAATAATTTATTGGAAAATAATGGGACTGACCACAGCAAAAAAGAAGAAAAAAATAGAAAAAGTGCAATTTTGAGCATGAGGCAGATTTATGAATAGATAAATTATTATAGATTCTTTGGGGGTCATGATGGATACTAATATTCCTGACAACCTATGCAGTGCAAACTAGCCACTCATTATTAGTAACCACCTTTTTTACTTATTTACTTATTACTTATGTATTTTTTATGGTAATGAAATATATAATAGGGGTTCTCAACCTATTAACACGCCGGGGCCCACCTTTTTCTCTAATCAATTTTTGAAGGCCCACCAGTCTGACAAATTTTTATTCATTCATTCATTCATTTTCTCTCTCCCCATACATACATTATTGTGCGTTCTATTATATTATCATCAGCATTTTATACAGAAAAATACATAATTACATATAATTTTAATTATATATAAAACTAAAACTTAATAATTGCATATACGTTTAAAAACACTTTCACAGATTCAAAGAAAACCGCAGGTCAACAGGGAGATTGCAAAAGACCAACTTCTGCTTTAAACTCTACTAACTGAATATCTACTATAATATATCTTTTATGCAAAAATACACAAACAAATGTAAAATACAGTAAACTCTCTAAATCTGTTGAAACATGTCGATCTGATGGCAGTTGAGTTCGCAGCTGAATATTATTGGGAGATCGCTGACAGGAACAGCTCCGCTGGAGCGCATCTGAAGCTCATATGCAAGTTTATTTTACATTCTATTGCAGAAACACCTAGGGCGCCACGGTGGCCGAGTGGTTAGCACGTTCGCCTCACAGCAAGAAGGTCGCTGGTTCGATCCCCGGCTGGGCCAGTTGGCATTTCTGTGTGGAGTTTGCATGTTCTCCCCGTGGTTGCGTGGGTTTCCTCCGGGTGCTCCGGTTTCCCCCACAGTCCAAAGACATGCGGTACAGGTGAATTGGGTAAGCTAAATTGTCCATAGTGTATGTGTGTGAATGTGTATGTATGGATGTGTTTCCCAGAGATGGGTTGTGGCTGGAAGGGCATCCGCTGCGTAAAACAAATGCCGGATAAGTTGGCGGTTCATTCCGCTGTGGCGACCCCGGATTAATAAAGGGACTAAGCCGAAAAGAAAATGAATGAATGAATAAATGCAGAAACACCATTGAGCCTCGCTTGATCCTCCTTTATCACGGCGTGTCAGTTATAAAACACTTACAGGACATTCATTTGGACAACTATGTGGATATATTAAGTAGTCCACACAAAATGAGACTTTCACTTTCACTTTACGCAGTTTGTGAATGAACGGACTTGCGTGTAGTTGCAGACACGATAATGAGGCGGCTTTTGCGTTTATAGTAATCAATCCGAGAACAGGAGAAAGTGCATACAGTAACTTCGACAATTTAATAGAGCATATTTATAAAGAAATTCAAAAATGATAGTATAATACTGAGAGTTCATTTTAAGCTCTCGTGGTCCACCTGCAGGATCGCTGGGGCCCACCCGTTGAGAATCACTGATGTAATGCTAGTATGATAAAACATTAAAATAGCTTGAGCTTGTGTAAAACACAGACCTGATTTCAGGCACTAAAACAAACAAAAAAAAAAAAAAAAAAAAAACACACACACACACACAAACCATTAAAATAAAAACCACAACCTCCAAATGATGTAACCATAGGTGCTAAAATCCCTATAAAAATGTCTGTCTATTTCAGTGAAGTGTTTATTTATTACACAAAGGAGGCATGGTTTAAAGGTGCACCAATAAGAGCACTTATTTTCATTCTAGGGATTACATAATGAGTAACATAAAAAAAATACAAACAAAGAGTATGAGAGACCTTAAAGATAAAAATACTTACATAATGCAATACAAAAACAAACACCAGACAGTAGCTGTACATATGCTGCACAAATTGACTGGCAGCATCATTGGAGCATCACAGCAAAAGGTTAGAGAGAAACAAAGGTGCCTCAGACACTGACAACCTTCATCTTTCTACATGACAAAGCAAGACAAGCGCCATGCTCCCTCTCATTAAAAATCACACCTCACAATCTCTATAGAGAGAGACAAGGGCCAGCGGCCTGACTCAATTCATCACTGCACACTCTGTTGAGCAACAGCATCACACGCAGACCTATGTAAAATAAACAAAGTGTCTGTTAGTCTAGCATTATCATATCCAGACCTCAGCTGGAAACCTCATGCAGCGAGGGTATAAAATTAAAAAGGTAAAGTAGGTAATTTTCTGCACCACCAGCAGCACCAAATGCAATCATAATGTGGTCTAGTGTGGTCTGATTTTTTCAGGCTTAACAATATTAGTAAAACCGATGAAGTGTGTTTTTGTCTGGTATTACTTGTTTGTTTAAAAATGGCAAATGTTTGACCATTAAAAGTCATTACGTCTCATTTATTAACCATGCATATGTGCTAACTTGTTCATATGTTGATGTTTATTGTTGTAACCTGAAAAAAATTATTCAACAATGCCATGAAAAAAATATAATTACACTGTCATTAAATAATTACTACTATTAATAAATAAAATATTTTAACAAATTAATTTAAGCTAAGATTACATGATATCAAAGTACAAAAAAAAATCCCTCAGAAACATCAGTTCTTGCCATCTTTAAAATATTTCACATTCAAAGAAAAATGACATTCATGAAAATGACTAAAATGCCGTATTAAGTATACCAGGCCATTAGTTCAGTGTTAAAAGAAATGCTATGGACATATGCACATTTGCATTAATATTAGCATTTCACTACACATTGTACTGTGCATGACTGTACGTGACAAATAAAACTTGAATTTGAAAAATAAACTTGTATTTGAAACATACGGTACACGTCCACAAATGTTGTTTTGGTTTCGCTAAAGTTTATACATTTTGATTTTATACTGTAGTATATACACACAGTCAGACATAAAGGTAAAATATCTGTTAGTGGGGCGGCACCTTTTCAAAGGGTACACTTTTATCAGGTCCACATTTGTACCTATACAGTACACTTCATAGTTCCTTAAAGGTACAATATAGGGCTGAACAATATATCATTTAGCATTAATATCGCAATGTGTGTATCTGCAATATTCACACTGCAGGATTAGATTATTTAATAAAGATTAAAAGATAAAGATTATTAAACAAATATACATTGTAAACGCATACATATACATACACATACGAATATATTTATTCATTCATTTTCCTTCAACTTAGTCCCTTTATTTATCAGAGGTCGCCACAGCGGAATGAACCGCCAACTATTCCAGCATATAATTTACACAGCAGATGCCCTTCCAGTAACCCCAGTACTGGAAAACACCCATTTCACACTCACACACTCATACACTACAGAGAATTTTGTTTATTCGATTCACTTATATCACTTCTTTTTGGACTGCGGGGGGAACTGGAGCACTTGGAGGAAACCCACACAAACAAGGGAAGAATATGCAAACTCCACACAGAAATGCCAACTGGCCAAGCCGGGACTTGAAAAAATAATATCGTAAAAAATCTCACACACACACACACACACACACACACACACACACACACACATATATATATATATATATATATATATATATATATATATATATATATATATATATAAAATTTCTGACCATGCCATTTTATGTTTGATTGTTTAATTTCTGTCTTTAAATACTGTTATTATAGTTTGATGCACTGCATAAAGACTTTATTATTCTAGTTGTTCTAAATTATTGAATACTGTCCAAATAGAGCTATTCAAATCAACTGATGAAATTATATTCATATTGCGATGTGCAGTGTAACAAAATATTTTGCAAATATCTGATTTTTCCAATATCGTACAGCGATAGTACCGGTATAAAAATGTTTCTGTACGGTACCAATGTCCACCTGTAAGGTACAAAAGTGTACTTTCTGAAGTGGAACCACCCTAGTGACAGCTTTTGTATCTTTATTTCTTATTGTGGAGGGGTAATAAAAGTTTTCAGAAATTTTCATGGTTTGAAAAAAGTTTTTAAAAGATTGTATTTTCAGTCGACCCCCAATTCCTCTTTTTAAATATTTATGTCCTTACATATGTCAATTCACCTGTCACCAGTAAGTAAGACATTTATTCTCTGTAGACAAAGGAGGAAAGGATCAGAGAAAATTCTCTTTTCCGTCTTCTGAAATTAGACTTATTCAGTGACTTAACTTTCATTAACACTATATATGAGCAAATGGGGTCCAGCAGAGTGGACAACCTGTGCAGACTGGGTGACATCCCAGCGACCTCGGTGCCTAGGGAGCCAGCGAGTGTGTGAAGATGACAGTCAGGGCTAATTAAAGTACAGCAAAGCCGAGGGACCTGAGAAATCACACCTTCCCTGACTTCAGCCATGCTGACAGGGGGAACAGACACGGTGATGCATTATGAACAAATGTCAGAGCGACTCACTCGAGTGTTTGAAAGGACCAGCTTACTTTCAGGACGTTACTCAAGACTAACATTACCTTTCAATGGTCATATCATGAGAGATTTTTTCCAACAAGATTGAGCTGAAATGGCTCATTCTGACCTATTTTCAGGTTGATGGAAGCAGTAATGCATGACTGACCACCACCGACACAACATCAGCAACGCCAGTTTTCTCTTTGAAACATTTGCTTTGAAAGTCAATTAAAAAAAGCATTTGAAGTAATTTTTTGAAAAATAATTATATATATGGGATAAATAACCATTTTCATTCTATAAGCTCCAGTGTAACCATTCTAATGCAAAATATTCCATTGCTTAGTCCAGACGGACGGATGGATGTGGCAAAACATTATTCACATTAGTTTAAAGAAATGCTTTTTTTTTTTTGCTAGTTTAAAGAACAATTCTGCAGGTGTTTTAAAGCCTTGTCAGTGTAAATTCCTGAAAATCATTTTTCTGAGCACACAGATATGAATTGTGTATAGCGGAAGCCAGTGAAGACGTAACACACAAATTCTCTGGTTTGAGAATTATATATATATATATATATAAACACTTACTTTTGTAAAGAATACTCCCTTTGGACTGGACCTTGTTCTACACTACATTAAGTTGAATGTGTAAAAAGATAACAGAAGACATTAAAAACATGGAAATAAAAAAATGTTTAATTTAAAGGGGCAGACAATCGTTGAAAATTTTAAAGTAATAAAATGTTTTTAAAAAATCATGACTATTTGCAGTAATAAACTTATGATATTAAGACATGTTTACAGTACTTGCATGGCTAAAGAAATGTTAAAAGGAAAGTACAAGATTCAAAGACACTGTAAAGTTCTGATCTTTTCTCAAACAGCCCATCTTTAAAACCGAAATGTACAGTTTCGGGATAGAGACAACCGTAGCATTCAAGTCGGCTTTCAGACAAAAGAGTTGGTGTTCTCTGTCTAGTCACATCAGATTTCTGCCCCTATCTGGTGCACCACCTATTCTTCTAGTACTCTGTCTAAACCTGACAGTCGACCAATAGAGCGAGCCCATTACTGTCTGGCAATCATCATGTCCTGTACCTGTTACAAAGACTTTCATTTGGCTTTCCCTGAGCAGTGGTGTTCGACGTTGGCATTATCCTAACAACACCAGCTCTTTCACAAAACTGATTGTTATTATCATGCGCTGAACAGCTCCGAGAGACAAGCCCGATCACTTCCTGTCGATCAATGCAAAGTGAACAAAACAGGTTGGGGGGGGGAAAAACCACATGCTGTGTGCCACTATTTCATCTGATGAGCAGCTAGAGCTCAAGGGATTGAAGAGTACATGCAGAGAAGGAAAGGGGTGATGGAGGAAGAGATTTTTCTGCATATTGCTAGCTGAAAATCGTTGCATCTCTTTGTTGCTGCTTTTCAAGGAGCTCCTTTTGGACTCTTCAGCTCAACAGGGATGGTCTGCAAATCATTAACTTGGGAATAAACAACTTTTTTGTTTCTTGCAGACAGATATGACAGGTATATCAGCAGCATGCAGGGGAATGACATTCTGACAATAGAAAGCATTTTTCAAAATCAATCTCTTCTTAAATCCTGAACACATTAGAAAATGTATAGAAGAAACGAGTCAAAATCTCATATACACTCATGGTATACAGAAAATGATTTTCTGCTGCTTGTTTAAACTACTTATTAAAAGGAGCTTAAACAACACATATTTTACGTGTTGGGGGGGGGGGGGTGCAATTTAACTATTTATATTCAATTAACTATATTCAATCATTTATTCATTTTCTTGTCGGCTTAGTCCCTTTATTAATCCGGGGTCGCCACAGCGGATTCAACCGCCAACTCATCCAGCATATTTTTTACGCAGCGGATGCCCTTCCAGCCACAACCCATCTCTGGGAAACATCCATACACACACATTCACACTCATACACTACGGACAATTTAGCCTACCCAATTCACCTGTACCACATGTCTTTGGACTTGTGGGGGAAACCGGAGCACCCGGAGGAAACGCACGCAACCACGGGGAGAACATGCAAACTCCACACAGAAATGCCAACTGACCCAGCCGAGGCTCGAACCAGCGACCTTCTTGCTGTGAGGCGAACGTGCTACTCACTACGCCACAGTGGTGCCTATATTCAATCAATCTCTTCTTAAATCCTGAACACATTAGAAAATTTATAGAAGAAACAGAGTAAAAATATACAGTACACTCATGATAAACAAAAAAAGATTTTTTCTGCTTGTTTAAACAACTTATTAAAAAGAGGCTGAAACAACACATCCCTTGCGTGTTTTTTTTTGGGGGGGGGGGGGGG
>CAIGQQ010003610.1:1087126-1155176 GCA_903798035.1 Danio albolineatus | reverse complement strand
GGGTTGGTCATGGCAACTTAACTATTTATATTCAATCAACTTTGAATAAAACCAATTTGGTCAACTTCATTGACTCGTGTCAATTGGGACAACATAAAGGTCGAAATCATATTTGGAAATGACTGAAACCACAATTGTCAAGGTTAACATTCTGGTAGTTTATACTATAAAGTAATACATAAAATCTGGGATGTATTTTTCCCCCTGATTACTATACAAGGCTGGCCACACACCGCAAGATTATCGGCCTGATTTTGAAAACTCTAGGTAATCTTCTAAGCCCATTTTTTCAAAAAATTATATCTGGATCAAATTAGTCCAGATTTGAAAATCCCGTTTTGCTATCCAGAAATTAACTGATCTATCTTACCTTTATGAGTTTTTTTTAAAGGAACCATTAAGCTTGTGATCATTCACTTAAAAAAAAAAAAAAAAACCTTTTAAAAAATTTATTTGGTTAAAAAAAAAAAATTCACAACTGAATCCTTAAATGATCGGATCCGGACAATGCTTTTTTTTTTTTTTTTTTAATCAAATAGATCCCAATCTGAGTTCAAAGTTTTGAATAAACCAAAGGGCAGGTTTGACCTAAATCAAATGTAAGATTGGATTACATGGTCTGATCTAAGTTCAGAAGTAACAGAGCGATTTGAATTAAGACCCATTTCCAAAATTTGATCCAATCAGTGATTCAAAATCCCACTGGATTACTTTTGGAAAAACTGGGCTCTGATTATCTTGCCGTTACTAAAGGTTATCTTATCAGATTTTCCTGCGGTGTGAGGTGTGATAGCAGTATGCGTAAGTTACTATAAAAAAGTAATTAATTACATAATTAAAATTGTATGTAAAGGACCTTTTACTTGCCATGTCTGAAAAGTAATTGAATTACTTTACTCAATACTATTTAAAAATCTATATGAATAGACAATAGAAATTGAATAATTAATTCTTTAGGACAGCATGACTTTTTAGCTTTATTATAAGTGTAACACTTAAAGAATGAAAAAAAATATTATATTTATATACCAGTCTCATATATACAGTGTCATTATATTCCGAGCCAACAGATTGTTTAAGCATGTTCAATTCTCTGGATAAATGAAATCTTTCTTTTATATAATTAAAAATTATATTTGTATTTAGATATTCTTCTCTGAATTGATAAATCTAGAACTGCTGAATTTATTTACAGTATTTAGTAACAGGTAACTGATTAAATTGCATAAATAAATTAGATTTAATTTAATTACATTAAATGAAAAGTAATCCCTTAACATTTTTGCAGAAAAGTAATCTACTTACACTAATTACTTGTAACTAATTACACCCAACACTGATCAAGAGTGGATATTTCAGAAGAACGTAAGTGGCGCTCCAATCCTGTATATTTATGATATGAAATCCTGATATGTGTGGGGGGAACCCCGAGGACAAACACGCATATGAGCTGAAGATTATCACTTGAAATGCAATAATATATCAAATCAGAAAGCAAGCTGACAGAAAATGAAAGCCTAACTAACACAGTCATGGCACAGCATATAATGAAATAGATTCAGACTGCAGAGATTGTTGATTTATAGCAACATATTGTTTATTCTTTTATTCATATACCATGTTTATTGTCAAGTCTCGAGAGATTGTGAGATTTTCTGTGCTCATATTTATATAAAAACTAAATAAGCTAAATAAAAACTAAACAATACCAATTATATAATAGATATGACCAATAAGTCTCCAAAGATAAGACGAAAAATACTATGTATACAGTATGTATATGTAAATGTATACATGTATATACATATATAAAATTCTGCGGTCAAACAGGTATTTTCCATTCCAAATGATCCTTTCTAAGTAAAAAAAAAAACCCTACAGTGTTTACATTTCAGCACAACATATAATAACTTCATGATCTAATTTTGTACAATATGTTGTCTTTGACTGCAGATTATGGATGCTACCGCTCCAGCTATTAATCTTCTGCTCAAGGACACCGGGGTTTCAGCAGTGGACCATTGCAGACATGCTTTGCACAGCATGGGCAACACAAAAAAAAAGGTCTGTCATACATCGACGCAAAAACATCTTGCTTAATCAGCAGTGGGAGCTGTCATCTAGCATGCACGGCACGAGCAACGTCGCAAATCTGCTTAATAAATAGAATCTCATTTTCACTTTTAGGGTCTCACTGATTCAGCACAAACCTCAAACACGCTCCCTCTTCCTGCTGAGCCAAACAACACAGGGGGCTTCGAGTCGCCAAAGCTGACGTAGGTAATTCACAAACAGAAGGAAATGACTCTGTAACAGTCGATACATGAGTCAAACGTCCGCACACACTGAGTTGTAGCTTATTGCAAGGTCATTAAACTTTTTGCATTTTAAACTTGTTTTTATTTTGATACTATTTTTTACATTTTTGGTTCATTTCAGTTTAGTTTATTTCGTAATGGTTTAATTAGTTTTATTTTCCAAACACATTTCTATTTAGGGGCGCCACGGTGGCGTAGTGAGTAGCACGTTCGCCTCACAGCAAGAAGGTCGCTGGTTCGATCCCCGGCTAGGCCAGTTGGCATTTCTGTGTGGAGTTTGCATGTTCTCCCCGTGGTTGCGTGGGTTTCCTCCGGGTGCTCCGGTTTCCCCCACAGTCCAAAGACATGCGGTACAGGTGAATTGGGTAAGCTAAATTGTCCATAGTGTATGTGTGTATGAGAATGTATGAATGTGTTTCCCAGAGATGGGTTGTGGCTGGAAGGGCATCCGCTGCGTGAAACAAATGCTGGATAAGTTGGCGGTTCAATCCGCTGTGGCGACCCCGGATTAATAAAGGGACTAAGCCGAAAAGAAAATGAATGAATGAATGAATTTCTATTTAGCTATTAATAAATGCTATTTTATTATCAGAGTTAACAGAATACATGCAGTGTAGACCAAAGTTTGCAGTTTGCATAGCTTGTTAACTCTTGCGCAAACTTCTTCTTAGTAATAAAAATAAAACTATTGTTTGAAAAGACACTGAACCTAAAGTCACACAAAATCCAATTTAAATGAATCCAACTTCTGTGTGCCGTTTGTGCTGCTCTGCAATAACACTTCCAAAACGCTAGCCAGTAGGTTATATTATGTTCCTCTGTGTCGAGTTTCTTCACTTGTGTTTTGTTTTTTCTGAACACTACCTTAATGTAAAAGTAGCTCAAACTCACTCATTCAGAGGTGGGAACCGACAGACGTGCAACAACTTTAATCATAAGGTAAAGACAAAACATCTGGAGCTCCTTCACGGGACTTGGCACTTGTAAACACTCACTCTCAGCAAAGCTACCAAGCTGACCAATTACAGAGCTTGCGTTATGTATGGTTGTGATGGCTATGCGGCCATACCCGTGCACTTGAAACAGAAGTATAAATCAACCTTAATTTGTGCACATCCTACATTACAAACGATCCCACCGTAGCAATAATCAACCTCTGTGCTTTGTTTTACTTAGAAACTAATGTGATCGCAATCAAACTTTATTGGACTGCATTCTCTGGAAACGGTAAACTGTACATGGTATACAGCTGCGAAAACTCACGTCGATATGCAGTAGCATCATTTTTGTGACATTGTACAACAATAATGAATATTTTTACATTACTGTAAGGGTTGGGTTTAGTTAGACGTTAACAAAATACAATTTAATAAACAATATGAATAACACTCTGTATAATTACTGTTTTCCCATTACTGTGATGGCCGGGGTAGGGATTAATAAAATACAATTAATGGATGATATAACCAGTGGTTCTCTAGCTTTTTCCCAGAGATGGGTTGTGGCTGGTAGGGCATCCGCTGCGTAAAACAAATGCTGAATAAGTTGGCGGTTCATTCCGCTGTGGCGACCCCGGATTTATAAAGGGACTAAGCCGAAAAAAAAATGAATGAATGAATGGTTCTCTAGCTTTTTTCTCCAAGTACCACCTCAGAAAAAAATTGTCTCTCCAAGTACCACCATAATAACTGGTATTGAAGTAAAGTAGCATAGTAGGCCTAATTAAGCAGCTTCAGCACTGCGCAGTTCAAAAACAAGGCAGATTAATTCTTCTAATTGAGAATATTTATTATCATATGCGTCAATGGGTTAAAATTGTGTTCGTTTTTTTACTTTAATTATTCAGAGATTCCTCCACGTACCACTAGAAGGAAGCTTGTGTACCACAAGTGGTACGCGTACCACAGTTTGAGAACCACTGATATAAACAATTCTCTTTAACATCAGGCTGCATCTGTATGCCTTCTAGCAACAAACTCTTGAGTGGGCGATTTGTATATTCTGGTAGGTTGCCATTAAACCACATCATAGCTCATTAGCATAAAGTTGGGCTTTCACTGGAGCTCGCCACCAGCTCCCGTTGAAAATGACTTACTTTGAGGCCGTCATCAGTGCAAAAACATGGCTGGTCTTAGTTTTCCTTAAAAATAATCTTGGTTTACTGTACACTCTTAACACCAAAGAGTGCTGGGTCATAAGGTGGTTGTGGACTTTGTGTGAGAGATTTTTTTGCTCTGACAAGTGAGGGGGCTGGAGGAAAGAACAGATTGCGAAGAGCGGTTTCTCTTCCCTCTGACAACCACCACAGAAGTAGCAACAGTTCAGGACAGTACCTTTGTTTAAGGTGGCAGGCGCAAAACAGGATGTGAGACAGGAAGGTTTCTGCATAATGAGAGTTGACTGACGTGGCAGAGCTGCTATTGGAGTACAGTGTTGAGGACATGGCCCACATTGATTCACAAATGAGTTTGTGAAACCGGGTCAGAGCACTTTAAACTGAAGCAAATATTGGGTTAATTGGGGATGTAAACACTACAAGCTCATTTATGTCATGTTAATCTTAAAGCCAACAAAAAGGACAGAGACGAAAAACTGATCAAGGTTTAATAACGCTGGTACTGTACTGTATATAAACCACACCCTAACAAACTCAATTTTAGAGTTCAAATATTATCATAATGGAGAAGTGGGGAGATCAGTAATGTGGGAACCTGCGGAACGGTAGTTGATGGGTCAAAGAAGATGATAAAAATGATTAAATATATTGGTTAATACTTTTAAGATTTCAATAAGAGTTAATAAAAGGTAAATGCATTAGTTAAAATGAATCCTCAATGGAATCTTAATATTCTTTATTAATCTTAATGTTAATTACTACATTTTCCACATGCAGGAACTATGTGTATTGAATACTCAAGAATTTATAGAAACCTATTTCCAAGCTAGAAAAATGTTGAATGTATTTTTTTATGTTTATCAAATCTTATTTGAGTTTCTTTAACACTGTAAAATATTGATTAGTTGACTTGGTGATCGCAGTGGGATCATTCACAAAAGTCACATCACAAGTATTTGTAATGCTGAGTCTAGATTTTAATTCATCATTTCGCAAGTGTTTTTTGAGGCCTGTGACCACTTTAAAAACATTCAGGCCTCAGAAATTGAACTGTTTCTAACTTTGAAAAATGAATATTGCTAAATTCTATTGAATTGCTTATAAAAAAAGACTATGCAATATTATTTTACATTTAATTATTTATTACTGTATAGCAGAATACAGTTCGACTCCTCGAAAAACTATAAAACGCTGTTTATATAATTTGTATCCTTTTCTTTATTGAATTTATATATGCCTCTATATTGTTTCTTATATTTCATGCATACTGTATGCACTCCCCTACAGAATCATTCAAATCAATTTAAATTTTCCAAATAGTTATTTAATAGTATTCATATTGCAGAATAAAAAAATATCGCAATGTTCAATTTTTTTTATATCATGTAGCCCTATAAAGTACTGTAGTGTAACTGTAACTAATCAATTTTTACAGTGAATGAAATTTAGCACAATTTCATTTAAAATATGGATTTGTGAAGCAATAAAACGCAATGGTATATGTCACATAATTATGACAACATGGCAAAGTACAACCAGGTTGCATTCATACTTTACATTTTTAAACTACATATTTTTAGCAGTTGTGAAGTGATTACTTATTCAAAATAAATACCAATGTGCTTTCAGACACAGCCTGTTTCACAGGTTTCTTGTCACAAGACAATAAAATGGTTTCCAACATGTTAGTGACTGATTATATGGTTTATGAATACTATTTTAGAAACTGTTTCATTTGTATTGTTTTTGAAAAATACTAAAAGATTACTGAAATTTATCAACACGTCTTGTAAACATGTATTTTCAGCAGTAAAGTTCTTAAAACATGTATATCAAATTGACTTCCATGTAAGAAAATGAATACTTCGTTGTTGAACAGGTGCATTAGTGCACGGATTGAATGCAGTTTTTATGCATTTTGAATATTACGACAAAGTGTAACAAAAATAAGCAGCATCACGTCACAAGACCAATGATCATATAACAACAATTCAAAACCAGTATCATAGCGCGTTATTAAAGCTTTACGCCTAAGTGGACTTACTAAAATGCTAATTTCACAGCACATATTATCCTCTATCAGCGACAACAGTGTCTCCCAGTTGACATTAGATTGTTGCATGCTGAACATTAGATGTGAACGCATGTGAAACGCACAGTTGCGTGTGTTTAACCACAAAAACTAGACAGGAGAGCTGATGAATGAAATGGATTGATCTTGAGTGTCTCTCTTCTGCTGTCAACTTTGAGCTACTGCTGCAAGAGGGACTGAAGAACATCCCCCTTTTTCTTTCGTTTTCGCCTTACGTCAGGCACAAAATCTCTCCGAGTCGCGCGATTCTCATTATTGATTATATCGATTCATGTGGATTGATTGTAAAGACTCACCAATGACAGGAATATGAACATTTCGATCAGTCTCCTACGTCTCCCGTGTCGGTTCCAAGAAGCCATGATGCCGCTGCCACGTCCTGCTACGCAAGCGCAATCCATTTTCCTTCAAATCCCTGGAGAACGCGCTGCTTCTTAGGAAATGTAGTTTCTTTGGAAATGTAGTTCTTTGAGGGGGGCACAAGGTGGGGCATTTGTGATTTATTTGTTTAATGCAGAAATGGTGAAAACACATTGTATTCAAATGAGCTTTAAAACTGAAAGCAGCTCATTGTTTTGGTTGTTGTAATTGTTCAGTCCTTGAGTAGATGTACAGAATGTTTTCAGGATCATGTTTATATAGTTGGGGAAGTGAACAACATTGAGGAAAATAATTAATGTCTTGTATCAAGATACAGAAAATGATGTTAATTTTCTAAAATATAATTTAGCTTGTACTTTGAAGTTTTCACAACCCTATTTATTTATTTACACAGCTTTTTACTTATTTTGGTAATTAATGTAGTGTTCACTTGAATTTTAATATTTAATACATATTGCAGTTATTTTATTTTATTAAATCTATATTATTATTGTTATTATGACATTAAAAATTTATATTGTTAAATTTTTTTTTTGTTGTTTATTGTAGTCTTATTCATTTGATGATTCATTAAATTATTTATTTTCCTTGATTTTCTAGATCCCTGTTTTTTTTAAACAATTCAGTACTTTTTTTTAAATACATTTACAATTAGTCATTTAGCAGATGCCAACACAAGGAAACATACAGCAATTCAACCTGAAGGGGCAATGCAAAACAAGAAGTGCTACTTATACAAGGGAACTGTAAGTGTTCATAGAAATATAAGCTAGAGTAAGAAGGAGAGGGAATTTTTATTATAATTTTAAATTATAATAAAGTGCTCACTGCGATGCATTGGTCAGACATGTGACAGAATATAAGCACAATAATATAGACGATAGAATGTGTTAAACTGCATAATATTTATATAGTGCATGTGCAAACTTGACCTAACAGATTTCATAATTGTTGGTGTTGTTAAGACATGTAAAATTAAATATAAAACTAGTTATAATGTACCCTATGGTTTTAACCTTGATCAGTTTGTACTTTTCTTTTATCCAAATGGCTTTAAAGTTCACATTTGAGGTAAATTGTTTACCTTGTGTCAACCACAAAAAAGGCCTGAACAGATAATAAATGATAATAAACTTTACATTTTTTTGTTGTTGTAACTATAGCAACACAACCAGCTTACAGGTATATACATTTTAGAATTTTAGAATTTCTAATATGTTTGAACTATAGCTGAATTGGTAGTTATTAAGTGTAAGTAGGCTACTTTCTTATGCCTCATTATTTTAGAAAGGCATTTATATGGAGACAATATAAGATCTAATGTACTTGCCAAATAAAATAAAGTAATAGACTATAGTAACTAGACAAATGATTATTGTATGAGATTTGCAGTGATCATGCTTATGTGTCAGCCACACTGTAGTGCCACCACCTGGAAGTGACAGAGGTACCACACAACTGTCCTGACTGGGGTGGGGGAAATGGAATTTTTTATTTTTTTAAAGATCAATGTGTTGAATACTTTTAACTTTTACATTTCTACATTATTTATTTATAACTAAAAATACTATAAAAAATATAAAAGTATATATTTTTATAAAATTGGATCACATTGGTTGGATAAATGAAAAAAAAAATTGTTGAAATTTCTGAAGTTTCATTTATAAATTAAAAAGCTGGCTTGTTTAGTCCTAAAACTTTCATTAGATGAAAAAAAAACATATTGAGTAAGAATGTTATTAGAAAAGTGATTGCTAATCTCATTTTTACTGTAAATATTTATAATCTTGAGGCAACATGGTGGCACAGTGATTAGCACTGTCGCCTCACAGTAAGAAGGTCGCTGGTTCGAGTCCCGGCTGGGTCAGTTGGCATTTCTGTGTGAAGTGTGCATGTTCTTCCCATGTTCCTCTGGGTGCTCCGGTTTCCCCCACTAGTCCAAAGACATGCGCTATAAGTGAATTGAATATACTAAATTGGCGTATAGTGTATGTGTGTGCATGTGAGAGTGTATGGGTGTTTCCCAGTACTTGGTTACAGCTGGAAGGGCATCCGCTGTGTAAAATATGCTGGATAAATTGGAGGTTTATTCCGCTGTGGTGACCTGATGAATAAAGAGACTAAGATGAAGGAAAATTAATGAATGAACGAATATTTATAACCTTGACAATCTACTTGATATCTAAAATATGTCTGGAATTAAAACTATGGTTTTATATTCTTTTTGACTCAAATGTATATTTTAGGAAAAAAATTAGCCTCTAATTGATTTTAATTTATACTTAACATGAGTGTATGTTCTCAAAAAACACACTCACTGTTTTCTATTTATGTCAGATTTATGTCGAAATTAAACTGTTATTTGCTCCATTTTATAAATGTAAATTTGATGACATCTATGTACAAACCTGTGCCTAACCAAACCTAATAAAGATTTGTCTATTTCTTTAGTAAGAAAAAACTTAACAGCATTTTCCCACCTTGTGCTTTTGAAATGTATTAAATAGCTTGCATATTAAAGCTATTAAACTATACAGTAGGCCTAAATATGGCAATCACCGAGTACCATAATACACATGCAAGTAGTCTATCAGGTCATCACAGTACTTTATCATGATTTTCTGACTACACTACAGCTAAACCCCCAAAATACCGAAGCATTTGGAAAGCATTGTGAGATCCAAACAGTTAATTAATTGCCATGGTACCTCACTGATTCTAGGGGCAGACTATTCCGACTGGAAATAGGGGTGTTGTTGAATCCCTATACAGACCTCCTCAATGGTCATATAAAATAGATTTACAAAAAAATTATATTAAGAATTACATTGAGAAAGTGAACTCCAAATTTCATCAGCTTCATCAGCACAGAGCCACAATTTGAAGGTGGAGCTTCTGAACAGAGTTTGCACCCCTATTCGTTTGAATTGCAGCTGCCCTTCTGTAGTATCCTCCTCTTTCCAGCACAGCGCAGTAAAGCAGCTGCAGGTCGATCGTTGGAAGTCATTCACAGAAAAGGGATACTGCACAGGAGAACTAAGCCAAGAGGAGATTGCGGTTTATGCGTTGCGTTTTACGTACGGCAGAGTTTACTTCAGAGGAAGAACATCAGAGGCGGTTTCTATAAATATCTCCATCTAAAGGTGAGGCAGTATCCAAAAACAGTGTTTTACCTTCTGATGTTCTTGGAGTGGGATGAGACTGTGAAGTACTTTCAGAACTTCTGTGGTCCAGAGTAGTGTGGCTAGATTGTATTATCAACACTTTTAGCGGATTTACATGGTGTTTTTAAAATGTGGGAACAAAATAAATGTGTAAAATTTGTGAATGTGAATTTATTTTAATTTTAAATCTATACATTTTAAATTTTTTTAAAGCACATCTTTAAAAACATTTCCCAGCGGGTTTGTTTAGGCTAAACGAGAAATATTAAGCAATATTAAATTTCTATTTTTAGAATAATTTAAGACCTCTTTATCTTACAAATTCTCGTTTACGGATGCATGTTCTTTCTTTGTGGTGATAACAGTCCCCTTATTGAAAATCTCAGGTCATTAGTGTTCTGCTCTGATTTTAATAAATATATCACAATCTCTTATATGAACTGGATTCAGCATAGTATTCTTTTATACTGACACGGAATTTACTCGCTGCTCACGTTCGGTTCAGGATCCGAGGAATTTCGCTTTGGAATCGAAACGTTTCACAAGCTCCGAGGAAAATGCGCTGTATTACACCGTTCTTTATCTTCGTTTGGCATTTGAAGGTTTCTCCTTGGACATCTTTTTACTTTCCGTCGATAATAATCTACTTTTGCGAAAGATATTTAAACAAGTCTCCCAGTAAAGGTGGAGGGCTTTTGCATCTATCTGTTAGCCTACCTATTTGTCTTTGTGTTTTCGCGCAACTTTATTGGCGTTCAAAGAAAAGCTACTCGCTATTTATTAGGATCTGAATACCGTACCTGTGTATTTGGTGGTCATTCAGTCAGAATGTTTGTGGGTGATCGATACTGTCAGTCAGCTGTCAGAGAACCATGTCAATGACGGAATCTGTTGATGTTTCCACAAACAGCAACAACAATATTGTAAACAGCGCCTTTCTTTAACTTTCGCAGAAAAACAGGCTGGAAAACAAAGACTGCGTACTATAAAAAGATAAATCCAATAATAGTAGTCTAGAGAGACATACAATGGTCAGCAATGAGAACGAGTAGGCAACCCAAACAAAGCAATATCCTATCTGATGACAGTTCATTGATATTTTAGGTCATCTTGGCATAATATTAATAATAATAATAATAATAATAATAATAATAATAATAATAATAATGATATAAATAAGTTTTGCAAGACAAATAGCATTTTATTTTCGTCTGTCCTGACGTGTCCTTTCTCATCCTTTCTCTGCCTTTCACAGCGTTTTTTTAATGAGTTTTGTGCTTTGTAATTTTTTCTCAATGCAATTATTTTAATCCATTATCATTTTAAATTAATTTATTTCACAAATAGGGGTTTGTGTTGAAATGGTTGCTTGCATTGGTTTGTGATGTTTGATTTGTCTTGGCGAACTGGAGAACAGGTGTATTGGACATGCACTGCACAGCTGGTCATAAGCGATAGGGGGCAGTGTCGAGTCTTGTAGCCTAAGCGCACTCTATGATTACAGATGGCAGATAATACACAAACGCCTGAGCTAGAGAGGGAAAATCACCTGTTGGCCTGGCACAGTTTAAATCAGCGGTGCTAAATCCTGGAAATCTGCCTTCCCGTGGAGCTTTAACTGCAATCAAACATACCTGAAGCAGCTAATCAGGGCCCTTTGGTTCATCCAAGTTTAACATCAACAAGTCTGTTCAAACTCTGAAAAGCAAACGATTGAGACGGCCAAATCTGTTTCAATCTTTAGATTTCACATTGTTGGGTAAGTAGGGATAAATGATAGATGCATTTGATGTTCTTTTAAGCCGCAATCAAAGAGCTTTAATAGATCAAGAAGTGCAAGCTCACAAACTCTCCCAGGACAACATCAAGGTTTGCTGTAAAACTGATCATCCTATGAAGCACCTTCATGTATCCCTTTAAACTTTATAAAAAATATAAAGTGGATTTAAAGTTTCTAATTATTAATGTGTTGTCCTTATGTTTATTTATTAGTATGTTAAAAAACAATGACAAATTCATAATATTAAGATGGATTCAAAACGTAGTCTCTCAATTCCACCAGAAAAGAATGAGTGATTTTAAAGACATCACTCTGCACGTTAGATTTTCCATCCAATCAAATGCACTCTCAAAACCAAAGCATTATTCCATCTATGCATAAATAGACACCAAACTGGTTACGTTTTCCCACAATTTTTTTTTATATAAAGAACGGTACAACTTTCAATATAAAAAGATGAACAATTCAGACTGTGTAAATATACTTTCCGTTGGAGGGAATGAAGTCTCCTGTGGACCTTCATTATGGATCCATGTATATAGTGAATGTGAAGCTGTTGTTATGCTTGTTGAGTTCTGCGTAACCATTTTTATTTTTAGATGTTGTATTAGGAGGATCACAGTGTCTTTCTGTGATTTTTTTCTGTTGTGATTGTGAAAAATGTTGACATTGCTGGTCATTCCTGCTGAATAGAGAATTGCTATAGATACTTACATCGTTATTCAGGGATAAAACTGGACAATTTAGTATGCTTCTTCACTCCTTTTTTTTTTGTTTAAAAAACCACTAAGGGAAGATTCCGGATTGCAAATCAATTATTAATTTTACAGATTAACTCACTGCCTCTACAATGTTCACATTTCTGAGTGCTTTGAAAGTTTGATATTTTGTACAGTTTAATAATTAACATTACATTTGTATGACTCTCGCAGTTTCTTGGTTTGTGAATTAACAGAGCTTGCACACAGTTGCCGTAAAGCGTTCACAAACTTCAAGGAATTTGGTTTTTATGGTTATCGGTTGAAATGTGTCAGTGTCTTTTCTCTAAATGTGACCCACAGTGTCTGATTCCTCTCACTGGCCATGTGAAAGTGAATTTTTACTAAAAAAACGTTTGATGAAATACATTTAAGTGTTTTACTTTGAGATTTCTACAATGTGGTGGCTGACGAGGAAAAAAAATAATGAACGCATCAATTTATCAGGCAGTGAAACATAATAGCTTAATTTGCTTCTCAAGTATGATACTGTGAAGAATGTGATTACTTAATTTGAACCAAAAATAGAACAAAGAGGTGAGCTGGTAGTGATCCTCTCAAAGGGTTAGTTCACCAAAAAAATGAAAATTATTTTTAAAAATCATTTGTTCTCCCTTATGTGGTTTTAAACCATTATGAGTTATTTTTTTAATTAAATCCAAAAGAAGATAAGTATGCTGGTTGCTAGGACTGTCGCCTCACAGCAAGAAGGTTGCTGGTTTGGTTCCCCAGGTGGGCCAGTTTTCATTTCTGTGTGGAGTTTGCATATTCTCCCTGTGTTTGCGTGGGTTTCCCCCATAGTCCAAAGACATGGGCTATAGGTGAATTAAATAAACTAAATTGGCCATAGTGAATGAATGTGTGTGAATGTGAGATTGTATGGGTTAACATGGTATGTTTCCCAGTACTTGGTTGCAGTTGGAAGGGCATCAGCTTAGTAAAACATATGCCGGAATATTTTGCATTGTTCTTCTGCTGTGGCAACCCCTGATAAATAAGGGACTAACCTGAAGGTAAATGAATGGTTGCTGGCACTCTTCGACTTCCATAGCAGGAGAAAATATTAAACTAAAGTACTATGAAAGTCAATGGGTGCCATCAGGCGTCACAGTGGCCCAGTGAGAAGTTTGCTGGTTTGAGCCTCGGCTGGGTCAGTTGGCATTTCTGTGTTGAGTTTGCATGTTCAAAGTCCAGAGACATGCGCTATAGGTGAATTGGGTAAGCTAAATTGTCCATAGTGCATGAAAGTGTATGGATGTTTCCCAGTAATGGGTTGCAGCTGTAAGGGCATCCACTGTGTAAAACATAAATGTTGGAATAATACAAGGACTAAGTCACTAAGCCGTTCATTCATTTTCAGCAGAAGAAAGTATTGGATCTTGGAAATGCTTCAGTATGCAACTTGGGGTGACCTTATCTTGTACTGTATTCTCTAAAAAAAATTTACCTTGGTATATATGGGAACACTTTGTGTTTCTTGCTTTGAAGCATTGTTTTTTTTTGTTTAAATTGTGGATATTGTTTTTGACATTTTCTCATTATTAGCTCAGGATTCCATTGTCTTTCGTTTAAGTGTAGAACAAATGAGACCTGGTTGAGTGTGTTTAGTTATGACTATCCTCAGGCTAGCTGGGAAATGTGTTTACCCAAGCTTACTCATTCTAGTCAAGCACCGCCTGTCCACTTATTCTTACCCAAACACCACTCACCGCAATGTTTATATTGATGTCTCTCGGAAAAGCCTGTATATGCTGGGTTTGTTTAGCCCAGACTTCAGGATCAAGCGTCTCAGTTGTTTATTACCGAAGCTCACCGATCAGGTTGTTGATCAGGATTTCTATAGGTTCAGACCTTGTTTTCAACCTCAAGCAAAACCTCAAGGGTCTCCTTCTTATAGTGTGCCTCACTCTCAGGGGTCTGACACTCCACAGCAGATTGTCATCACTCATATGATGAAGGAAGTCTGGAGCTATTGTGCATGTCTACGTGTGTCTGAGGCGGTCTCTGTTAACTAAAGAGTCTGCTTGTTTACTGGTCCACTAAAGGCTTTTGTGTACGATTATTAATATTCATACAGATCCCCCCACCATCACCACCGCCACATGTGTCAGTTAATTCATGTGTTTTCGTAGCGCACGAGGCCTCTCTTTTCAAATGTAAAGCAGGTTTTCATGTGTAATGATCTTATGAGATCCCTTGTCAGTTTGAAAGCGATTAAGTAGTAACCTCATATGGATGTCGTTTGCATGCGCACAGTAACAAAACCCAAAAATGGAAGGCAATCTGATCATTTGCATTTGATATCAGCATAAATAATTTTTGAGCAGGGAAGTGATGACTTAGTAGCCCTTATCAAAGTTTTAGGGGTGCATACATAAGATGTGCCATGTGAATTATTTCTGATGTGGAGTGGGACAGTGTGGATAAAAGTTTAATGGGAAAGAACTTGATCTGACTGGCAGTAGATATGACTGCATGGAATAGAGTGTCAATGTCAAGTTTACTTTCTACCTTGTTTTAGGGTTAGTGGGACGCTTGAGCTTGTTAACGGTCACCAAATCTTTTATTATAAGCTCTCACAAATGATGACAGAACACTGGACGTGTGCAGCCATATAAATGTAGAAATTTCCCTCTGAAAAGCTGTCAGCACTCATAATACAGTTTTAAACCCCCATTAATCTCCGTAGAAGCATTTTCTGTTCTAGCACTTCTTCATTCTGAATATTACATCTCCCCAAGGCATTCAGAATTCATCTCGCTGAATTATCCTAATGATATCTTCCATAAGAGCCGGTCTGCAAATATACTCCAGCTAAAGTGCATATGCGCGCTGTGCTCGAGTTTCTAGGAGCCATTCATGAGTCAACATCTTTAAAACCTCATTTTTAGCTTTCAAGGAAGAAATGGCATCTTTTACTCATGCATGGGAAGCTTAAGTCAGTCTTGCAGTTGAAACTCACTTTTTGTATAGCACACTGCTGGGCTTTGTTTCAAAGCACTTTAGAAGGGTTTAAGGTAACGCCATTGAAGGCTAACATTTGACTGATACTTAGATTGAAAAAACAAACAAACAAACATTTTTTTTTGTGTTAATGAAAAAACACACATACACATTCAAAGATTTTAAATAAGGTTTTATTTTTTTAATGAAAAGTACTAATCTGGGACTTAATTCTACGCTAATCATGATCATGATTCAAATGGGCTCTACTGAACATTATTTTCTGACCTATAGCCTTGGATTATTTTATAAACTAATTTTTAAGTTTACATATCCTGTCAAGAGTTGGATCGTCAGATGTCAAGAGTTTAAATCCTCCGATCAATGAATTCACCTCGAATGGATACATTTTCCCAATGCTTTAACATCCAAAAATGTCTGTCTGTCTATCTGTCTGTCTGTCTGTCTGTCTGCATTTATTGGATATCTGTCTGTCGGTCTGTCTATCTATTTACTGGATATCTGTCTGTCTGTCTATCTGTCTACTGGATGTCTGTCTGTCTGTCTGTCTGTCTGTCTATCTATCTACTGGATGTCTGCCTATCCATCTATCCCTCCATCTGTCTGTCTTATCTTATTCTATTAAATAATTGCTTTATTGCAAATGTTACAAATGTATTGCCAAAGCATTTATAACGTTTATATTTATAAAAAAAAAAAGAGCAAAATATTTCTTAGCTTGTTTTTGGTGGAAAATCCCTCCACCATCAAGTGTTTCTCCTTTTTTAACAATCATATGCCTTCAAGTATATGCGTTATTGGTCACGTGAAAACACTTAATTGTATCATATGATGTTTTTTCTCAATAACAATTTGATCATTGTTCTCATACAGTAAGTGTTTTTTTACCTTCTCAGGAACACAGCAATTACATAACATGATTCGATGTACTGTGTATAATTAAATGCATATGATCAACTGTATATAACTGAGTTTGATCAAGAGTACATGTATGACGGAATGGCACATATCCAAGTAAAATGGTAATAGAAAAGAAACTATATAAAAAAACATTCATTCATACAGTTTATGAATCCAGGCTAATTTAGTTATATTAAAATTATGGAAAACACATTATAATATTTACCTACTTTTTTTCTATTTTATTTATAAAGCTATGTATCAAGTTAATGTGATGCATTCTTGCTTGGAATGACAAGCATACTTCATGATTATGAAGCTGAATATTGTGGTATTAAACTTGTATGGTTTGTTTCAATGGCAATGCTTTTAGGTATGCCTCCCACATACTGTATGAGCAAAATGACTGCCATGCAGAAAGCGCCTCAAAATCTCTGTAATGGATGATTAAAGAATCCAACCATAGGCCATGGCCACATTTTTGTTTGTTGTTTACATGGACATTTTCAGACTGACACGTTGATACAGTAATAGGTAATACGGACATTTCTGTTTGCCATTTCATTAAAAGTGACTCTCATAACCTTTAATTAGGTAAGAGATAAACTAAAATGAAAAATTCCTTTTAGTTCTTGTTTTATACTTAAAAACAAAGATGGAGATTTGATAGATCTCACTGCAAAGGTCAACCTGCTCTGCTCTTTCTGGCCCTTATTTTGGTTTTTGTATGATTTTAATCGAATACTGTACACTGAGAAAATAAATGGTTTCCATCTATAAATGGAAAATAGATGCTTGGAAGAATGTTGGAAACCGGTAGACTCCGTCTTCCAAAGTACCAAATAAAATTCCTCCTCAGAAGAAAAAAAACTGAAATGGATTTGGAACAAGTGGACTTACGTTTTGAGTAAATGTAAGTGGACTTGTGCACATTTGTAAATGTAAAATGTAAAAAAATGAACAAAAAACTAAATGTAAACTAAATGTAAGTGCGCAAGTGAGTAAATAATGATGTAATTTTCAATGTTTGGTTAAATATTCCTTTTGGTTAAGTATTCCTTTCCTGTTTATTGCTTTAGGTTGGTGTTGTGTGTGTTACTCTGACAGTGTAGTAATTGTAATAAAGATAATAGGCTTTATATTAAGAATTAACATCATTAATCTTCAGTGGCTTGTCAGCCGGAAACGTGACACATCCTGAACCCGTGGCACTGATGGTTTTGAATAAGGAAACATTATCTTATGGCGTTCCCAGGCTGTCTCTGAAAGGGAATAAAGGTTTTTGTAACGTCCTCTATTTTGATCCCCAAATGGTGTGAATTGTTGCTTTTCATGAATCTCTTCATTATTATTCCTGCTATCAAGGGGTGGAACAGTACTTTCGTGGCCCTTGGCAGCTTCTCAAGATTATTGTAGAAACGTCCTGCTATCTTTTGTTTGTCAATGGGGGAGGGATGGCGGAGTGTATTGAATTAAACGTATTCCCTGGATGATTCAACTGGGGCTCAACTGAAAAAAAATAAAATAATTGTTGCGTTGACGCATTATCATCTTGGTCTGTGCTATTCTGATAAAACACAGATATACAGTTGAAGTCAGAATTATTAGCCCCCCTTGTATTTTTCCCTCAATTTCTGTTTAATTGAAAGAAGATTTTTTTTCAACCAATTTCTAAGTTATGGTAACGCATATTATCTGAGTTATGGTAACTCATGAACTGATTATATTAAGCAGAACTCAAACCGAACGAGTTATGAATGATTTAATTCAGTTTTTTTCTGTTAATTCAACTCCTGTTAAAATTGAACAACAAGCAATACCATTTGATTAGTTATATAATTGTCATTCTGTTAACTGAACTCATAACTGATCACTGAACTTAAAATGCTTAAGTTACTAATATTCTAAATGTTTGATGATATAAACACAAATTATATATGTGCACAAGACTCAATACTATATATGTATATAAGTTTACAGTCCTCAAATCATTTGGTTTCATAACTTAAATGGTTTGCCGCAATCAGTTTCCTCAAACAGTTTTAGTAACTTATCAGGTTTTACAGTGCAGGTTAATTAGGTTAACTAGGCAAGTTGGGGTATGTAAGTCATTGTATAACAATGGTTTGTTCTGTAGACAATTGAGATAAATATTGCTTAAGGGGCCTAATATATTCTATATTGACCTCAAATTGTTTTGCAGAAAACTAAGAACTGCTTGTATTTTAGCCAAAATAAGACTTTATCCACAAGAAAAATTATTTTATAGGAAATACTGTGAAAAATTCCTTGCTCTGTTAAACATCATTTGGGAAGTATTTGAAAAAGAAATTCACATGAGGGATAATTTTGACTTCAGCTGTATATTGTTTTCAGATGCGCAACTGCCCGTATCACGATGTCAGAAACCTGGTGTGGACGGATGGCTGCACGCTTCTCGGTCTGTGAAATGCGATCTGTGATACGGCTGAGCTGCTCGCTGTCTGCAGTCCTAATTAATACTTGATGTGATTGAAGGCGCTCAATTTGTCTGGAGTCTTATCTTGTCAGCGCGTTTGTTGTTTTTCTTTGCAGAATGTCTTGCAGACAGACGGCAACTCAAATACAACAAACAATTAAAGCCTGGAAACCGACAATTATGTCCAATGTTGTCATGGAGATGTTTCTACACAAATCAAGTAAGACGCGTCTGTGGGTTCTAATTAATCAAACGCTATACTTTTTAAATCTGCATCTTTTTTTGCAATTGAGAAAATCATGTTTCTGAGCAGGCTGAAATTCCCCCTGAAATCGAAATTTGAAGAGTTTAGATACAAAAACCTGTAAATACTGTTTGATATTTTCTTCTTGAATTTTTCTCCAACTCATGTGTGAGGGCTCAGTAGTTTTACTTTCAAAGTGACGAATAAGAGGCGACACGGTGGCGCAGTAGATAGTGCTGTCACCTCACAGCATGAAGGTCGCTGATTCTAACCTCGGTTGGGTCAGTTGGCATTTCTGTGTGGAGTTTGCATGTTCTCCCTGTGTTCACGTGGGTTTCCTCCGGGTGCTCCGGTTTCCCCCACTAGTCCAAAGACGTGGTATAGGTGAATTAGGTAAGCTAAATTGTCCATAATGTATGAGTGTGAATGAGTGTATGGGTGTTTCCCTGTGATGGGTTGCAGCTGGAAGGGCATACGCTGCAATAAAACATATGCTGGATAAGTTGGAGGTTCATTCCGCTGTGGCGACCCCAGATTATTAAAGGAACTAAACCAAAAAGAAAATGAATGAATGAGCGACGAATACGTTTTTTTCATTGGCTTTAAAGTGAAATAACTGAACAGAAACATAGGAGGCTGAGAAAAATGCTCATTTTAGATGGCATTTAGATGTTTTTGGATCTAAACTCCTTATTTACTCTTCATATTTTTTATATGTAGCAGTGTTTGTTATAAACGATCTATCAGTGCACTTCAGTACTTTGTAAAAATTAATCTTTGTTTATAATCTTTAATCAAACTCCATAACCTTCTCCCTTTTCCTCAAAACGACTTTTCTTCTCTACTGGTCACATGGATTGACTTTATGACAGAGCAGATGAGGGCAAGTCTCTTTTTCTCCTCTTCTTTCGTCCATTCGCCAGTCTTCCATTTAGTTTACACTGCCCAAATTCTAACGATCATTCCCAAAGGACAATTTTTATTTATTAATTTGAATATTAATTTAATTTTAATTGATAGTTTCATTTAGGGCTGCATGATACTGGAAAAAAGCTCTTTTATTTTCTGCAATATATATTGCAGTATGAATATAATTTCAAAAGGCGACTTATAAAGTAACCTAACCTAACCTAAACTAACCTATCATTTTACTTGGAAAGAATTGATAACAAATTACATGCATAAATTGATAATATAGAACAAAGATGCAATTGAAATAAACAGCGCTTTTTGCTTTTCTGGAGAGTCTAACAGTTTTGAGGTACAAAATTTAATAAATAGTCACATGTAATATAACATTTTTGGATCAAATCTTGCATCAAATTTGTCCTAAAACTATACAACAACATCAATTCTGGCCTAAAGACAATTAAAAAAACTTTTTTGATCCACCTCAAATGATGATTATAGTCTTCTATTTAGAAATAATTAAGTGAAGTTTATTTATAAACTAATTTCAAGAGGAGCACACGATTATGAGTGATAGCAGCTCGTCCTCATTAGCTAATGCATGATTCACCAATCAGAAGATTCCTAAACCACTATAAATAACCTAATAACCACTCTCTGAGTGTTAATAATGTTAACTCTTTCAAAAGTGTCATTTCAACACTTATGTAGTGGTTCCCATATAAACTATGAGGGAGTGTTTTTTTAACTCTAAGGTAGTGAAATCTACTATCTAAAATTTGCAGTGCATAGTATCTTACCTTAGCCATCTTCATCTTGAATAATCCCCTCTTCCACCCCTATTCCTCCCCTTTCCTTGTCAGGGCAGCACAGAGGCCAAATGCCTCACAGCAAGAATGTCTTTGGCTCAGATTTTACCTGGCCAAGTCAGCATTTCTGTGTCTCCCCGTGTTTGCGTGGGTTTTCCCTGGTCTCTCCGGTTTCCTCTCACAGACCAAAAACATGTAACATAAGTAAGTTGACAAAACTAAATCAACATCATAGTCAAGTGTAGAATTCTGCATACACTCTCCATAGCCATTCATAATCTACATTTACCATTATCAAGCAGGGGAGTTCTCGGGACCTACCTGAACTCAGACTCCCCTCTCGCCCTGAAATGGGAGCCCCAGTCTCGAGGATCTCTCAAGCTCAGGGGTCTCCCCTGGGACAGCATGCCAAACACGCTTTATAATCAATCATCAGCTAAGGGCAAACTCTTGAAATACAATTAATCGTTGTTAATTGATTGTTTACAAATATTATAATTTTAAGTGAATTCGACACATGAAATCATACATGATCACAGAACTTTAAAAAAATCTTTCATTCTTTTAGGATTCAACTTTCTTTTCTGGGTAATTACATTCCCAAATTGACACTGCAGATCCTACGATGTGACTATTGCACATACGCATATTACAATATCGATGCTGAAACAATATATAGTGCAGCCCTAGTTTCAGTCGATGATAAGGAGAAAAAAAGGACATCTTAACTTCTGTTTCATGACGACTGCATTAAACAGAAGCGTCCATTAACTCCAGGATTCAATCAGACGAGTGGCGAATTGCAAATGCTTCAAGTCTGAGAGCTCAAGTCGTTTGTTTGTCATCGAGAAGGTTGAATTGTCATTTTAATATTTGTGAAGCTGGTTTTTCTCCACCTCGCTGTCAAGGGAGGGATGCAGTTGTATGTAAGCGGACGTGAAGGCATGCATCTTTTCTTTGGCATTGTTCGGTCGAAGGAGGCTTCAATGAGGAGACGGGGAAAAGGGTAGAGACCAAAATGCTCCCACAGTTGATTTGGCCATTGTGGGGGAGGAACACTATTCCCATTGATGGTGTTGTTGGTGAAGCCCCCAAAAGCTGGAGAAAGGGGGCCCATTCAGTGCAATGGGTGACCCTGCACAACTATGGGAGATGGGTGTTAGTGCTTTTGTAGAGCACGGTGGGAACATTGTCCCCTATTCTAGTGATTTAATACCCCCAGGTCCGAGACACTTTGCTATCTCTCCTAAAATGTTCACGTTCTGCCCTATATCTTTTTCACAAGGTAAAATGTCTCATTATGATACCACTGATTTCGTTCTGTTGGAAACAGGTGAATGAGCAAATTGCAGTCAAATGATCTGTGTCACCCTACAGACATGAAAGCCTGTTTCTGAAGAATAAAACCTGTATCTGTCAGATAATGCATTAAAAAAATCACTTTGCACGTTATAAAGTCTTGATTTTGAGATGTCAAAAGTCAATTTTCTTTTACACTGAAGTAAAAATGTAGATAAAACCATTACCGTGTTTCAGTAGATTCACTGTAATTCATGTTTTTTATGATATAATTTCCATTAAATAGCTATTTTTGATTTAATCTTTTTTATTTCTGTTTTTTGGCCATATTCTCTGTAAAAATGCTCGGTTCCACACAATTCCTTCATGTTGTCCCAAATTGATTAAGTTAACTTAATCATTTTTAAATGACAAAATTAAGTGGATTGAACAAGCCAGATTTCCCCAAAAAAACTTAAGAGTTGTGTTGTTTCCACCCATTTTAAATAAGTAGGTTGAACAAGAAGCAAAAAAAAACATATTTTTTCTCAGCTCAATAAAAACACTAGTTTTTTGAGTGTTGTATTTCTTTTTTTACCTTTATTTATAGATTTTTTTATGTTAACAATTTGTTAACAAACAATATGTTAACAAAATTATCACAGTGTTTTAAGTATTGTATTTCACATGCAAACTAATATAAAATGTGTTGTAAGAAATGTGAACAACAAAAAGATTTACTGTTGAAAAATATTCTGTTAAAAGGCTTTGTTTATATAAATAATGAAAATTCTATCAAATATTGCTATTTTGGTCTTCTTCCTATTCAAAATTCCTATTATTTTAATGACAAATATTGCTTACATTTGAAAAACGTATATGTTTACCTAATATTCTAACTTTTTAATGTCATTTGTTTAAATTATATTCATGTTTTTTGACATAACTCCTCTCAGTGCAGTAAAATCCTTTTTATTAGTGTAGCATTCCTAACAACATTTCCAAGAAATAGATTTGCTGTAGTTTAATTTGAGTAAATGATGAGTTTCTGAATTATACGTTATATTACAGCTGAGCTGTGAGATGCAAGATTGTTTTAAATTGCTCAAATTATGCATGCAAATATAAAGCTCCCACTGTGAAGATACAACATGTCTGCTTTCTGCCCTCTCACTAACACTTACGGTCCATCCAAGTCTTTAATCCACTGTTTGCGCACCTGTTTTTTTCTTTTTCTTTTTTTATAACAACCTCAAAAAGCAACAGAGAAATCAATTCAGCTCAGCTCAATAAAAAGACGGGTTATTATTTAGTTTAACAATTCTTTCTTTCATCCTCTGGCTGACAGTCGTTTTCAGAAGTGTATGAACTCTGATATTGAATTTTGATAGGTAATTCGAAAGGCCACAATAGCCCGGCACATTTCTAAAATGTAGATGCGAATGGAATGCCTTTCAGATCCAGAATGACAGGGCAGGTAAACTCTGGCTGTAAAATGAGATATTAATTGCCCTTTGCTTTCAGTCACTTTTCAATACGGCATGACGAATGAACAAAAGGCCTCAAAAAAACAAAAAAACAGCTACCAGAGTCACTTATCAGGTGCATTCAAGATTCATGCCATGGATCGAGCCTCTTATCTGTCTGACCTGAAGTGATCTTCCACTTGGAGCGTTGCCTTTCTTCCAGACGTTGATCCAATATGTCTTACACCCATAAAGGTCTATAAATTGCCCTCTTGAGGGGAAGAAGATAAGATCAGACTGGTTCCATAGCTGTGGGAAAAAGCGAGACATGCATTAAGTCAAAAATATTTTTTGTGCAACACAAATTTAAAGAGCTACACCTTTTTTTGCACATGACATTTTCGACATTACAGTACATGAGTTGTGCTTGAACTTCCATTCAAAATAATTGAACGATATCAATAACAGAAATAATAAATTTTTATCTTTATCTTTAATTCATTTATTCATTCTTCTTCAGCTTAGTCCCTTATTTATCAGGGGTGGCCACAGCGAAATGAACCACCAACTATTCCAGGATATGTTTTATGTCGCCAAAATGATTAATATACTGTACATAGTGAAAACAAAGAGATCTCAGTTGACTTTGAGCTTTATTTGTATTCATCATGAAAATAAAACTGCTGTTGGTATTTTAACCACTCCTGGCTCATTGGAAATACATGCATCCTCCTATATTTTTGCAAATTGTGAAATACTCCAGGTTGCTTCAGGTTTCATTGCACCTTTCCAATGACAAATCCACTAGAGGGTGATGTTTTAAAACGCATTACTTGCATTACTTACATCATGTTGTATTTTTCAGATCCACATGCTTTTTCTATATTCCCAAAGAATGAATGGCTTGTCAGACAGATCACCTAGCAAACCCATCCTAAACCCTTCCCAAAACCCAACCAGTAGTGTTTTAAAAAGCAAACGTAGGAAGAAAGGTGTGCTGCTAATTTTGCTTCATTAAGAGTTATTTGCTATTAATGGTATGTTAAAAGAATTTTTTTTTTTTTGTCGGTTGCCTTTTAAAGGTCCCATCAAGTGCTTTGAAATGTGCGTTTTTCTTCGATGTGTAATGTAATTTCAGCTGAAACATAAAGACAGGGCAGGACATAAGAGCCCCTCGCCTTTAAAAACAGCCAATAATGTTTTGTTTTTGTCAAAGATCAGCCAGTGAGATTGGTTGAGCTTAATCGGATAAAATGAAGAGAAAATGACAACCATCTTGCAGGGGGTGGGGCATGTCAGATACCAGACAGCATTTCAGAAGATATGATGGAAATTGAAGTATGAGGTGACGTCAAAAAAATCGTTGATCCATTTAGGTGGAAGTGACAAACGGCTTGTTAAGATGTTTATATCTTTTAAACGCTAATATTGTCACTGTTTTGGAGCACGCTAGCTTACAGATATCCTTAAGAATAACATACTGATACTGACATCTAAAAAAACTTTGAAACCTGTTGATTTCACACATGTCTTAATGTCTGATTAATGAGCTGTGAAGAACAATGCCACCTCATTGTACCCAGTTTAAAAAAAAACAACAACAACAAAAGATGCAGCAAAATGCCTCATCAGGTGTAGACTAAAAAGTGGATTATATAATTTCATTTTGAGTGCAGTTGTATGATCTGGCCTCCAAAATGGCACCCTTTCTGTACGTTCATTGCAAAGTACTAATTTTCTGGTCTTGCCTGTATGTATCTTGGTTGGCTGGTGTTTCTATAGCGATAAGAAGTAGCCCTCGGTTGAGGCACAAAGGTTTGCCTCAAACACATGGGCAGACAGAACCCCGTTTGACAGTGATTAATGTCCGGTTCAGATCAACACAGAGCATCCTGGGACCGCCATGTCGCCATGAGTAATGCTAATCCCATCCTGGACTCATCATCAATGAATAAACACATTTGTTTATGCAGATTTATGACTTATACTGTTGAGTTTAATATATGGGCTAAGCTTTTGATGCTAGTTTTCTGGAAAGAGGGAGAATGCTCAGTGGTGTAAAGGCTGATGTGTAATTTTAGGAGAATGTTTTTGTCCGAAACAATCGCTAATGTAGTATTTGTATAGGATGGATGATAAATTAGTCAGTGGATGCGTGCAAAATCATATTTTCTCTTAGGTAAGATCTTATTTGAAGTATTTTGTTACTGATTAAAATACTGTATGTTCTGCAGCTGTGAAAATATTAAGAGAGCACTTCAAAATCACACTCAAAAGTTACTTTTAATGCTTTATTTCAAGCTACTTATTTAAAATGAGCTGAAATTACAGAATTCTCAATTGTTTTTGGGACATCTTGATTGTTTTATGCTCAATACACTTAAATTTGTAAAAAATATTTCCTTAACTTAATTGATTGGTTTTAGGACAACATAAAGGAATTCCACATTGAACCCAGGATTTTTACAGTGCTTTTTTTCTGCTGTTATTATGTACAGTGCTCAGCATATACTGTATGAGCACACCCCCACAAATCTCTCATTTAAATTAATATTTTCTAAAGGATGATTTACAAAATTATATTTGTGGATATACATTAGTTTAGTCAGTACTAAAGGCAAATCTGGATCTAACAAAATAACTTAAAATAATGGTTCAAAAATTAGTAGCCCAAATTGATATGTTAGGGAAAATATTAAATACAGTTTTCACAAATAGCAAAAATCAAGAACAACAAAAATATATAAAATTTTGTTGAAATGTTGTTGTTTTTTTTGCATGAATGTAATTGTATTATCTTTCCATTTCTAAATATGTTCTGTGACTAAAATATTATCTTAATAAATATATCTGTTTAATAAATGTGTTTTGTTCAAATGCACAATACATATTACCCATAAAAATATAAATTTTTTAAATAGGGTGTACTAATTTATGCTGAGCACTATGTGTGTTTTAGTACGTTTTTTTTCTAGTTGTGTTTTCTAACCTACAGTTAATGTGTCTTCACAAAATTAAATGACATATTTTGATGTAGAGCATTTACTTACAGAAAAATGGCAGTAAATCAATGTACAATATGTACATATATTTTTCTCCCCAATATTTAAGGTCACTGAAAATATGGAAAAATTTATATCATGAACAAATCGTTTGAATGAATAATTAAATGAATCCTTGACAGGGACTTGCAGCAAGCATCTGGTGATTTTTTTTTCTTACTGTATCATGTTTATTTATCCATGCAATTACATTTTTATTGTGTAAAAAATTGTAGTATGAATGTGTGCAGTATGAATCTGGGTGTTCTTTCGTGCTGTCCTTTTAATTTGACTTACAAGTGTCAATTACTTCACTGCCATTCACACATCCTATCTTGGTTTGGAGTTACATTCGGGGGCATGCGAGAGATCTGCAGAGTGGATGGCAACATCAACAGCCTGAGGTTTAAAGACATTTGTGCTGCCCATTACATTACAAACCATAGGAGAGGGCAAATCCTTCAGCAGGATAGCGCTCCTTCTCATACTTCAGCCTCCACATCAAAGTTCCTGAAAGCAAAGAAGGTTAAGGTGCTCCAGGATTGGCCAGCCCAGTCACCAGACATGCACATTATTGAGCATGTCTGGGGTAAGATGAAGGAGAGTCCTGAACTATGGGAGTCCTGCAAGAACGCTTTCTTTGCCATTCCAGATGACTTTATTAATTAGTTATTTGTGTCATTGCAGAGATGTACAATATGGATGCAGTCCTCCAAGTTCATGGAAGTCATACACAATCTTCATTCTTTTTCCACTGCACCATGACTTTATATTCTATACTGTACATTACTTCTGTTTTGTCTAAGCAAAGTCAGAGCTTTCTGACCTAATTAAGCAATTAAAAATCAAGGCATGATCATATTTATTTTGGTAAAATGAGTGTAATTTAGAGGCCTTTGCCTTTCATGTAAGCCACTTCTGATACCGAATGATCAACTCCTTCCTAAAACTTGGATAGCCGACAAGACTTTTGTCAGGTAGTGTTCTTTGTAAATTAGGACATACAGCACTACTTGTCACATACTGTACTACATTTCACCTCCTACAGTACAGTGGGGTAGTAAGCAATTTTGGCTTCTTCCAGAGATTTACAAAATATCAGTCTCATTTATAAATTAATGAATGGTAGTTTTGTGAGCTAAATTATTCAGAGTCGCTTTGTGAACTCTTAATTGATTGTTTTTAAAAGATATAATCACAAATTGATGAATAAAGCAGGATCAGTTTGACTTGCGTCAGAACTGCATTGTTCACTGTGGTTCTGTGAGCAAGTGATTCATTTAAAAGATCTCATTCAAAAGAATTTGTTCATTCATCTTTATTGAAGTAGCTATCTCTGCTTTGTATTGAGGTTGCGTGACTGCAATATAATATGTAATTATTACAGTATGTGAAATATATGTATTGTTGCATAGTGAATAGTGATTACCGCTCAGCTAGATCTGCTGGAATTCATTTTTCTTGGTGGAATTACAGTTGTCGTCGATGTACGCACATGACTAAAAGGTGACCCTGTCCCCCACTTTTCCAATTTTCAAGTCTGTGTCCTTGCAGGGTAATGAGTAATGTCAGGATCTGAATATTATCCTTGAGCTGGGATGGTTTTTTGCTAAATGGCTTTTCTTAATTCGTTTCAGATAACCTGTAATGGGGATTTCAGTGCAAAATCTATAAACATAGATGGATGGCTTCGTCCTTGTTTTACCATTAGTCAAGAGCAGCTCACAGTGCTTCTCAGACATTTGTCTTTCTTTTTTTTTATGTGACCCATATGAAAATTCCTTTAGTATTCATTTCACAGCTTTTCTTGCTAGCACAATGCATATGTGTTATATTTATTGTTGACCATACTATATTGTCATTGTGGTTGTAACTATGTGCGCTCTCACACTGTGTATGTCACTAATTTTGAAATTTTATTCTCCATTTTTTATAACAAAATTTTGATGCTAATTCACCATATTTTGTCAAAACAAAACCAAACAAAACAAAAACAAAAGTGTATCTTAAGAGTCCAAAAGCATTTACTGTGTTATGATGCCCATAAGAATGCAGTTCGAATGACTTCAGGTGTTAAAGCAAACCAGAGTTTTTATGTTTATAAAATACAATAAATACCTTACACTGCACAACCAAGTATCAAAGTGTAAATGACTTGATGGTCAATTCACAAAGTCAGTCACCTGCTCAATTTCTAATTGAATCAGCTATTTGAATGAATTGTTTGAATAAACGATTCGGTGAAATGACTCATTAAGTTTTAGTGTTAACATTATTTATCCATGACAGGCAAAAACCAGCCAAGGTACCAGAACATTAACGCAGTTGCAAAAATATCCAAACACACGTTCTATGCCCCATATGGTCTAAAACCCGACAGGTGGACAAATCTAAGCTTGTTTTTAATAAAACAAATATAAAAATGCATTTAATAAATAATACTACTAATAATAAAAACATTATACAAATGCAAATGGTCATGAATAAACTGAAAAAGCCCCCCAAGATGAAGAAGGCATGGAGGCAGGGGTTTTTATATTTATGTACAAAATAATACTTTTTGCAATATTTTATTCCTTTAATTCTTTTTCATATGTAAAGATATTTGCGTATTGCTGTACATCCTGTTTGTATTAGGCAATGTGTAAGCGTTTGAGGTGCACAACTAACACGCTCTGCACTGGACTTTAGTTCTGCTTTCAGCTGGTCTATTGCACAGTCTATTTTAGTTCCTCAAAATAACAACGCACCAACAATGCGCCTTAACACACCTGTTTTTACACCGACACACCCAAGAGTCCACAAGGTGGCACAAATGAATTTGCTATTTAAACAACGTAGCACTGGTCTAAAAATAACAACACGTTGCGGCAAACAAGTCTTGCGCCTTACTGTGTCAGGTGTTTGATAGGGCCCATAGTGGCGAAGTTTTCTGTATTAGAATAAAAATTTGGGTTGACTAGACTGGACAGGACTTGGTTGAACTGAAAGTATGGTCAAAACAGACATTTTCCTCCTTATAAAAAAATGCACTGTATAATTTCTTAAAGCAAAAATTTTTAAAAAGCTGTTTTCTTCCAATTACAGTAGTTAACAATGACGAATATTAGATTTTTTCATCTCTACCACAGCTTTGCAACCCTTCCCCCCTCAAGATTTTACACTGCAACACAGTACCAAAGATGTTGTTCTGCACTCAGAACCTTTGAGACCGAAAACCACCATACTGGAGTAGCCCAAATGTTTCCTACGTGTCTCTTTCAAAGGTTTGTGTTGGAAGTTGCACTGAAAGCATAATGTATTCAGCTTCAGGCACACCCCAAGTATACAGCATACATAATCTAAACATAAACAATGTCAAAAATACCTGAGTAAACTGATTAAAATGGAAATAAAGTTAGCAAGCTTGTCATTAATCCTGCACAAGATGTCAGATGTGTTTAGACCTGTACTTTGGAGTTACTTTTAAATACAGTACCGACAAATAACAGCTTGCTAAATTGCAACTCAAAGCACTACTCGCCTTAACACTCTGATGGGCTTCTTGCCTCAAGGAACCATGGTGAGCACAGAAACACATCCTACAGTATGATGGAAGTGCCACACCAGCACACTTGTGTAAATCAGGTTAGCAAAATGTTTGAAGTTTAAAAGTAAATATGTCTTCTTCCAGACCTCCCCTTCTAACAGTAGAGTGCTAGGTCTTGGACAAGGGCCCCATTGAAAGCTTCCCAAGAGGGGAGTTTTTAAAGTTTTAGAGGTTTTGAAGGGGGATACGGACCTGCATGCCAACACATTCTGAAGTACAAAGGCACGCATGGAGGTGGGTAGATGACCTTCTCGAAGAGCACTTCATAACAGGTTCAAGTCGATCCGTGAATCCAGGCAATATGTCCCTAGAGTACAACCAATGCAACCAATTTGAAAAAGCAAATCAATATGGTGAGTGTAAATAATACATTTGTAGGATCTTCAGAATCATCTTGGTGGTGTTGTTTTTTCTGATTGAAAAGAAGTGCAACAAACACACGAAAACAGTTTTATCTGCTAGATAATTATAACTATTTGAGATCAAACTTTCTGCCTGTATTAGCAATTTAAATTATCTAAATTGATCAATAGGAGTTGTGTTTTATTCAGATCATTATTAAGACTGCATTGAACTCTATATTGAACAGGTAAACAAGTCCCTCAGGATATTCTAGTCCGATATCATTGGTAGATATATATGTTTTTAGAATCATAAACCTGATCTTAAAGTTTTGTAGGGAATGTTCTAGGTATGTACCAATACACCAGCAACATTTTCTGCAAGTCAACAGAGTTTGTAGTGATCCAGTTCCACTGCTGTTGTTTTCCTTATCAATAATTTTTATATCTGTGTGGAACTGATGGTAAGTCTTTTTGTGTGTGTTAAATAAACCAATAAGTATTTGCAAGTTGATTAAAAATAATAACGTCTAAATATGTATAATATTGTATTAAAATGTATAATCGTAATTATGACGAGGTACAAACTAAATGATTATCGAAAACTTTTATAATGTGTTTTTTCCAATTAATTATTAAGAGGTCTGTGGTAAATATTCTGTAGTTAAACTATACGTAGTTGTCATCATTTGTTGTTGCGTCTACCAAAGATTTTGACATTGCAGCAATAAAAATACTGTATACATGTACATTTGGCTAGAGTAGCAGAAATACAAAGACATATCAACATTTTAATGTTTAAAATAGTCATTTTGTAATTTACTCAGCCTCATGTCCCTCTAAAGCTAAAATTATTTATTTTGAAGACTGCTGGGAACCAAAAAACATTGGCCCCTATTACTTGTAAAAAATATTGAGATGTTTTTCAAAGTACGCCATTTTCTTTGGTGTCGCACAAAAGCCAGAACAGGTTTGGAAAACATGAGGCCTTTTTACTTAAAGTATTTATCTCATTATTTAGATTGTTTATCACGACATTGGTAAACAAAGTCGTTTTTGGCCCGCAAAAACTCTCTCATTTACACACACACACACTCATACGGCCAAATTAGTTAATCCAATTCACTGAGTGCATGTCTTTGGACTGTATGGGACTGTAGTCTAGCTGGGACTCGAACTAACCACTGAGCCACTGTGCCACACTAGCTTCTTATAATTTGTAATTGCTCTTTGTAATTTGGTGTTTCAGTGTTACATTCTGAGCTTGTTCATGCTGAGTATAACTTCATAATTGTCTTACACACAGTAGATGAAAATTATAAACTACCATTTTGATTAAAATGTAATGTTGGAAAGATGTATTTCTATGGAAAAATAGAGCAAGTTTTTTTGCAATCGAGTTGTGGCTTCCAGAATTTCATCTAAAATATCATTATTTGTTTTAAATATACGCATATATGTATATTTTTATATAAATATATAGTACTGGATTAATATTTATGTGTAATTAAAAACCTAAATTTCAATTTGTTTATCGTATAGGTTAAATAAAAGTGTCTTTTTAGAAGACATTTTATTTAAACTTCTAAAAGCTTGAAAATACTGTAAAACAAATATGAATGCAAAAAATAATGTTTGCTCTTTGTTCAAACTACTTAATTTAAATGATCTGAAACAACACAGTTCTTGAGTTTTTTTGGGTGGGGATTGAGTGTTCAATCCACTCAAGTTTGTGAAAACTATTAAGTTAACTTGATTTCTTCATGTTGTCCCAGCACAAATCTATTGTGTGGCATGTTTTACAATGTATACTGTATGGTAGTTTAGCCTGTGGTATTGAAAATGATTTAAGTTGCCATAAAAGGAAAAATCGACCATAGTTCTTGTCACGATGACAGAAACGTAGTCCGGGCATCTATCCACGTTTCTGACACCTTAATAACTACAAATCCTGTCATGCACCTCAAACACACCTATTTCCACATCACAGATGATAACACACACACAGCTGGAAGCTGATCAAAGACTGATTGCACAGACCATAGTATACACTGTTTACATTCCCTCACTCATAGTGTAACAATGAGTCTTGTTGTTGTTACACAACGAAGAGTTTCCTAGTCCAGTCTTTCTGTGCTCCTTGACCCTTGCCTTGTTTCGTTGTTTGCTAATAATAACAATAACAGCCTGGATTGCCCTGTATGTTCCCAGTTGCTCCTGTGATTGACCATTGCCTGTTTGGCGATTCTAAATGAATCTTGTAATTGAGTATCATTTTAGCATAGAAACAGTACTTTTACGTGAGTACAAAATTTGAATATGCTTTCCACCTCTGTTCACCATATATACCTAAATCTCTGCATGCAGCTGTCTGTGCCTGCAGTCCCCTTTTTTATATCACAACCCACCAGTTGAGAACATGTCTGAAACCAATGTAATACAAGCATTCCATTTCTCACGCCTTCATGAGAAAGAAGCTTAAGGGCCTCATCAGACTCTCTACCCCCTATAGTACCACTTCCATTTCATCTGGCCGAGGGTGGTCTGCTCATCCTATAAACATGCTGAGCCGATGCTTGGAGGTTTAGATCCAATACTAAGCCAACATGAGCCAACTTCACATGTCCCCCCTCCCCAAATGCCGGTCTCCGTCCAACTGTTAACAGTAAACATGTCTTTTTGCGTCTTTGTTGGCGCTGTGCCCGGCAGCCCTCAGCAGTTTACAATGTAGCAGCAGCCCGGGCTTTGACTTTACAAAAGCGTGCTTCTATTTATTAGGGTTTGTAAAATGACAGAACTGCTGCCACTGTGCTGTGAGTGGAATAAACAAGACATAAAATAGAAGCTTGTTAAGCGTAGACGGCCAATTTGTGCTGCCGTTATGCTGCGTTTAGTCTTTTTACGTTTTTGTCCTTCTCTCCTTTCTCTTTTGGAAGGTGGTGTCACTGTCAGTAGAAGCGAATTCAATGCCAAAGTCTGATCATTTTATTTTTTCATAACATCTCTCTTTAAAAGAGATCTACATGAAGCAGATGTGGGGTTTTGAATTGATGGGAAACCATTAACTATCCCTGAAGAGCACCTCTTATTTAATGAATGAGACGGATCAGGCTTTGAGAGACGGATTTAATAACCAGAAACATGGCCCCAAATGACTCTGTTTGAGTGCTTTATGAAAACATTTATTTTTTACTGCACTGGAAGTGTTTGTTAACAATCCTGGTTCTAGATTTGTTAGTGTTGACAGTTAAATAAGTCCTTGTGGAATATCAGATCAGTTGACTGGATTGTTGGCAGCAGTTTATTTTACATTTTAACACAATAACTTATTCAGGTGACTACAGTAGAGAAGCATACGTTTCTAGGCTGCTTGATGTTAGCCAGTGCTAGTCGGTTCAGGTGGAACTAGATTTCCTGGTGAAGCTGGTTGAGATCATACATTCATTCATTCATTTTCTGCTTAGTCGGCTTAGTCTCTTTATTATTAATCTGGGGTTGCTACAGCGGAATGAACTGCCAACTTATCCAGCATGTGTTTTACGCAGCGAATGCCCTTCCGGCTGCACACACATACATTACATCAGGGCCAATTTAGCTTACCCAATTCACCTATATTGCATGTCTTTGGAAACCGGAGCACCCGGAGGAAACCCACGCCAACAGGGGGAGAACATGCAAACTCCACACAGAAATGCCAACTGACCCAGCCAAGGCTTGAACCAGTGACCTTCTTTCTGTGAGGAGATTGTGCTACCCACTGCACCACCATAAGGCCCGAGAGCATACATAGTGACCAAAATATATCGGCTTATATTTATAAGTATATTGTATATATATAGTTGGTAGACGCAACAACAAATGATGACAACTACGACAACTATATGATATATATATATATTTCCTTATTTAAAAAAATCTATTGGTAAAAGAGCGTTTATGTCTAAGGGTCCAATAAATTGGAATAAGTTACGTGCTAACATTTGATCCATTGCATCATTTAAGGTGTTTAAGCAAACTTTGCTGTCATATTTTACATTAAACTGTACTTGTTTTTCCTGAGGATATTGTTGTTTATGTGATGATTTGATTCACTGATCTGTACAGTTTTGTACTACGAATATACAAGTGTATAATACTTTTCCTTTTATTAATGTTTATGTTTTGTTGTTAGTTGTTGTTGAAAAGAGGACACAACTTAAAATGGTAAGGTAACATGCTGCACAGCTTTTTTTTTTTGACTTGATTCAACTTTTAACCCAAGTATTGGATTTAAGTTGAGTCAACTAAAACGCTAGCAAGTGAATAATGTAATGTGCATAATGTGAATCTGGCTCAGTGTCACCTCACAGCAGGTTCGCTGGTTCGAGCCCCGGCTGGGTCAGTTGGCATTTCTGTGTGAAGTTTGCATGTTTTTGCAAACTTGGCATGCGTTGACATGCGGTACAGGTGAATTGAATGAGGCTAAATTGGCTGTAGTGTATGTGTGTGAATGAGAGAGAGTGTATAGGTGTTTACCAGTACTGGGTTGCGGCTGGAAGGGCATCCGCTGCCTAATACATATGTTGGAAAATTTGGCGGTTCGTTCCACTGTGACTACCCCTGATAAATAAAGGGACTAAGTCGAAGCAAAATGAAGGAATGAGTGAATGAATGTGAATTTGTAATTTATTTTGCCTCATTTTGTTGCATCAGTGCATGAGTTTCTTTCTAATGTGGAATAGTTTGTATTTTTATGTCTTTAGAAAACACAAAACCATTTTCAACCAAAAACAGAAAAATGTTTATGCATTTTGACCATTTGTTTACACTACCATCTGTTTACAAACTGTGTTAAAGTGAGTACAGTGAGTTTCCTAAGTGTGGATTTAATTCACATTGCAAAATGAAGACGCATCATACACACAGCAACTTACGCAAACTGTAGACACAATTGCCAAGCCATCTACCACTTTCCTAGAGGTCCTTGTGTGTACTTACAAGGTGATTGGTAACTATTGGGCTGGTATACGTAATACAGCATTTTTGGACATTTTCGCTGAAATGTGTAAACACGGATCACTTTGAAAACGTTGTCGTTGCTGACATCTTTCAAAATGCAAGGGAAAATTTTATCAGTTATTGGCTATATCATTGTTGACAAAACGTAGCCTTAGTATCACATATTCCTCCTAAAATAATTAGCTGTTTTGTAAATGAAGGAACATTTTTTTATTATCAACATTGAAAGCCATTGTGCTGCTTATTAAATTACGTTTTCAGCATTCTTTAAAGAATAGAAATGTTAAACGTCTGATCCAGAAGCTGATCTTCTGGTAGTGATGTTATGACGCAGATAGGTGCTACTTTTCACGTTGTTAACTGCCATGTGTTCAGTAGAAGAAAAAAAGCTGAGACTATATTAGTGGCTTGTCTCGCACTGCTTACGTTCACAGCCCTCCAGTCACAAAAGTGTTACATATCTATTTCAGATCTCCTCTGCTAATGAACGCCAGACCTCACAGACTATTATCTGCGAGCGAGTGTACGTTTGATCCTTCGTCAATTATCTCTCCTCTTTACGTCTGCCCTCTGAAGTCTTAATTATGACATTGACAGAGATGCTGCTGATCAGATCCTTCTCCTGCTGCTGCAGTTTTCAGCCACAGTGACATTCAGAGTACATTATACTACTGTACTGTATAACCACTGCCACAGGAAAGCTTTAAATGCAATCATGCTGGATGTAGAAAACAGTCAGAGGTCAGCGTATCGTGTAGTTATGAGAGAACATCAGACAGCAGAGACAGAGATATACTTTAATTATATTATATTGTTGGTTAGGTGGCTTGGTGGTTAGCACTTTCACCTCACAGCAAGAAGGTCGCTGGTTTGAGTCCCAGCTAGGCCAGTTGGCCTTTCTGTGTGGAGTTTGCATGTTCTCCCCGTGTTCACAAGGGTTTCCTCTGGGTGCTCTGATTTCCCCCACAGTCCAAAGACATGCGCTATAAGTGAATTGAATAGACTAAATTGTCTGTAGTGGATGAGTGTGTGTGTAAATGAGTGTGTATGGATGTTTCCCAATACTTAGTTGTGGCTGGATGGACATCCGCTGCCTGAAAACATGTGCTAGAATAGTTGGTGGTTAATTCCGCTGTGGTGACCTCTAAAATAGAGACTAAGCCGAAGGAAAATGAGTTAGTAAATACTGTTGGTTAGATTTTTTATTTATGTGTATAATAAGCATTAAATGGGGCGCCACAGTGGCGTAGTGAGTAGCAGGTTCGCCTCACAGCAAGAAGGTCGCTGGTTCGATCCCCGGCTAGGCCAGTTGGCATTTCTGTGTGGAGTTTGCATGTTCTCCCCGTGGTTGTGTGGGTTTCCTCCGGGTGCTCCGGTTTCCCACACAGTCCAAAGACATGCGGTACAGGTGAATTGGGTAAGCTAAATTGTCCATAGTGTATGTGTGTGAATGTATGGATGTGTTTCCCAGAGATGGGTTGTGGCTGGAAGGGCATCCGCTGCGTAAAACAATGGCTGGATAAGTTGGCGGTTCAATCCGCTGTGGCGACCCCGGATTAATAAAGGGACTAAGCCGAAAAGAAAATGAATGAATGAATGAATGAATAAGCATTAAATGCTTACTTAGGCTGCATTTATTTGATTAAAACTATATTCATGTTAATTTATTTATAAAGCACGTTTAAAAACAGCCGTAAGCCTGACCAAAGTGCTTCACATAAAAGACTAATATTTGGTGAAATATAAAGAAAATTCTAAAACCGTAGACATAAAGTCAAGAGAAACAAGAGATACAGTATACTGCACATATATATATATATATATATATATATATATATATATATTTAGAAATAAAGCGATTGATACAAGTATTAGTATAATATTATACTAGGCCAAAGTTAATTAACTTCAAAATATTAATTGGCCATATTTTTTTTTATTACAGTTTGAAAGTTTAATGTATTTTAAAATGTCTTTAATTCCTGTGGCGGTATAGATCTGAAATTTCAGAAACATTGTGTGCTCACTTGCTCCTAAATAGTTTTAACATTGTGATGTAGTGCTTATAAAACATTTCTAATTATCAATTTGAGGAAACCATAATACTTTTATGACATTTCTTTTATTAATCTAAAGGAATAGTTTACCAAAAATGTACATTTACTCACTGTTTACTCTCTCTATCCTTTCAAACCTTTATGAGTTCTGTTGAACCAAAGACTATAGAATACACAATACATGTCAATCGAATAGTTTTGAATTGGTAAAAGTGTAACAGTCAATATGGCGAATGAAGCCCCCACTTTTCTCTGGGAGAGAAGCTCGGACCAGATGTGTGCTTTTATGACAGTTATTGTGGTCGATGATTGGCTCCTGTATTAGTAGGTGGGGCTTCATTCGCCATTTTGACCTTTACACTTTTCCCCATTCAAAACTATACGAGTGACATGTCTTGTGTGTTCTGTAGTCTTTGACTGGAATCTCCAAGTCAAGTGAATACTTGCTTCACAGAAATAAGAAAGATGGCCTTAAAGGGACGTTGGTTGAACTCAAATATATTTTGGAAATTATTAAAATAAACAAATATACTGAAAAATAGTTTGGTTGAATGCCTTTAATGCTTTATTGTTTCATTCTTTAATGATATGCATGTATATTTACAGGCTTGAGAAGAATGGAAAGAATATGAATATTTTGATGATTTGCAGCATTGACCAGATTAATAACAATACTTTGAGCTCCTTTAATTAATTTACTCCTTTGTGTCTGGTTAGATTATATTATTAATAATACTCAAGCTTATATTAATAATAATGAATTGCTTTATTTCCTCAGTGCTTTGCGGCCATTATGCATTCCCTAAAAAAACCTTAAACTCCACTAGTGTGCAGAATCCGTCTAAGTGATGCAACAGCAGCTATAGAGATCCACATTGCTCTCCACACACCCATTTTTGCTGGAGAGGAGCGTGATGTAGCACATTTTTAGCTGGAATTTATAAGAGCCAGAGGGAGGAAATTTGTCCCGGTTTGCAGCCATTCAGCCTTCCAGCAGGAATCTTGAGGCACATTCAATTAATTTATTAATGTGATTAATTTCTTCTAAGATCTTTTGACCACTTTTTTGACAAACTAACTGTTGATCCTTTCCAAACCTTTAAACCTAGTAGTTTATTTATGCAGTAGCATTCACAGTAGGAAAAACTTGCATCTACTGTAATATTGCCTTGTTAAAACAACTTATCTTAAAAAAGCATGTACAGATGACACTCCTATTAACCTTCACTGTGTTTTTTTTTTCAAAATATTTACTAAGTTATTTTTTAATAGAGCAATGATGTTTTTTCCACAATGTTCCCTGTTATAGATTTTTATTTTTGATCTGGGGCATAGATTTATTTTTTCAGTTTGGAATAAAAAAAAATATATATATATATTGATCTGTATTTGTGTGTGATCCAGAATTTCCGGTGTTGTTTTGACTCTTTATACATTTAAGCAGAAATCTCATTTTGCATGCTATCTTAATCAAATTTGAAATATAAACTAAATATTTTTTCTACATTACGTTAAGGTTGTCCTTTGTTTGTATATGGAAAAACAAATATTGAACACAATACAATTTTTTTTTCCCCATGACTTTTTTTGTCGCATGTAACTTCCCCTTTTACCACAGTAAAGCTCAGTGTCTTCTTTCCAATCAGAATTTCCAATTATTTATGTATGTAACTTACTGGGGTCAGGAACTGTTACTATTTATCTTTAAAAATGACTAAAATAGTAGGTAATGTCATCATGCCAAAGACAAAAGAAATCAGTTATTAGAAATGAGTTGTTTAAACATGTTTTGAAAAAAAATCTTCTCTCTGTTGCAGCACTCGGGAGATGTTTAAATAAAACAATTCAAATTTCACTGGAAGGCTAATAATTTTTTCCTCAACTGTACATTAATCCAATAAAGAAAAAAAAACAGTCATCACACAAGCAGCATGTGTCCTATTCTGTCTTGAATTGCACAAATTCAAACAAAAGAACCAGTCAAAGGCATCAAAATAGCATTGCTTTACTTTAAATGGCTGCCATTGTGCACTTTACAAACAGCCAAAGCAAAGAATCTTCTTGAAAATATCCTTCTTTATCTTTTTGCAGAAAATATTCACATTTAACCTCCTTGTTATCACAGTTAAAATGTATTTATTATTGCACACATGTGCAAACCTGTTGCACCTTCACATATACTAAACATTTAATATGCATAAGCATGATGTCACAGTTAATATAATGTTAATGTGCACTATAAAAAATTCTTGCTGCGTATAAGTTTTATTAGTTGAATCAATTTTATTCTAGTCATCTCAACTCACATCAGTTAAACTGACTAAAAATGATAAGTAAAACACTGTTAACCCCTTCAGACCTGAATTATGTTCCAAAGAAGTCCATTGTAATGGACGCAGGGTCTGAAGGGGTTAACTGATATAATATTAGCTTATTCATCAATTAATTTTTCTTTGGCTTAGTCCCTTATTTATTAGGGGTCACCATAGCAGAATGAACCGCCAACTATTCCAGCATATGTTTTATGCAGCGGATGCCCTTCCAGCCACAACCCAGTACTGGGAAACACTCAGTCACACACACACTCATACAATGGACAATTTTAAATTCGTTCAGTTCACCTGTACCACATGTCTTTGGACCATGGGGGAAACTGGAGCACCCGGAGGAATCCCATGCGAACACTGGAAGAACAATGATACTCCACACAGAAACACCAACTGACCCCGGGACTCAAACCAGTGACCTTGTTATTGTGAAGTGAAAGGGCTAACCACTGAGCCAACGTGCCACCCCTTAATATTAGTTAAAGTAACGAAACATTTGTTGTCATAACTTTTTGTCATATTATTTTACAGTTTGGTGGTGTTGAAGAGCTCAAAATACATTTAATCTGTAGTACATTTAGTACAAACTTCATTTAGTGCTCTTTCTAACCATAAAGCAACTTCATTATCAGGGCAGATGCTTAAACTAATTACAGTACTGCCTGTGTTGGTTTCATTGAGTAATGGTGTTGTTGTTTTAAGTGCCCATTTATTCCACTCGCAAAGTTATAATATTATAATATTTCAAAGTACTTGTACAGTCATGTTAAGAAATGATAGATGGATTAACATGCTTACATTTAAGTTGGTAAACTAAGTGCGTGGCCCCGGATGTTTTGAAGAAAGACAGTTAGGTCGCCCATCCAAGGGTTATTTGTTTTCTGTAATGATCTCATTAAAGCGAGAGGTTTATTCAGAATCATTAATCAGCCTGTTGACCATCAGGAGAAGGGAGCACATTCTGTGGCTTTGCGATTCATCAGACTGGCAGTAATTACTCACAGGATTGGCACTTCATCCTTTGACTTTAATTTGGTTTCATTACAGAAAAAGTTCCAGCGCATTCGTTAGCTTCAGAAGTCCAACAATGAGATGAGGCGAGTTATTTAGTATAAACTTAAATAGGTGAATTTTTTTTGATGGCAACAGGCCTTGAGTGCTGCAGAAGCTGTGCTGTGATCTCGGCTTTTGATGTCGCAGATGTTTGATGTGGACGGACTACAATTGAGACTTTTATTTGGGCATTTAGGTGCTTTGCAGTGCTCAAGGATTTTTTCCCAATGCGCCTTTCTGTGAAATCCTGCATTTGCATGCTTCGCTTTATGTGTTCGCTCAGTCTGTTCAAAATTCAGTGCCGAATTTATTTCCGTCTCATTGTTGGGAATCTTCAATCTCTCAGTCACACTTCTATTACTTCAATTTCCTCTAAAGACATGCTCAATTTGAATCCATGTGTTTATCTAGTGAAGAACGTCTTGTGTAATTCAAACATATGAGTATATCATATTTCTGTCAGAGTAGTTGTAATGTATGCCATTGCCCTTGGTTGTTATTGACTCTATGTTCTATATTCATGCCTGGTTGTTGATATTTGTCTTTTAGAAAACCAAAATTAATTTGAAAGCAAATGAGTTGAGGCGCCACGGTGGCCGAGTGGTTAGCACGTTCGCCTCACAGCAAGAAGGTCGCTGGTTCGATCCCCGCCTGGGCCAGTTGGCATTTCTGTGTGGAGTTTGCATGTTCTCCCCGTGGTTGCGTGGGTTTCCTCCGGGTGCTCCGGTTTCCCCCACAGTCCAAAGACATGCGGTACAGGTGAATTGGGTAAGCTAAATTGTCCGTAGTGTATGAGTGTGAATGAGAATGTATGGATGTGTTTCCCAGAGATGGGTTGCGGCTGGAAGGGCATCCGCTGCGTAAAACAAATGCTGGATAAGTTGGCGGTTCATTCCGCTGTGGCGACCCCGGATTAATAAAGGGACTAAGCCGAAAAGAAAATGAATGAATGAATGAGCAAATGAGTTGAAAGGTCTGGAAAGAACGTTTCTCAGAAATATGTAGAAAGTTGGGTGTTTTTTTTTTTTTTGCAGCAACTTGTTTTACTTTCTTCATAAAGTCTGTTCCACTTCACTGCTTTTCTGGCCAGAAACCACCTATAACAATCTGTCTGACCGACATGTAAGTGACTGTCCATAATTTGTGTGTCATTCGTGGAGCTTATGGCAAGTTTATCTTAAAAGTACTTTTTTTTAAAGTAGGCTGATGTGCAAAACCCATTCAGTGCTCCAACCATCACTGTCAGCAGTTTTAGAAATCGCTGATGAAATGTGTGTAGGATGTATCCCCACCTGAAAAATGTTATAGTTTATAGTATATAGTTTAAACATATAGTATATTATGGTGTATATGCTGTATAGTAGAGTTTTATACTGTATGAATTATAGTATTTACAACACTTTGTTTGTATTTTATAAAAATTACTGTAGGATTTTTTTATGTGGGTTTGTGACTTTGTAATCAAAAATATTTTTTTTATTGTAATGCATTAAATTTATTTTCATTCTTCATTATGATCGTAATGATCTTTACTTTGAAAGATCATCAAAGACTGATTGGTTTGTCCTTTAAAACATTCATTCATTCATTTTTCTTAATCCCTTATTTATCAGGGGTGAACCGCCAACTATTCCAGCATATGTTTAATGCAGCAGATTCCCTTCCAGCTGCAACCCAGTACTGAGAAACATCTATAAACACTCATTCGCACTACGGCCAATTTAGTTTATTCAATTCACCTTTAGCACATGCCTTTGGACTTTGGGGGAAATCGGAGCACCCGGAGGAAACCCTCACACAGAAATGACAAATGGCCCAGTGACATAAACCAGCAACCTAACTACTGAGCCACCATGCCGCTCTCCTTGAAAACATTAATTATAGAATTTGTTTTTTTGGAAAAAAAATCGTTATTTTATTTAGCAAGTACTTTATGTGATAAATCAATCAAAATTACTGTAAAGCCAACTATGTTACAAAATGGTCTATTTTGAACGATAAATATATTTTGCTGATTTATGCACTAACATTATCCCAAATGTTTAAAAAAAAAAAACAGCCTTACTCTGCTTCATACTACCATTACAATAAGTTTTAAATTCTTTAGCTCATCCAAGAACATAATTTCAGCAGGTGTCCTAGTTGAATGTTATGAAGACGACAACCCCGTGATTCTACACTCAGTCATGGAGTCATCAGATTATGCCTTTGTTTGTTGTGAATAAACACCCTCTGGTGGTGAAAATGACATACTGTGCTATTAATAAGCACACTTGTTTTCAACATTGATTATAATAATAATAAATGCTTTCTGAATACCAAATCAGCACATTTAGAATGCTTTCTGAAGGATCATGTGACACTGACTGAAGATTGCAGTAATGAAAATGACACGTTTTCTTCAATGTTGTATACTCAAATTTAAAAAAATATTTTAAATCTGTTGATGAAAGGGCAAACAGCTTTTCTCAATAGTCAGTGTAGTCAGTTTAGCACATTATAGTCCATATCTAGTATGTTGTTGACAGATAGTATGTCACCTATATTAACTGAATCATCAATTGTAGACAAACACTGCAGTGTCTGCCAACTTGTACTGCCACTCCAGGATTATTGCACTGATTCAGCTGTGGGTGTTTTTAGATCCACTGTGGGAGGTGTAATTACTGCAGCTGCTGCCCCAATGATCGCAGTCACACCAGGCCACCAACCCAGGAGGTCCCCTTGCCTTAGAACACATCTCTCAGCCTTTCACTGGCTGCCTTTTGTGTGGGTTTTGCATACCCAGCCTCCTGCTGACCAAATGCAATGGATATAGACAATGTCTATGTTCACAATATAGGTCTAAATGCACAGCCCCATTTCCCCTTCACTCAGATTTGCAATGATTTTCCAAATACATGTATGTAAATGGCTTGTCTGTCATTGGTATGAATGGACCACTAAGCTCTTTCATGGGTATATTTGTAAGAAGAATTATAACAGCATGTGTGTTGGCATTCACAAATAACATGTTGACACTGCATGCTAATATTGCATTTACTTTCTTCTGACAGTAAATGCTGTTGCTCACAGCAGTATTTTAATGATTATAGAGAAAATATGCCTTGCCTTTTAATGAAGGTGACATTGACTTCAGGGTGTCTGTAGGGATAGATTAATACTCAAATGGTTTGTACTTTGGTCATATTGTCATGAATCCTATATGAGACTGATTTGAACACAGATAAAACAAATTTCAGCCCTTAATGTGAACATGGGTGAGAAAATCTGCATCACTTGCCATGAAAACCAGAATTGGTCCCACTTTATATTTAGTGGCCTTACCTATTTACATTACAACTACTTATTTACAAAAATAAGTACTTATTGTGTTCATATTTCATTTCAAAATACTTATGGTGTTATTGAGGGGGGATACGAGTAAGGTTAGGGACAGGTATTATGTTATGGGTAGGTTTTAAGGGTGGGTTAAAGTGTAAGGGATGGGTCTAATGTAAATTTAATTACAGAAATTAATTACAGATGTATTCCCAGGGATGGGTTGCGGCTGGAAGGGCATCCGCTGCGTAAAAATATGCTGGATAAGTTGGCGGTTGATTCCGCTGTGGCGACCCCAGATTAATAAAGGGACTAAGCCGACAAGAAAATGAATGACTGAATTACAGATGTAATTACATGCGTGGGTGCACGGTGATGCAGTTGGTAGCACTGTCTCCTCACAGAAAGAAGGTCGCTGGTTCAAGTCTCGGCTGGGTCAGTTGGCATTTCTGTGTGGAGTTTGCATGTTACCCCCGTGTTCTCGTGGGTTTCCTCTGAGTCCTCCAGTTTCCCCCTATAAGTCCAAAGACAATGCGGTATAGGTGAACTTGGTAAACTAAATTGTCCATATTGTATGTGTGAATGAGAGTGTATGGATGTATCTAAGTGATAGGTTGCAGCTGAAAGGGCATCTGCTGCGTAAAACATATGCTGGATAAGTTGGTGGTTCATTCCACTGTGGCGACCCCTGATTAATTAAGGGACTAAGCCAAAAATGAATGAATGAATCATTACATGCAGGTTATTTTTAAAATAGAAGTATAAATGTAATTCATGCAATAAGTATAAGTGAATTATGTCCATATGTAAAACACACATGGACATAACAAGAAAATTAAACTAAGTGATAAATATGAATGTAAATACATAGTAATTAAGGACACTCAATATAAAGCATGACCATATTTATAATCATGGCCTATTGGAAGAATAAAGTCTGTGTGCTGGACTGAAAAAATGCACTTATTGAATATGCCAACATACTGTATGGTGTTAATTAATTGTTTCACTTGAGAACTTGTTAATGGCTTTTAAATGTATAAAGAGTCAAAACAACACCGGAAATTCTGGATCACACACAAATAAACATATAAATAAATAAAACATAATTTTCAAGCCAGTCAGAGTTGTTGGCGATTCTTCCTATAGTAAAGTGTGTAACCCCCTGCCACCACTCCATCATGCATTATCAACACACCAGCAACTGAATGCTACCCCAGATAGTCATGAAAACAACAACTATTTAACAGTGTTGAAAATCATGTAGTGTGAACTCGGCATAACAGAGTAACTGTGCCAAGTTTAACTGTTTGTTTAAGTTGATCCAAAAGTGTGAACACATTTGGGAACTATTGGCTTAGATGAGCATTACTGTTTTCAAGCTGTTGTCAAATCCAGTGTAACAGCAAATACTTTTTTTTTTGCACTCCTTCACAGCCGGAAGGCCAGCAGTGGGTTGCACACAACATGCAAGGAGCAACTTTTATATCTTCCTGCTTAGAAAAAAAAAAATGACACAATCACTTTTTTTGCCACAGTCAAATTAAAACTCTGAGATCAAGCCTTCCTCACCCTCTCCTTCCCACCTGCAGCAGCATTCAGAATCTGGAGCTCGCTCAACTCCCTTAATCTCAGGCCCTGGGGATCTTGTTGGAGCCTGTTAGCAAATGTTTATCCCACAGTGAACACCTGGTTGTTTGTAGAGTACGCCCACAGTGGGCTGCCATCCCCCCCACCCGAGCAACTCCGTGCTTAGGATTGAGCCGGCACATCGTATTCTTGCCACAGCGCGCAGTTCGTCGCATTCAACACGCTGATTAGCATAAGCCTCATTTAGTCATCCTTTAGTCATCCTTTAATGAATAATTTTTTGCCGGGCTTATTCCCAGCTGTGAAACAGCATTAAACGGTAAAGCTACGAATTGTAACCTTAAACTTAATATTACCCAGAGAGACCCTTGAATAAAGCTTATCGCATATCATTAACCACGATTACTCATATGTCCTGAGGGGTTTTTAGTGGTTTGATTATAGAATAACTCTTCAGTGGCATTTCGCGGAAAAAAATCTTAAAGGAAATGATCACGGTTCAAAGTGTTTTATTCTATGCTAATGTTTCATTTAGTTCTTTATAGGTCAAGTTATTCTGTAGACACTGCCATTGACAGGACATTATTGTTTATGTTTTCAGACTGAACAATATAAAGTTATGTTGCAGGATGTGTGATGTCAAGTATAGGGATTATAGCTGACCAGGAATGCATGTGATTTCGTGTGTTAATTGCACATTGAGTTAATGTTTATCATTTGTATTCTTTTTAACATTCCAAGTTAGTTTAAAGCATTCAGGCGTTAGAAACAATGACATTTGTAGCTTTAACAAAGATTAATTGTAGGTTAGTTTATGATTATTTTGCTGTTTTATTTAATATATTCCAGTACTTGAATATTATTAGACTGTCCATAAACACAAAGTACTTGTTAAGCAAATTACAAGCATACACATCCACAACATAATTTGTCATATCTTATGCAGATGTATGCTGCTAAATAATCAACTAAATCATTCTAAATTAATTAATTATTTCCTAATTGAGCTATTCAGTTCATCTGGTGAAATCTGATTCTAAAACCAGAGAATGTTTGTTGTAAGTGGAATTGGCTCATTTAAAAGTATAAGCTTTATGTACAGTAGATATATTTCTCATGTCTGTGAGGCAGTTATTTGCTGTAATTCAGCTTTTTTTTTTCTAATTCTGGTGCATTTGCAGACCCCAAGGAGGTCAAAACCATGAAGCTGCACAAACTGTTGTAAAGAACACAAGTCTGGACAGATCCCCTCTTCTGCAAAATCGTCAATCAGTATAGATCGATGATTCTTTTGCCTTTTTACTAGAAGGCGGGGCTTTAATTGTTAGGGCTACTGTAGATTATATTGACTGTTGTATTTTCCTCACTCAAAACTATACCAGTGTGACCCGTCTTGGCTATTCTATAGTCATTGCTGAAAAGTTTGAAATAGCTTGCAAAAACCAACTTTTTAGAAAATGATTTTTCCAACTGGCAAAAATGTGTTCAATCGTTTATTTCTTCTGTTCATTCTGTTGAGATCAGATTTGAGTGAAAACATTAACACGCTGGAGAGCAGCTTTAGAGTAGAAATTGATGTTGCAGTTGTTTACTTGTTAAACATTTGTAAAATATTAATCACTGTTTGACAATATGACACTTTGGTGTTGATAATGAAGGTTAGAATCATCATTTTTTCAGTTTTGCAGCACGATTTTTGAGCATATATTGACGCCATTTGGTTCTTTGCTTACTGCTTGAGCATATGTAGCTGGAATCTTTTTAGATCAGACGTTGTTTTGTAAGTTCAGAGACTGTTACTCTTCACTAGACGTTTTTAAAAGCTTAGCCTGAATGTTTGCTTTGAAAAAATTGTGCTAACAGACTAGTATTCTTAGTTGAAACCAGTAAAAATGCTGTATTGTTTCATCCCAGATGTGGGTAAAATATGAACTGTTAAACACAATGTTTTGTAAAAAAATATATATTTTTTTCTTGTTATTTTTTTTTACCCGAAATAAAATTCCAATATTTTATTACAGTGCAACGACTTTGACCAAGAAAGAACATTTCTTAAATCGCAATTAACCAAGCTGACAGTTTCTATAATGCATAATACTTTAAACCTGCTATCTTAAGCTGTTTATTAAATTGTAAGTTGTACGAAATGTGTACATGTGACATGACTTGACTTGTTCAGATTTGCAGAGCATGTCACATATCCACAATCCATGTCATGTTATTGTGAGGAAAGCACATGGCACAGTTAATGCATTTACTAACATGAACAAACAATGAACAATACATTTATTACAGTATTTATTCATTTTAGTTAATTTTTAACACATGATATATTGATTTTATTAATGTATACTGTATATGCTAAGCTATGATTAATTGTTGTACAAGTATTGTACGTTATAGTCCATGTTAATAAATACATTAACTAAGGAAACCTTATTGTAAAATCCGACCTATTATATTAATCTCTCTCATGTTCACTTGCAGTTTGCACTGGAAAGGTCGTCACCTTAGAATTATTAGGTTCTATCTGACATTTTTGTCAAAATTGAGTTATTCACATATTCTTTTTAAATGACAACTTATTTACATTATGGGATGTTTTTTACAAGTTGTTTACATTTTAGGACTTTTTATTTAAAAACAAATGTTACACACATGTTGTTTGCTATATGGAATGCAAAAACTTTGAAGGTCAATATCTTAAAATCATTCAGAGCGCAGATAGAACCTTATAAATCCAAGATGATGAGGTGTCTCCAAATTAATTTTACCGTATGTACCTCTGCAAGACAAATGAAGCTTTGCTCTGTGAATATCAGGACCTTGAGAGTCGCTGGGGTGCAAAGCGCCATTAAATCTAATTAGTTTTCATTCAATGACCTAAAAAACATGCAAGAAATGGAGTATTAATATTATTCCACAAAAGAAAGAAACTCACCGGATTTGTCCAGATCATACTGTATTTATAGCCCTGGAGGGTTAGTGGTCAGTTTTCACTATATTCATCTCAGTCAGCTTCTTTTTCCAAATGTCCCGAGGCTTTGATGGCTGTTGGCACCGTGAGACTCCAGGGCACTGGCCTCATTGGCTAGCTGATCCATAATCTAGCCCTGCCAGCTGCAAGCCTGCATGTTTGCTAAAAAAGACATTAAAATTGAATTGAAAGATATATTTCAATGTAATACTCCGGACAGGAAAAAGAAGTGTAATTGAGTGTGGTATAAAAAGGCTTTCGTAGGAAGATAAACCACCTGTGGAATCTGGCGATGCTGTAGTTGTTCGACCTGTGGCTCAAACGTCTCTGTTTCGGTGACCTTTTAAGGCAGTAGCTCTCAGTGGTTGCTAATTGATTTATTGAACATGGCCTTGGCACACCGGTCAATCAGATCATAGGAGCAGGGGTTCGTTGAAGGGCTTCATTATTTACTCCTTAATTACTCTGGCCCAGTGTCTCTCTGCTTTTTCGCTATACAATGGTGGACTAACCTTTGCTAGATCCTCAGAGACGAAGAGAGCACAAAGCCGCTGTGCCTGGCCGGGCGAAGGCTTATGAAGTAGGGCAGCCTCTCTCTCTTTGCTCTTCCTAATCTTAATTAAGTGCTGAACAACCGGGCTTTGCTCTTATCAGTATTGAGACAAATGTTGTCCAAGCTGTGGGATGCTGTGGTGCTCCTTTAATTGCGAAGTTCGATAAGGGAGTGGAGCTCAAATAGGTGGTTTTGTTTATCTTAAACTTGTATACGGTTAATTAATTTAATCTGCAATCATGAAGTCACCAAAGAAACATTTATGTTTGCTTTGTAATTAAGATTTTACAGTATGTAATATATGTGCTGGTGTTTTTTTTTTTTTTTTAATATATATAGTATCTAGATTTTACTCGCAATTTACTTGAAGTAAATTTCGCAATTTCCTGCTTTCAATTAAAAAAATAAAAGTTCTAAATAAAGGTGGCATCAATGGTTCTGTGAAGAACACCTAGGATTCATGGCTTATTTAATAATTTAAATGTTCTTTATGGGCGCCACGGTGGCGTAGTGAGTAGCACGTTCGCCTTACAGCAAGAAGGTCGCTGGTTTGATCCCCGGCTGGGCCAGTTGGCATTTCTGTGTGGAGTTTGCATGTTCTCCCCGTGGTTGTGTGGGTTTCCTCCGGGTGCTCCGGTTTCCCCCACAGTCCAAAGACATGCGGTACAGGTGAATTGGATAAGCTAAATTGTCCGTAGTGTATGAGTGTGAATGAGAATGTATGGATGTGTTTCCCAGAGATGGGTTGTGGCTGGAAGGGCATCCGCTGCGTAAAACAAATGCTGGATAAGTTGGCGGTTCATTCTGCTGTGGCAACCCCAGATTAATAAAGGGACTAAGCCGAAAAGAACATGAATGAATGAATGAAATGTTCTTTATGGAAAATGAAATACTTCTTATATTTTAACTAATGACTTAAAAGTTATTTGAGATTTGAAAAAATGTATTTGTATGATTGCTGCTAAAACGTTTTGATGGAGGTTCTTCTTGCGCTACATATGTCAACTCTTTATGTGTAACAGTAACAATTGTCAACTGTTTATGTGTAACAGTAACAATTGCCTTTACATGCAGTATTGAAAAGAAGTTTGGGGAGTGTATTTATTTTTTTGGAAATTCATATTTTTTGTATGATTATCAAAAATTCTACCAAAAAATTATTTTAATTCCAAATGTAACTAAAACGTATGTTCTGTGTATGCAACGCTGGCTAATAATGGGTGTAGTTTATTCAAAATGGAAGAGAAAAAAACAGAAAAACGTTAATTTACCTTCATGATCCAAATTAATTTTCTCTTTAGTACAATCTGTGAAACAGTTAAAACCATAGACTTTGGTGATTACTTTCATAAAATACGAGTCAATAGATACTGGTACTTTTAGAATAAAATAGGTATTAATATTGATAGCATAAGATATTAATATTAGGTTTGATTTAGGTTGTGATGTCAGGTGATTTAAAATTCAGTGTCAGCGTCTATGGACAATGCTATTTTGGTGTCCAAATGTCAAGTGATATTTGTGTTGGAAAGTGACCAAATCCAACGTTGAGCCAGCATCTTACACTAACATCACAATGACGTCAAATACTGACATTGATTCGTCAGGTTTGGCAACCAAAATTGTGTTAACATCCACACAACGTCAAGCTGTCATTAGACTTTGATATTTGATTGTATTTAGGTTGCGTTGGAAAGTGACCAAAATCCAACATCTCTCTGACATTGGACACTGATGTCGGTCTCACGTTGGGTTCTGATGTTGATGATTTCCACCCAAATAGCTATATCCTACAACTTTGGGGTACAATGTTAATTTAATGTCATGTTGACATCCTGTGCCTGTTACGACAAGCAAATTAAAATGAATACCAATGGCTTATAACAATACATTAATGAACAATATAATGAAGTAAAACAATCAATCTGTGAATGAAACTGATTATTTATGACATCGTTACGTTTAATCCAGTCCTGAGCACATCCCTGAGGGCGAACTAGCAGCTAATATTCACTTTTTTGGATAAACTGTCCCTGTAAACATGGAAAGATCAGGATGGTGTTTAAGCGGCAGTAAGAGTGTTTGAGAAAGCTCTTTTGAGTCAGTTGTTAGCCTTGCTTGCTAATGCATTACTTAAAATCTCAGGGGGTATTTCAAGTAAATAATGTAGGTCATAGGGGCTCAGCATACAAAAAAGGCTGGAAACCCAGTGTTGTAGCTGCTCCTGGTGCTCCTTCATTCCCAAATCTCCTTTTCAGCCATGTTCCAGGGCCTATTTCTGTTCCACCGAGAGGGATTGCGGTTTGTTTATAAGGACACATGTATCTCGTGCTTCACTCAATAAAACACTTATGTGCTTCCTCTGATTCTCTCTGCAGAAGGAGAGGCTACAGAAGGATTGCTTGCGGTTTCTGCAATAACCCTGCAGCTTCAAAGATGACATGCTCGTGATGCCTCTGTAAGTAGGTTTCTCCTTTTTGCACACACTCCGCAAGATGTCATTATCCGAATGAGACATGAGGAACAAAAGGACCTTTGAAGCACCTCGCTATTGCCCCTTTTCCACCAACAGAGAGCAGGTGCCACTGCCTGATCTGGAGCCGTTTCGAAAAACTAGTAGGCTGTCACGACCAACACAGAAGTAGAAAACACTGTGTTTTCCAGAATGTTGCACCTGACTAGAAGTTACACTGTTGATAGGGCTGTTGTGGTTAAGAAATTTGTCTTGTGGTAAATCTGGATAGTTTAATAGAACCAAACACCTTCGTGTATGAAAATTTTACATTGCACAGCCTATACAGCTCTGGTGCGGAGTTATCATACATCACATATTTTAAATTAGTGATATTTTAAATCAGTGAGACATGTTTTTTATTCATGTTAATTTCATGATAATAAAATGTCCATTTTTTATTTAGCCTAGTGTTAAATCTAGAACATAGCATTTGAACAAAAATAAAGTACATTTGATTAGTCTACCAAAATACACTTAATACATTCAATTTACAATTTGTTTCAATATATTTGTTTTTGTTAATAAATAAATAAATTAGTAATAGGCTTAAGACACATGCATGTTTTTAAACATATATATCTGTGTATATATTTATATATGTATACTGTATGTACTGTATGTACTGTATGTTACAAAGTAAAATAATGCATATTCATTACATGTACTGTACCGCCAAGGCGCCAACATGTTTATATGTTTTTTAAATTAATAAATGATAATCTAGCTCATCCTTTGAAATAAATTTAGTTAATTTTTAAAAATTTAATAAAAACTGGATTGAATTGTATTTTAGTTTTATAATAATAATACATAATATAATAATAAAATGACTATTTTAGTAATATAATTCAAAAGGAAATGACTCGTGCTACGCTTTGATAGGCTCCTGCTGGTGATTGTCGGTTTGTACTGGTCAGAATTTTCATTTTGCTCTATAATTTGCTTCAGGGACCTTTCAGCTGCAAATTTAACACTTTTAAGATTGCTTTTCCATCAGTTGAAAGCCAAAATATTGGCAAATTGGTGACATAACTTTGGGTTTTGGGATGAGAGCATCTCTCATTTCTTCAGTGTAAAAACACCAGAATCAAACTGAAGGCTGGGGAAAAATCACACTCGAACCACTTTTATATTTATTTGTTTAAAGGGGACCTATTATGCGAAAATCACTTTCATAAGGGGTTTAAATACAGTTGTGTGGCAAAAGTCTGTGATAATAACCAGCTTCTAAACGTAAACATTTATTACTTTTATTTTTTATAATCACACTTCATAAAAACAGAAACTGCAAAAACACTTTGATTGACGTTCTCTCTTTGTATGTCATCAGAGGGGTTGAGCCTTGACGGTTAGTGATGATCTCTTCCTCATTAGCATAGGACTTTAGTGTTGTTTTTGAATCTGCCACTATGCTGACACATAGGCATTTGTAGCTCCGCCCTCTTTTAAAAAAAAGTGATGGGAGCAAAATCTCATTTAAATTTAAAGCGACAGTCACCAGAGTGCCACAGTTAGGATCAAAGCCTAAAAGGGACAGTTTCAAAGTGTTTCAAAACATTATTTAGTGGTATTTTGGGATGAAACTTCACACATACATACACACTCTAGGGACATCAGAGACTTATTTTACATTTTGTAAAAAGGGGCTTAATAGGTCTCCTTTAACATTCAGTTCACAATGATGGCGGTTTCTGTGGTTAGCATGACAATAGCGCTGTATTGCACAATTGCAGTTATTGCGACAGCCATTACTGTCAAAGTTGCATAAGGGTAAGAAAAAAGGCTCCATTTCCACCTGGTATTAAGATGCAATCAAATACATCTCTTATAACCACTCGTGTTCACATGTTGAGAACCTTCTTTCTTTTTGCGTCATGCTTTGCATAATTTTCAGTGGAGTGCTCAGTGCAACTCAAGTAATATTGATTGAACAAACCTGTTTTTTGCAACTTACGAGTGAGCAGGAGATGAAGGGAATTAAAAGGACATTGATGGCAACTACAATTGAAAACAAAATTTGTGTTTTTTGGTACAACAGCGAGGAATTACTCACATTTTCACCAAACAGATATACAATTTTTTTTAAAAACGACAACCAAATGATTACATTTTACCTCTAATAACAGTCACTCAAAACTCAAATATTTCAATCAGCCCTATAACCCACACTCATAGTCATATTGATTATTTTACATATACATTTAATTATTGCGTTTTGTACAACTTTTTCAATATTTGTATACACGGTAGGCTGTTAGCCATAAATTACACAGTTTTTTTTTTACTTCTACTACTTTTAGTTTTTACTATTACTTCTACTACCACTTTTTTTGGCAAATGTTATAAACTTGTATTAGTTTCTGTCACTCTCTAACAATTCTTTCACATTTAACAGTATTCAGGTTAGAAAAATAAAAATAAAAATAAAAATAGCGGTAAAGGAAATTATAATCTTCATTATAACAAATTCTGTTATATTTTTGAAACCAGGGCTGTGTAGACAATGTGCTTAACAAATACTCGTGTAACTATCTTTCATTCAGCTTCATTCATGTAAATGTATGTCACTTCTGCTTATTCTACTTGCTTGGTGTGAATTTCATTAAAGCTTCTTTGAAATAGAAGTCACAGCTTTTTTCAGAAGATAAAAAAGCACTTCTTTACCACTTAAGTACTATATTTTCTGGGGTCTAATTAAATTAAAACCACATTCAACAGTTGTTCTTATTGGTGTGTAAAAGCAATTTCGTAGCTACAGTATATTAAAGTTATTTATAGCTTATAATTAAACAGATTATCCTTTAAAAAGGCGCCACGGTGGCCGAGTGGTTAGCACGTTCGCCTCACAGCAAGAAGGTCGCTGGTTCGATCCCCGGCTGGGCCAGTTGACATTTCTGTGTGGAGTTTGCATGTTCTCCCCGTGGTTGCGTGGGTTTCCTCCGGGTGCTCCGGTTTCCCCCACAGTCCAAAGACATGCGGTACAGGTGAATTGGGTAAGCTAAATTGTCCGTAGTGTATGTGTGTGAATGATAATGTATGGATGTGTTTCCCAGAGATGGGTTGTGGCTGGAAGGGCATCCGCTGCGTAAAACAAATGCTGGATAAGTTGGCGGTTCATTCCGCTGTGGCGACCCCAGATTAATAAAGGGACTAAGCCGAAAAGAAAATGAATGAATGAATGATCCTTTAAAAAGTTCTGGCAGAAGAATAATGGCACCATTTGTCATGACATGTACATTTAGCCATGTTTGTATCAAGAATGCATTTGCTATTTTATTGGCATATTTTGAAGGAAAACTGTTCCACTTCCAACATCTTCTTCATTCAGAAAGTATAACTTTCCTTCACAGAATCTCCAAAGTTTTAATGGAGATCTTGGTGAATCTACGTGAGGTTTTCCTCCGATTCTCTTTCTTTTTGTCTTTTTGTTTTTGTCACCCCTGCGCTCCTCTCTGTCTCTGTGACCGTGGACAAAGTCAGAGAGCCTTTCAAGTCAAATCCCTTTTATTCTGTTCAGAAATTGAGCGTTGTGAAAAGGAGGGTTCTGGCAAAGAGAAAGGGCTGAAACTTTCATTGCAGCCATTTATGGAGCACCACAAGCCAGAGACTTTGTCCACAAAAGAAAAAAGAGAAGCTGACATATTTAATTGGCTGTTTGTAAGCTAATTACAGCTTGTATGTTGATGTGTTTGACAAATCAACAAGCTCTTTTACATGTTTCAGAGTTCTTCTGAAAATACATTTGTCGTGTTTGTGTGAAAGTATCACATTCTATGAAGAAACTGCTCTGAAATTGATTTCTGAAAATGTACCTTGGCTTCACAGTCGTTAACGAGGGTACATGCAGTTCTTTCAGTATATGACTTTCTGTAGACTAGACTTTCTTCAAACTGGCTAGAAGTTGGTTTAAAATGGATTTAAAGTGACTTCTACATTGTCAGTTTATCAACAAATATTTAAAAAGTCATTGAGTAATGGCTGATGTTAAAAATGCTGATTTATCGTCACTAGAGTAAGCTGTTTTAAAATATTTTCAAATAAAGAGATGTCAAATAGTACCTACATTATACATTAGGCATTCAGTTATTTTATTTATTTATTTCTTGCATTACATTAGTTTAGCTGCTCCTAGTTTTTAATATAGTCAAGATATGGTGGTAACTGATATTTCTTGTGAAATATATTTATGTTTGTTCAAAAAGAGTTTATTTGAATACACATCAATGAGGTTTTCCCAGTACTGGGTTGCGGCTGGAAGGGCACACACTGAGTATTACATATGACAGAATAGTTAGCGGTTCATCCCGCTGTGCCATCCCGCTAAGCCGAAGGAAAATAAATGACTGAATGAATGAAATATAGGGCCTTCAATAAATGCTGCATACTGTAAATATTAGATTTTTAAATGTATTTTCATATTACAGTATTAGTATTTCAATATTAAATTGTTCATATTGAATAATTTACTGTATTATACAGTTGCAAAAGGCATATTAACATTTCAACATGTTAGTATATTACCATTGTATTAATTAATGCACATTTCTAAACTGTAAATTTAAGTTAAATTTGTAAAGTGCCAGAGTTGTGACAACTACCTTTTACTCCAAATTTCACATAATTATTTTACAGTATGCATAAAGGTAATTTAATATTTCCATGATGTATAAACACTCATAAATAAATTAGAAATCTCTGAAATAAACAATGAAAAGTCTCACAAATAATTCATGTATCATTGCTTTTGCAGTATTTTATGGTAATTTATGGTAAAATTTGAAATCCTAAGAAATAAATCAAACTGTTTTAGTGACTTTAAGCTAAACATTTAACATTTAATTGCTTTTTTGACCTTCTGGTGGAATGTGACTTGTATGAGTTTTAAAAGATTCATCCAGAAACTTCTTGAGTTGTCTTTTATTTCTGCTTTGGAACTCATTGGTTTGTCTGGGAATTGAAGATAATGAACTGCCAGACACCTGCATGTGGAGCAGTAAGGGCCACTTTCCCACTCGCCAGACTCTCTGAAGGCCAGCCAGGGTTTCAGCCCTCTGTGTCCCCGAGCACTTTGCAAATATTTCTCTTCCTTCCTCCTGTGCTATGTATATTTTTACTCTCCACTGCACTTTCCCCAAATCTCTATTCCGCCGGTGACTTAATCCCGCTAAATGACATCATTTCAGCAGCTGCTCTCCATCAATGTGTCTTTCTGAGAAGATGTTTATAGTCTTCAGGGCCCGTTTAGTGAGGCCAGGCGTTGTTTTAATTTCGACCCAGCGTTGTTTGCCGACATTGGGTTCAGGATGACAATGAGCCGGAAGAAAACAAGCCCTTTTACGGTATGAATAGAGTAGGAACTAGAATGGGACTCCTCATCTGTAAGCTCGCTTTTAAGGGTCTGTTTCCCCCTCGACCGAATTAAAGACGTGCCATTATGCTTGGCAAATTACTACACACTCTTTGTGGTCCAGCCATGGTACATTAGTGTGCCTTAAGATGGTCTAGCTGTGCCCATTCACCTAACAAAGAGAGGGTCCCCCTGGCAGATCCTTGGCTGGTCACACAGAGGAGCCTTTCACACCCGGCAGAAGGGGCCGAACGGTGGAGAGCTCGGCCACAAGGCAGCCATGACCAAATTCACTAAAGTAGCGCTCGCAGAACAACCATTTTCTCAAATGCAAAGCAATTAAGGTCAATTTGACTACTTTCCAGGCAGCGAGGCAGAACATCTGTGTAGAGTTGGGTTATCTTAACAGAACTAGCCATGCTTGAGATGTTTTCTGTTTCCGTGGAACACAAGAGTAGAGGTGGAGCTGCTTGTTTTGGGTTCCGGCTTTGTGGATTTCAGAATTTGGGGGCTGCAACCAATTACAGTGAGATGATTTAGGTGCTTCCCAGTGGATTCCTATAACATGTTGTCTTGCTGAGGAGTTTTGTGGCAGTTAATGAAAATAAATAGACTTGAAGCTATTTTCACATGGAGCACATGCATGCACGAGAACCATTTTGGACAAGTGTGAAAAGAACCATTGTTTTTCTTATAGTTTTCTTACTGAAGTGTTTATTGAAAGCTTGTAATATTTTATCACACCTGCTGATGAACAGTGACTCCAAAGGTATAACTGACTATTAGAACAGTTCGCATGCATTTCATACACACATACCCTTGTACAGCTGTCTTTATGCGGACTTCCCATAGAATTAATGATTTTTATACGGTACACACTGTATATTGTCATCCTACCCCTAAACTCAACCCTCACAGCAAACATTTAGCATTTTTACCTTATTCCTATTTGAATTATGAGTCATTTTTCCTCACAAGGTCAAAATATTCTGGGATTGCTATAGTTCTGAAGACATTTGATCCCCCCCAATGATGTAATAAATACAGGACACACACACCTAGTTTTGATTATTTGACTATTATTCATAATTATATTTTTAATTTTTGTTATTTACTATAGGTGAGTTCAATAAGCTAAATTGGCCATAGTGGATGTGTGTGAATATGAGAGTGTATGCTTTTTCGCAGTGCTAGGTTGTAGCTGGAAGGACATCCGCTGCGGAAAACATGCTGGATAATTTGGTGGTTCATTCCACTGTGGCAACCCCTGATGAATAAAGGGACTAAGCTGAAGCAAAATATATGAATAAATGAATAATAATAATAATAATAATAAGCAAACGGAGAGTTTAAATGTTCTCACCCGTGGTTGCGTGGGTTTCCTCCGGGTGCTCCGGTTTCCCCCACAAGTCCAAAGACATGTGGTATAGGTGAATTGGGTAGGCTAAATGGTCCGTAGTGTATGAGTTTGAATAAGTGTGTATGGATGTTTCCCAGAGATGGGTTGAAGCTGGAAGGGCATCCGCTGCGTAAAACAAATGCTCGATAAGTTGGTGGTTCATTCCGCTGTGGCGACCCCGGATTAATAACGGAACTAAGCCGAAAAGAAAATGAGTGAATGAATGAATAAATATTACTATGGAACAGTTAAGAATGTTTATGTTATATATTTAAATTTATATAATTATTATTAAACTTTTTTTGTTTATACAAAATGCAAAAAAAGTACATATAATAAATCAAGAAATATTACATTTTGAACACAGTAAAGAATAAATTTTCACTTTTGCCAATATTCTTTCCTAAGCAAAAAGCTTTTGTTATGGTGTGAAAGTGTTGTTGTGAGATTATCTAGCTAACCATATGTTCTCTGACACTGCTTGAATTTTAAAAATGCAGTAACGCAGATCTGTACTTTTATTTGGCACTTGGCAAGTGTTACTTTCAGGCACTGGCTGTACATCTTAATTCAGTGCTCAGTCTGCTTTCTTTCTTTGAAGTGATGCAACAGTTCACAGCTACATGGAATTTTCCTTCTTGACGGAGCCTCATAAATCAACCAAAATCAACAACGATAAAGACAGCCTTGTTATTGTATATAAAAGTATACAGCATCTCAGCTGGAGAACTTGCGAAATGGAGCCAGAACCAGTGTTATGAAAGCAGTTTTAAGTCATTCTCTAACATTATTTCCTCTTATATTAAGTCCGGCTCCTTCTCTCTCTCTCATCATAAATTAGTAGCAGGGAGTGATGATGGTGACTGAGAGCCAATAAATTGTGTGTTGCTCTCAGGGTCATTAAGCCGCGTGGTTTGGGCCCACTGGATCTTTTATCATCCGCCTTGGATCAGCGGCTGTAAAACGGTGGCTAACATTGTGTGTTTATTTCCCCATAACAAAAGATTAGCTGTCTACAGCTCATGAGTTCAGCTAATGCTCCTTGGGACCCGAGCAGCCATGGAAACATAAATCTACTCCCCAATTTTTGTGCTTTTTTTGCTCATTGCGCTCACCTTTCCCTGGCCTTCTCCCACTGTCTCTCTCCCTCATGACTTTCAGCTGATTTACTCCATCTCTCGTCTCCACCTCTGAGTCCATTTGCTGACCGCCTGATGCAGATTGCTGGCAAAAATGGCAAGGCTTTGGTAGTCAAGCCTCTGTGGTAGTGTGGTAAAAAAGGCTGGGTTGCTTCAATTCAAATTTCAGTCAAATATGGAAAGCTCTGATTCTGATTTAGGTTGTGTAGGTTCTGTCAATAAACTGTTTTTAGAGCAATAGTGGAAAATTATTTAATCGAGAACCTGCTTAAAACAAGTTTCTTTGTGAGGTGCGCATATTGATGACTTTTCATCAAATTCCGTTATCAGCACAAATGGTCCAGTTGATCCAGCATTTTGTTAGAGAACATGTTTCTGAGGATTAATCTCGGGATTTTAGATTGCTTTCCATGCAAATAAACTAGATTCTGTGTTATGCCTGTAGTTTTTGAGTTGCAAATGAATGTGTAATGTTTTAGAAATGTATATTTAAATAATAAATATAGACCATCTTATATAAATAGCTTTATAATACATTTAGCTTTGCTGTTTGTCAAATAATCCGGAAAAAATGTATTAGTTTGCATATTAAGCAGTTAAGTACATATTAAGCAGTACAACTGTTTCAGTTGTCTTGTTTAGCCCAACAGGATTTGATAGAAAACAAAGGATCATGTGCCAATCAATCAATCAATCAATCAATCAATAAATCAATAAATCAATCAATAAATCAATCAACTAATCAACCAATCAATACTAAATTTTAACTGAAATTAAAATGTAAAAAAATATATAAAAATATAAACTTGTAAAAATCATTTGTTAAAACATTACTTATTTAGATATTAAAGTTTTTATATAATTTATTTTGTTAAAAAATAATACATAAACTTTAACTCAAAGGGTAATAAAAATGTAAGCAAAATGAATTATAAAAATGAAAGTCTATTTAATATAATAACAAAAACTGTAGGAGTATGTCAGTGACCAGATGAATTCACATTATATCAATTTTATTTATTTATTTTTAGTTAACATTAAACATTTTAAATGTTATTTTTAATTTGTAAATTGTCTCACACACTAACCCCTCAGGACAGCTCTTTAAATCTCTTTTAATACTTTCTAAATAAAATATTTTATATTCATCTGCTACTAAACTGCATACAATGTAATGTGTATTTATAAAGTGCATTTATCGTGTATGGCCATGCACCCAAAGTGCTTCACAATCATGAGGGTGGTCTCTCCTCACCACTACCAGTGTGCAGCATCCACTTGGATGATGTGACGGCAGCCACAGGACAACGGCGCCAGTCCGCTCTCCACACACAAGCTATTGGTGGAGTGGAGAGACAGTGACAGAGCCAATTCAGTGCACTAAAAAAAAAGATTAAAAGGTGATTCCTTGGATTTACTAATTTTTTTAAGTTAAGTGGTTGTTAACAATTTATTTGGGCAGACTTTAAATAAATGAATGAAGTTAAATATTACTAAATTGAATTTGTTAAAATTTAACTCATTTAAATTGTTGGCAACAAATATTTTTGCAGACATCTTTTTTTTTTTTCAGTGTGGATGGGGATGATTGGGAGGATATGATGGGTAAGCACCGATGGAGGGAATTTGGCCTCTTTACGAGAAGTGCCTCGGGATTTTTAATGACCACAGAGAGTCAGGGCCTTGGTTTAATGAAAAATATGCATAAAACAAAACAAACAAACTGTCACTGAACACTTTTCAAATCTCTAGTTCACAATTAGCACAACTTTGTCGACACTATACTCTAAGGTCTGTTTTTGTGAGACATCTGTCTTAATTAAGCTGACTACTTTCAATTGTCTTACTGTTATAAAAAAGAGATAAAAGTATTCTGCTCTGATTCACTAGAGCGCATGATTGTGTCCGATAAGCACATTAAGCTGAATAGCAAGAAAATCTGCGTTCCTACTCTAAAAGGGACTCTGGAGAGCGCAAGCATGTTTGTGCACATGTTTTTAGCATGTCCAGTGCAGGATTGATTGTGAAACGCTCTTGGAGAGGAGATGTGTGTGTATGTGGAGCTCAGGGAGAGGATTGAGAAAGCAGGAATGATTTGCTGCTGTGGTGGAGGGTTGGAGCTTGCTTTCTGGGTCATGATTCAGAAGTTAAACTCAGGAGAGATCTGCACTGTGAAAGAAAAAGATTTCAGGCTTATAGAAAATTATCATCTTTACAATTCACATCTTTCTGAAGGATATTCGCAGTTTTGTTATAAATATAAAGATATCATATTATAAAACAAATAAATAAACAAACAAACAAACAAACATAAAATCATGTAATATAGAAAACAGAAATTATTATTATTGTTATTATTATTATTATCATCATCATCATCATCATCATCATCATCATCATCATTATTATGAATAATAATAATAATAACAACAACAACAACAACAACAACAACAATAATAATAATAATAATAATAACAATAATAATAGTAATAATAATAATAAAAGAAATGTCAAGACATCCCATTATAAACAAAAAAAAAAATGTTACAAAACCAAATTTGGGTCGATTATGGACTAACCCAGCCATTAAAATGTAATTTAAAAAGTAATGTTAATGTAATTATTGCATTAAAGATGTAATTTAAAATGATGTGCTTGGTCATAATCTAAATTTGAGTTGAAACAGCCCAACATTATTTGATAAGTGTATTCCTCCTGTATTTGTTTCAGTAGGTATCACTGTGAAGGGAACAGGCTATAATCACAAACAATAAAAATAAATGAACAAAAACAATAATTTTACAAAATTGTACATGTTTCTTTTGATCTCATTATTATTATTATGCAGCTGGAATGGCCGGCTCCAATCCGTCATCAAAATCCATGAGGTTAGCTCGACTCTGAAGCTTTGATTCTCTGACTGACAGACAGACGTAGCCTGTAACTGACAGCTCGCCTACAGTATAAACAATTAAATGGCAAACGTTTTTAGTAAGCCTAGTGAATCCTCTTTTTAAAAACATATGTTTTTTGTTTTGATATTATCGTTAAATCAATGAGCGAACTCAGAGCACATCGTCGGCGGTGACTCTCCTCCCAGAGAATGCTGCGCTCGCGCATATCTGTTCTATAATCTATTTCTATTTCGTTTTGCGAAAAATTACATTTTGTAGTAGGCCTAAAATGTTCATTCTTAAATTGTATTAATGGCAGCAATTCACACATAAGGGAACATCTGAACAGTGATTTCCAATCATAAAATCCAAATGTCAAAAAAATGGCGTTTATTGCGTTTTGCAATCAAACTCTTCATATGTAAATCTGCCCTGAGCATGATCGCCTCACAGCACAGTTTGCATGTTCTCCCTGTGTTTGTGTGGGTTTCCTCTTGGTGCTCCGGTTTCCCTCAAAAAGTCCAAAGGGGATATGGGATTAGGTAAGCTAAACTGTCTGTAGTGTATGTGTGTGAATGAGTGTATGGATGTTTCACAGTGATGGGTTGCAGCCGGAAGGGCATCTGCTGCATAAAACATATGCTGGATAAGTAGGTGGTTCATTCCGCTGTGGCATCCCCTGATTATTAAAGGGACTAAGCTGACAAGAAAAGGAATGAATGAATGATTGAAATTCCCCCTCCTCTACTTTACACAGCACTTGACAAATATTTGAAAAAGTTGCACTGATAATGTTGCCTTCAATCATATAAAGCAGCATAGACACAAACATCCAGAACTCATCATAGAGTATGTCTCAATCTTTTTGGCAGGGTTATCAGCTTCTTTCAAACCAGGAAGCCATGTCTTGGAAAATGTGGGAAAAACAGGCCGCAACTATAGCCATCAATTACTCGCACAATTGTGTTTTTCTCCTTAATGATTTAGGAGGGGAGATTAGAGCAGCCGGTCGGTTCTTTACCCAATTATAGAGCTGGCCTCTCCTGTACACGACGATCCTTGCTTTTGGAAGACGTCCAGCGGCTTGCGTTCGCTCTCTTTGATACAGATGAAAAAAGAAAGAAGCGGCAGGAGACAATGGCCTGTATCCTGTTATTTTAGTGTCCTAATGAAAATGCCACTAAAGATCCCTTTTAATGTCAGCTAAGAGGCAAAGATTGGAATTTAAATAAGTGAATTATTCTTCTCGTTTACAGTCCACTTCAAGATTTGTGTCTCTGTCTAGTGCCCCTGAAGCACAATAGCTGTGATTAACACTGCCTCTACATGCACTCTGTTTTCACAGCGTTTGCGGGGGGAATGGAATATTTTTACCTTGTTCACCTGTAGAGCTCGCACTAGGTATGAAAGGGGTTCATCGAGGCATTACTTTCAGAAATTGGAATGATAATGAATAATCCCACTGCTTGTCGTGAAGCCCCATTAGTCGGAGTGAAGGAATCTATTTTTATTAGGAGCTTTTTGAAGTAGGCCGCCTCAGACATAGAAAGCAGGTAGGACATGTCTATCTCTGTGAAGTGAGCTTGAGCTGGAAAGGGAGGGGGGTCTTAAAAGATTCACCGAGGCGATGCGATCTGAGGGCATTTCTTTCTTTTGTTCTTGAAGTGCGGCAAACACAAGCAGATCTTTTTATGCTGGGAGACAATGAATGCAATGCATCTGACTGTGATCAAGAGCCAGCTTTAATTTGCGTTGCAATCATACTAAAAATGAGGAAACTGTCAAATCTAACAGAGTTAACTAAATAAAAATGAGGTGTTTTCAATCAAATATTAAAGGAGGTTTATTGCAGTTGACAATAGCGCAGGTAAAGTTTAGGCTTTTTAAATGAAGAGATCCCTTATATTTGGCATTTGTATCTAACATAAAAAATATTTTAACAGTTTTAACAACATATATGCAGCATGTTGCCTTAGAAAGGATAAAAAACACTGTAAATTATAAGTGGTCAGAAATCTTATTTTTGGGGAAAAATATATGTATATAAACTGCATAGTTGCAATTTAAACAACTACATTCTTGCCTTAAAAATCCTGGAAAGTACATTACGTCATTGATGAGTAATATCACATGAGAAGCAGTGCAATATGGCTGTATATTGGCACTAGTGGGAGGCATGTGACGATAGACAGCCATATGGCACTGCTCTCATGTGATATTGCATTTATACAACAGTTCAGCAGCATAACTGTGCATATATAAATAAAAGAAAATCAAACACAGAGAGTCTAAAAGCTCTTTTGTATGAGGAACTACTTTCTTCTGCCATTCATTCATATCTGCAGCTGACCGTCAGAACAACTGAAACTGTTGCTACTTCCCACACGTCACTTTAGAGCTAGTATTTAAATTATTCTTTAGAGTAATGTCTAAAGTGATGACAAAACTGGTGATTTTGCTCACATTTTAAGATTATAAGGCTGAACGGCATGAAATTTCATCAGTCTACAGAGATTTCCAATCTTTTTTGCAATCAGGATATCACAATAATTAACCCTGAAAAAGCCAAAGCAAACACTACCAGTGTCACTTACCAGTTTTAGAATGATTGTTTCCTCTTCTAAAGACAATTATGCTAAACATTTAATATAGGCACTATCTTTATAAATAAACTGCATAGTTGCAGTCTAAACCACTACGTTCTCGCCTAAAAAAAGACTCAAATACATTACGTTGTCCAATAGCTGCAATATTTGTAGCGAGTTTATTGATCTGCTGTTACTTTATGTGAACGAAGTAATACAGAAGGGTAAGGAGGCTGCTTGAGTGCTAATATTAAAGAATATCACATGGCTATCAGCCAATCAGATTCGAGAACCAGACAGCACTGTTGTGTATATATATAGATTTTTTTTAAAGGAACAATTCACCCCAAAATGAAACTTCTGTCATCATTTACTCATTCTTCACTTGTTCAACACCTGCTTGAGTTTCTTTCTTCTGTTGAACACTAAAGAAGGTATTTTAAATAATGCTGAATACCTGTAACTCTTGTCTTCCTTGCTATTTGTTTTTTCTAATTCTTGAATGTCAATGGCTATCGTTTTCATCTTTTTTTTAACTATCGTCTTTACTGTTCGACAGAATAAAGAAACTCATAAAGGTTTAAAACCACTTGAGGGTGAATAAATAGTGAGTGCATTTTTATTTTGGGGTGAGCTATCTCTTTAATGAAGATCAAGAACAGTAAAGGTGATGATATACGGGGAAACTTTTAAAGCAATGTTGCCTGGCAACTATTTTCAATGTTGGCGTCAACGGGCAACCAGATGAGAAAAATTCATTGTTACCATCTGTTCTCACCCAACAGCTCACTCCAAGCCCCAATCATAAAGTTTAATGTACTTGAACAGCTCTCACTAACTGAATCCAAGTGTGGATATCTATTTATCATAGCATGCTTAACGAATACTAATGATAATAATAAAGCTCTTACAGTATATTGAATGCACAACAAGGAACCACAAAAAACCCCTGAAACTTTAGGTCTACTCATTAGCATACCTGGCTAAATTTTCTTACTGCACCTTTGAAAGCAGCTGTTGGCATTGCAAGTGTTAAATTGCATAAAATCTTGTTTTGTGTTGAGACATGACATATTACCAGAATAATAAGTTATGAATTCACGTCTGTTTTCTTGCTCCACTGCTGCTGAGCAACCGCCATCTTGCTTGAATTTTTCTGACAGCTCCAATTGTTTTCAAATTATAATAGTAATAGGCCGTCTTCAGGGAGCCTAATTTAATTAATTTGAATTGAAAAAGTTGTGATGCTATGGCTAGATACAGTATGCTGCGTATTATTTGAAAAAGAAACATGCATAATTCCATGTCTGCGATTAGTCTCTAGTTGGTTCATTGGTAAATGCATGTGTGCTAATGCTAAATATTATTTAAGAGTCAAAATAAATCACATTTAAACTAATTTATGAGTGGTTTTAAATACTAAATGCATTATTTATTTAATTTAAAAGGAAATTAAAAAAAAAAAAACGAAAATGCACTTATCATTTATATACCTCCTCATGTTGTTTAAACCTGCCAGCATTTTCCAAAATATCTTCTTTCAGCTTCAACAGAAGAAAGAAACTCAGGTTTTGAACAAGTGAAGGGTTATTAAATGAGAGCAAATTACATTTTTGGATGAACTATCCCTTTAAGAAAGTCATTTATTTTTTTAAATTGAAACTTACTATCTGCACAAAATAAATATATAAAAAATTTTAGATCTTCAACCATTTTCGCTGTCAAAAGCTTGTGAAAATGTGACAAGTTGTTGGTTGTGCGACTCGCCATTATGATGCTAGTTGTTATGGGTTATTGCCAGGGCATTGCTGTGCAGTTGCTAAATTGTTCTGTGTGCTGTGTTGCTATGTGGTTGCTAGGGTGTTCTGGCTTGATTATTGGTCCAAGACAAATTAGTCTGTAAATCTCGATGACATTCTGCTTGCAGAAGTAACTCAGGTCCCTCCTTCAATTTAAGTTTATGGGATTTTTTTTTATCTACCACCAGGCAAATATAATGAGTCCGGTCGCCGAGAAAAGTAATTGCACACCTTTCTGCGCTAATTGGAGTATCATTCATGCCCGTAGCACAAGCCAGTTTATTACTTGGAGGTTTAAAACAAATAAAGCAAGCACCAATAATTATTCTGTACAATTTTTAGCCCACAATTCTCTACAAAACAGTACAAATTAAATGCCATCTTGTAACCACATTATTTCAAGCTAATTTTTACTAATAGTTCTAATTTCATTGCGCGAAAGAGGTTAGAAAATTGGGCTAATATATAACCAGGTGCAACAGTATGCTGTTCATAATGCAGCTTTAGCTGAAAATGATGTAACAGGATTATTAACCTTCATATGTTTTATTAAGAATTTAGCAGAGATTTTCTTAGTATGTGGAGATAAATATGTCTGTTTTACTACTGGAAAACCCATAATGCTAATTTGGTTAAGTGAATTACTTAGTCAATCACATAGTGGCTTTTGGTCCCCTTCCCTGCGTAATGCCATAGAGCCAGCATTAGCATTTATAGCAAATGCTTTTTTGGCTAACCATTTCCTTGCCTTGAATAGACTTTATTAGTCTTCAGTTTACAGAAGTTTATTTAAATGTCACAGTGGCTTTTAGGCATTTCATGAATGAGTCCAGGGAGGAATAAGTGAAGTTTAGTTATAAACTAATTTCGAGAGGAGCGCGTGCTTAT